>BGNK01000062.1:422579-428249 GCA_003297005.1 Symbiodinium sp. clade A Y106
AGTTCCTCCCTTTATCATGCATTCGCAGCTTCCTGTCCTGAAACACATCAGAATAAGAGCACCATAAACTGGCCCACCGGGTTTCGGGCGGCAGCAAAGGCACTGATCCTGAATAGTCCGAATTCCGAAGATACAGATTCATCCTACAGGGTGCATACTGACAAGACTCTTGAGGCCGCACATTAGACCCACAGTTTTGAACTTGGACATAATAACTTACGCCGAACATTTCAAGCCACAAGACTTGCATCCCACCTTTCCGACTGCCTCGGGTGTGAACCCTGTGCTCCAGATTTCTATACCCTCATAGTGTATAGGCTCCTACGTCCCGCCGCCGGTGTTCACGACTTCGGCGTCCTACACGCCGCCGCCGGTCATGACCTCTACCACAGGTCGGGCGGCTTTGGCTTGGGCTTTCAACAGGAAGGTCAAATCCCGAAAGTGAGAGGGGGTCCCCCTACCCAAACCGTGCCTCAGGACTTTCAAGACCCAGGATTCATTCAGGGCTCAGGGGCTCAGAGTTGAGGCTTTCCGAAAATTGGCCCTCCGGGGTTCGAATTGCAGATTTGGCGTGAGTTCGGGAGGCAAAGCTTCGGATGTTGTGTTGTTGAGGTCGTTGAGCTCTTCGGCGCAGTCAATAAAATGAGATGCTGTTTTCGGCTTCGCAGGCTGCGCTTCATGATCCAGGTATAAAACCCTAAACCCCTAAACCCTAAGGTATGGGAGGGTTGAACCCTCAGCTCCTTAGCCGTATGAGCCCAAAGCCTGAAACCTTTCAGGCTTTTTCGTCCAGCAGACAGCGTTGAAACTGGCGACAAGGTGTAGGAAGCAGGGGGAGTGGGACCCAGCAACCAGGACCCGGGCAGGGCAGGGCAGGGCAGGGCGGGGCTAGGCAGGGCGGGGCGGGGCGGGGCAGGGCAGGGCGCTTGAACGTGGGGTTGAGTTGGTTGAGTGGCACAGGCGCCGCACTCAAGAACTGAACCTTCACATACTATGGGGGCCTAAATAATTACTTATACTATTGTGGGGATTCCTCATGATTATAGTATAATGGGCCCCAGAACGCTATTCTAATTTTCAAGGCCCCGAAATAATCCCTTGATGAAGGGGTTGGAATCAGCAGTCGTATTGCCGTTGTTGCAGTCCTACCCAACCCTATTCCAACTCCCAGAGGGTCCAGGTACCATTATGGTAGGTACTTAGTACCCTAAAGTATATACTATACGGTTACTTGGACCCCTTGGAATTGATAATTCCACAAACCCTAAACCCTAAACCCTCAAACTCGAACTGGCTCGGGACTCTGCCGGTTCCTTCATTGCAGGCTCCTGGGTGCCTCCTCCGCGGCCGCTAGGGAATGGGACTCAGTCGGTTTTAGTCAGGTTGTGGGTTTGGTAACGAATTTAATTAAGGGCTTAGCTTTTAGAGATTTAGACGTTTCGAGTTTAGCTTCCACGAGTTTTGGGTTTAGGAGTTTAGCGTTTCGAACTTGGGGTTCCGAGACTTGCTGCGCAGTTGCTTGCTGCAGCGGCAGAAGTCGGACTCGAGAGCTTTCGCTTAGGATTCCCTGCCTTCGTCACAGAAGAACATCGCAACATAAAGCTGCAGGAAAACAGGGGCCCACTCTCCAGGCCTCAAGTCGTAAGAAATCCTGTTATAGTCCTCTTCTGAAAGTACATGCAATCTCCAAGTATAGACAGAACAAAAGGGACTGTCATGGTCCAGAAGAAATAACTTTGCAGAATTCTACCTTCATGATGACCGCCCACAAATTTGGAACAGCTAACATGCATCTCTTTCGAAGATGCTGTTGCATGAGGCCGCTGACGGTGGGTTCTCCGAGCTCTCTACCGGCCTTGGGTCCCCCACTGGGGCAGCCCTTGGGGCAACCGATGGCGCATAGCGTCGGCCCGACGCCGAGCTTTTGGCGTCTACAAGGGGAAAGGACTGATGGCGGTGCCTTTTGGTGACTGGCAGTGCCTTTTGCCAAATCAAGCGTGTAGTTCGAAAGCCTCACGGCGGGCGCTCGTACTACTCCTGACAGTACGGGTACGAGTACGAGTACCAGTACCAGCACTGGCACTAGTACTGCTACTACTGCACCTCCTCCGCCCCTTTTCTGCTACTACCACTACTGCTACTACTACTGCTTCAACTACCGAATCTTCTACTGCTACTACTACTATACGAATACTACCACCACTACTACTACTCCTGCTGCTGCTGCTCCTAGTACTCCTACTACCACTACCACTACCACTACCACTAGTACTACTACTACTACTACCACTACTACTACCACTACTACTACTACTACTACTACTACTACTACTACCACTACTACTACCACTACTACTACCACCACCACCACGACTACTACTACTACTACTACTACTACTACTGTACTACTACTACTACTACTACTACTACTACTACTACTACTACTACTACTACTACTACTGCTACTGCTACTGCTACTGCTACTGCGACTACTGCTACTACTGCTACTACTACTACTACTACTCCTGCTACTACTACTACTACTACTGCTACCGCTGCTACTACTACTACCGATTCTATTACTTCTTCTGCTTCTTCTTCTGCTTCTGCTTCTTCCGCTACTGCTGCTGCTGCTGCTACTGCTGTTGCTGCTGCTGCTGCTGCTGCTGCTGATGTTCATTATGACAAGTCGTGTCGTCATAATGATGGAGCCTCGCTGCTGTTGTGATGTTGCACGTCTTTGTCGTTGATGTAGCGGCCAGTGGGCAGACCTGCCTAGTGACTGTGCCATGTCTTGAGGTAGCTGCGCCTCCCCAATGCCACTAGGGCACTGCGGCGGGCCAGGCATCACCACAGGGGAAGTTTCTGTTGAGTCCCAGAAGTGTCGTGGGCCGGGTACACAATTCGTCACGAAGATATCAGCGAATCATCATGGCCTGTTGCTCGTCCAAACACAAGCTAAACTCAGAAGGTTCCGGACCAGCGGCTTGACAACAAAAAGGTCAGCTTCAGTCTTCCACAGTATCTATTGGTGAACCGGTTCTACACATTGGGCTGCACTGCCTTCTTCGTGCAACGACGCCAAGCCTGTTGTGCGTTTCCTTCGTTCCTGCACGCCTTGCTCAAGCCTATAAGCTGTAACCTATCCAAGAAAAATCCCAAATCTTGTAACCGCAGCACGCCCGTCTGATTAGACGAATCTAACCAGCCTGGAAGAGATGCAGACTCTGAATTGTCTGCCCTTGCGTCGAAGCGGCGGCACGGAAGGTGGGTGCAATCCCCGCCCCTTCTCGACTGGAGGCCCCGAAGCGTAAGGAGTGTCGGCGGAGCATTGGGGAGCGGGAAATTTGCAGCAGGAACCGCAAGCTTTGCCGTTCGATGCTTTCGATACCTCGACAGCGGATCGAAGCTGCCCGTGTCATCATGCTACAGCTGACTGTTTGCATGTCGCTCCATGTCTACCGAGTCCGTTATTAATTCATTGCATCGCAGACTTACAGTTAATCCTGAACCTCAGCCAAAATCACCCCTGCAGACTCTGTATCTACCCTAAACATGTCCTGCACGACTTTTATCGGCACCGTTTCGTTTCGACTCTGTCTTTAGCAGTAGTTGTTTGACGCTAAAGAGGAGGATTGTGCAATTGATTCTTGAGCCAGCTGCCAAGGTTGCCCTGGCATCATCGTACGATCAAGAACGTATGCAATGGAACTGTAGCTTTAGCTGACCGGTCACAGGTTTTGGGGCAGGCAAAGGAGACAGTGCTGGGTCATGTCAGCACGAACTTGCTTGTGTTCCCACATCCCAAGACATGCAAGTTTGCACCTCGCTTGCTGGATTGTACACCGGCAGCTTTAGGTATAGAGGGACATGTGCAAGCTGTCAGCATTGTCGTTGACAGGGAGTAGTGCGCTAGCTGCTAATGCAGCATCATTGCGGTTACATAAGACACCACCAGCTGCATACCAGCGTGAGATGGTTAAGAGCAGTACCTGTCGCATCATAACTTTAATAACCCATGGATCGTCCAGGTGCTGCTCCTGCGGGTGTCATGCCGCCGGCAACTCGCATGCTGCACGACATATCGAGCACTGCCAGGGTATTCCAGGCTGTGAGCTCTAGGCCGTAAGTTTTTCTGTCATGACCAGCAGCGTGGGGCTTTGCAGAACACTCCGGTTTGTTTGGCATGGTGCCGCAGTGCACCGGGTATCCTGCATGCAGTTTTAATGGCATTGATCTGCCAGAGTCGCAGCAAGCTTGTTCGCTTACCTCCAGCCTTCGAGTCACCAAAGCTTCCGCCAAGGTTTGGTGGTCCTTGTCCATGTGGTGGGAGTCTACCAGCACCCTGTCGGAACAGAGGGTGTTGGCGGGTTCAATAGCACAAGTAGTCAGCAGCGTTGTCATAAGTACAACAGTCACACCAATGCTAAATTTATGAAAAACATTAGGATCCCACCCTCCCCACTAGCAGTTAAATAAAGGTTCCTTATATAACACACAAGCAGAAATGAGCACCAGGGTTTGCAGGCCCCAATGGATTAACTCTTAGCCACCTGATCACACTTTCAGAAACATTCACCGTGGGACTGGCGTCGCTTGGGGNCGAGCACCAGAAAAAGCACAATCATGAGCACAATCTCGAGCACCAGAAAAAGCACAATCTTGAGCACCAGAAAAAGCACAATCGTGAGCACAAAATTGAGCACCAGAAAAAGCACAATCATGAGCACAATCTCGAGCACCAGAAAAAAGCACAAGGGTTGATACCCAATTTGCCGAACATCATGACTGCAAGTATGAGTTCATGAGGCGAACCATTGGCCTTGAAATTGTATTTACTTTAAGAAAGCACAATCATGAGCACAACACCGAGCACCAAAAAAAACACAATCATGAGCACAATCTCGAGCACCAGAAAAAGCACAATCATGAGCACAGTATTGAGCACCAGAAAACGCACAATCATGAGCACAATCTCGAGCACCAGAAAAAGCACAATCATGAGCACAATCTCGAGCACCAGAAAACGCACAATCATGAGCACAATCTTGAGCACCAGAAAAAGCACAAGCTTTGATATAAAACTGCAATGAAAAGCACAAGAAAGAGCACCAGCGAAATTGGCCAAAAGTTCCAAAAGTTTGATTNCACAATCTTGAGCACCAGAAAAAGCACAAGCTTTGATATAAAACTGCAATGAAAAGCACAAGAAAGAGCACCAGCGAAATTGGCCAAAAGTTCCAAAAGTTTGATTGAGGCAGTGTAAGCAATTGAAACGAGACCAAACTGGCCAGGGTCCTGGCCGGGGAGCTCCGGCAGGCAGGCAACTTCAACAAAGTCCCTCAGCAACGCCCCTCAACAAAGAGCTGCAGTAACAGGTTGGGGGCGTCGTTACTGGCCAATGCCTGGATCCTGACTGAAGCCGCCCAAGAGCGATGCATTCTGTATTCTGTACCATATCCAGCCAATGCAAGCAATGCTATGACAGAGATCGGGCCGATGGTTTAGGGCTTAGGGTGGGTTTCGGGTTTAGGGCTGAAAGCCTTGGGTTTTCCTGAGGGTTTAAGGCTTGTGGGTTGGGGCTCGGGTTTCCGCGGGAAGTAGATGGGATGCAACCAATGTTTCATTGATTCTGCTCCCGAATTGGAGGTTGTGATCACTACCTACTCT
>BGNK01000063.1:0-303272 GCA_003297005.1 Symbiodinium sp. clade A Y106
GACTGGTCTTCCAGGGCGGCCAAGCGTCAGCTGAAGGCCACTGCGCCTTGTGTTGATGCTGCACGCAAGGCTCTGAGCGAGTTCTTCGTGCCGCGTGCTTGAGGGCTTCTTCGCGTTGACGGGTTTTTTATTTATTTATGTGGTGGCCCGTGCCACGCTTGAGCCTCCTTTTCTGCAGTTTTCTGGCTTCTGTGTCGCACCTGTACGCTAAAAGAAGGAGGACCCTCAACCACCGCCATGGGTGTCCAACCGCTTCTCTACGTATGCACAGGTTGACATCTCACAGCGAACAAAGCGAACAAAGTGACTTTGGTTTCCAGGCTATGGTGCATCTTCGAAATGGCCGCATTCCTTCACAGCTGCGAGCTTGATCAAGCGAAGGACGTAGTAGTCTGCCCAGTTTTAGTCGGTCCAGTTTTTCTCACCGGCAACTTCGGTATGTGCCTGCTGCTACTCGTTTCCGAACACTCGCCTTTGACTTATTGGCCATGGGGTGGACTATCTATGGCAGCCCTGGCTTTCCCATGTTTAACATGGCTCGTATAAGTAGTTCTCGCTTACTGCCGTAACATCGAGACGGTGCAGAAGCAGGTGTGCCATTTTACTGTGGAGAACTCTTCGAGCCAATGCAGCACCGATAACCACGTGGACAGGTCGGGGGCGAGAATGATCTGCGACCGCAGAATCATTCTTCGGTGCATCTCTGCTTGGTTCGGATCCACTGAACACTTCGAGACCGTTGTTCACACCAAGCTCCTGCAGGCATTGGTGGATCAGTTGGCAAACCGGACATTTTCGTATCGGCGTATCGTGCAAGCAACCGGCCCCGTGTTGTGGTTTGGCCTGGATCGGATCCTGACAAGCATAGACACGTCACCGCAAACTATCCTCACCATCATCCTGAATTGGTTGATTTTGCCAGGCATTGTCCTCATTTTGCTCCGGCTGGCCTACAAAGCCCGGCTACTATGCGATGGCACGGTCGCAAGGGTGATGATTGCCGTCGGTCTCGTGACATTCGGAGCAGTCATGTTTCTCAGCTGCTTCGTAACGCAGTGGTTTCTTGTGGATTTTCTCATTGCCATTACATCTCTGTATATAGAAGCATCTGTGCTTGCGATGTCCGCACTCCTGATCATGGCAGGTGTGGGCACAGTGCTGTTGTGGCTGTGCATGCCAGCAATTAAACCATATTCTCCTTCCACCGGGGTCGTAGATCCTGAAAGAATTACGGCTGAAGAAGTCGGTGACACATCGCCCATAGACTGAAGATAGAATTGCTCGACCGTTCTTTGCCTTGCATGATTTGCAGTAGTCACTCTAAGTCTTGCCTAAATCCCATCCCTTGAATCCCAAAAATAGGGGACCCTAATATAGTACCCTAAACAGTAGGGTCCTTATTAGAAGGACCCCCAAAATAAGGTACCCCTAATTTACGAATTAAATGTTTCTTGGCAGAGCTCCTTCGTCGAAAGGCTGCCAATGGATGCACGCATTGCAGCTCCTGAGGAGGCGCGAGCCCCTTCGTTCCTACTGGCTGACTGACTTGGTTTAGGGTTTGGGTCCGGTTAATATAAGGGCCTTAATCAAAAAACCTATACCATTTTGCGGGTTCCTTATTATAACTATAGTACAATGGGCCCCAAAACTCTAATCTAATTATTAAGGCCATCATATTACTGGCTGACTTGGTTTATAGGGTTTAGGGTTAGGGTTTTGGGTTAGGGTCCGGTTGGGGTTATGAGTTATGGGTTTAGGGTTAGGGTCCGGTTAGGGTTATGGGTTTAGAGGTTAGGGTCAGGGTCCAGTTAGGGTTATGGGTTTAGGCAAAAGAGTACCCAAAATCCCGACACCCTCTTTCACTTTCCAGACCCGCATCAGATTTCCTGAAAATCGAGGGGGTTTGTCCCAAAGCCTTGGCGTGGTGTAGGATTTACGGGTAGGGTCGGTAGTAGTTAGCGGCCTTCTCGGAATCCAACCACAGATCCATGATTACATCTGAGCCACCTTGAACACCCCGAAGCACCTGAACCCTAAACCCAGGCCCTAAATAAAAAAAGGCCATCGCTCTTGTCGATTGTTTGGTGGTGCCTCCAGCCTTTTTGGTTCAGAGCGTGCCACCTAGACGGCCCAAATTGCTTGTGGGTTAGGCAACGTACCTCAGATCATGATGAGGAGTATCGCGGATAAGTATAGTAGTATTCCCTATGTTAAGGGGTCTAGAACAAACTCTTGCCTCGGAATTTTAGGAGTATCCCGTAAACCCCCAAACCCTGAAAACCTGGATCACGGGCTACCGGGCTCTGAGGGAACCCTAAACCCTAAACCCCAACCCTTATTACAAGTACCCCTTAACTCTAAACCCTAAATCCTTAAAGAACCCTTAAATGAATATTTAAAGGAATCCTTAAAGGAACCCTTAACGGGGAAATGCTTCGAATCCCTGGGAGGATGGTCCAAGCAGAGATGCTGCCGGAGCAGGCTTACTCTAGGGGCCTTAATAATTACCAATAGGGTTCCTAGGGTTCCTTTGAAGGGGTCCATCAGGGTTACTATAAGGGATACTATAAGGGTACTATACTACAGGGGCCTTGTTTTTCCCTCTCCTTTTTTGGGGGTTCCTTATTGTAATCATAGTAGAATGGGCCCCAAATCCCTATTCTAATTATTAAGACCCCAATATTCCGGCTTTTGCTTTTAAGTTGATTTAGCGGCGGGTTGTTTCGGTTCAGTTTACGGTTGTGCTGTGTAGGGTCTCGGTTTGCTTTTGACAAGGCTAACGATGTAAGTGGATGTCTGCATGTGCATACACATGGCGCTTCACTCACCCTGTGTTTTGTTAGCTTGTACAGATGCTAAACCCCAAACCCTAAACCCTGGACCCCTAAACCCCAAACCGCCTAAAACCCAAACCACGATGGCGTTGAGAAGGTTTTTCTGGCGATGGGTGTAGCCTTGGCTCTTGGCAACCGTAACCTTCCCACAGAGCCCAATACCCTTTAATTAAGGACTATGGCTTGAACCATAATATGAAGCCCCTTATAATTTAAGGTATGCTCCGCGTGCTTACAGTAGCATTGGCGCTCTACTCGGGTGGATCCTACGAACTCACGGCCACCATGAAGCCAAGTTGCATATCACAAGGCATTCCAAGTCTCAGGTTCCAGAACAATTTCCCAACCATCCATCCGTATCCCTGAGCGGAAACTACGTTTGTCGTGCGCCTTGGTTTGGCACGCGGCTCTGGGTTTAGGTGTACATGATAGAATCTCAGAATCCAGTTGTAAAAGAATCTGAGTTGCCGCGCCTGGTACACTCGCACCTTCCCACCCCAACAACGTGGAAGGAACACCTCATAAGCAACTAGTGTGTAAGATCGTTATTATACCATTAACATACATTGTATATATATATATATGTATGTATATATATATATGTATGTAATGTTAGAACAACACTGTAACAAGCATAACATCTTGCAAGTATATGGCCGCGGCACATAAAGAAATGTGCAAGCTGGTGTGTCTGCCGCATGCGCAGAAGCTGGCGGTTCCAGAATGTTGCATACATACACAACAACAAGCTTTGTAAGCTCATGCATATGTACATGTATATGTATATATATATATATAAATATACACATATTCTCTTTCTTTGCTTTGCATGTCTATATATACATACATATATATATATATACATACGCGAATACTGCAGACACGGGCTCGCTACATGTAGATGCATAGTTTCGTTCATTGCTCTGTAACGCATTGGGTTTCATACCAGCATGGGTGTACCTAAATGCCTAAACATGCACATGCATACAGAGATATAGGTATGAACCATGTATCTGCATTAGTGCGTATGCGTATATGTATGTATGTGCATAGATATAATAGAAAAACTGTATATATATATGTATACATCGCATGTACACATATAATGTATTTACTCACCAAGTGCTGCTTCACTTGCTTATGAAGCAGTTAATGTGTTTGATTATGTTTCGGCATGTGTACGAAATGCTCAGACACATTAAGACGTCTTACTATGCATGTATCTGTATGTGCATGTGCCTCCTGGGTTCCCTCTGGGGTGCTGGCTCACGTGCTGCTGCGATGTGCTTCTGCAGGTCTCCTCGTCTCCCGTTATAAGACGCAGGCCCTGTGCAGTACTGCTGGCACGTGCCTACGAGAAAGTGTTCTCAGCTCAGGCGAATTCGTCCGTCAGAATCCTTACTGCCACTACTTAGAACCTTACGGCTGATGCTAAACCCTAAACCGTACCCTAGATGAAAAATCCCCTTGCTTGAACTATACCGGACCTATTAGAAATTAGGGTTGCTGTCAAAATCCTTCGTCTGAAATGGAAGGGCGTTTGTTTTAGCAGCGAAGATTTTTATTGTCACTGTCAAGGTGGCCCTACATGCTGGTCTGAGTGCAGCCGCCAATGCGGACAAGTGGCAGCGAGCCCTTGTGCTGCACCAGGTGCATGTGGAGGGATCCGGGAAACGGTTTTACAGGGAGTTCGACAGCCAAGCGCCTAAGGCGCCCAAACCTCGGCCTTCATGGCCGCAGCACGCTGCTGACTTGGGTGTTGCAGACCGAACGCGCACTTGGTCCTAGTCTGCTCTATTGACGTCTGAGATCACCCTCAGCCGACGAGAAAGCTTCTTGATGTCCCCAAGAATGCAAACTTGCTTGAAATTCAGACTTAACCCCGAACCCTGAACCCAAACATGATGCGGTTTCAAGAAGGCAGATACTCGCTCTCGCAAGGCCATGCAGAGCCAGCGAGTGCCCAGCGACGTCATCGGTGCTTCGGCTCAGAAGATCTTGGGCTCATCGAAGGCTTGCAGGGTTGAAGAAAGATAATCCAGGCGTCTGAATTGTCAGGAATAGTATCCCCTTGTTGCAACACACCCCAAAACCCTATTCTAATCTAATCGTTAAAACTCCTACATTGCGGCGATACAGAGTCGGAGTAAGTTATATGAATATCCCCTCATGTCCCTATAGAATTATGCTGGAGTTATCACATACCCCAGCACCCTGTTTGATTTATTGCGGCCTCTACATTAGACCTTAGCATCAACTGCACTCTAGGTCACAATGCTGTCCTCGGAGCCTTGGAGCACGGCGGTCAGTGGCCTCGCGCTGGGCAGCATCCCAGCTATTTCCCAGAAGAGGATCTAGGGGATACTGCCCTCAGGACAGACTCTCTGGTTGTCGGATCCTTCAAGGGGCTTGGACTACTAGGGTGATGCTTGAGACTGGCTTTTTTGGTGTTGTGTTTAGGTTGCGTGGTGCCGAATGTAGAAGCCTGAATAGTTACCAACATGATTCGCTAGGCCTTCCCCAAAACCCTAGTCCAATTCTCTAGGCCCCTACATAGGTTCCCTTATAGAAACCGAAAATGGTAATCCGTTAAAGGAGCCCTTTAAGCGCCGTTGGGTTCGTGAGCGTAGGGATGTCCAACGGCGGTCTAACCACTGTGTTATGCAACTTGCACCTGGGAAGCTGGATATACTTCATTATACTATAGCAAACCTATTGTTATACTAGATTACACTATATTCTATTCCATGTCAGTCCATTCTGTTCTGTTCTATCGCATGGACGAGTCCATGGGATCGGGAGTTTAGGGAGTTTAGGGTTTAGGCGCAGGCAGCTGTCGGCTTTTGCACCTGCAAGCCTCAGAACAGCATCCTGGAATGCCCCAACCAACTCCAGACTCCTGTGTAGGGTTTAGGGTTTAGGGTTACCCGGAGGCTCCATAGCAGTTCCTTTTGGGATTACCTTATGGATCCTAAATATGAATCCCGAAAAGGAACTGCCATGGAGCCTATGGGTACTTGATACTCTTCCCTAGCGCTCCTTATGCTGATGATAGATGAATATTCCCCAGAAGCCCATCGAAACTTGCTAAATTAGGTATGAGTGACAGCGAAGTCACGCACCCAGAGAGCCCAATACCCTTTAATTAAGGAGCATGGCTTAAATCATAAATATGCAACCCTTATTGTTTAAGGTATGTTCCTTAATTACGTGGTACAGGGCTCTCTGGGTATATGTCGCTGGACCCGATATCCGAGCTTCACGAGGTTGCTGAGCAGAGGCTTGTCAACAAATGGTACGTTGCCTCCCGCACTGGTATGGGATTTGGGTTCAGGATTTAGGATGTAGGTGGGCAAACCGCGAGTCAGCTATCCTGGCGTGACGTTGCAAGCCAGTTGCAAAAGGTGGGTGTGCCCACCATGAGCATATATGGACTAGGGTGCGGGGTTGAGGGGTTGTCTGGCCAAGTCATGACTGCAGGTGGGTAGTTCTCTGAATTTTGGTGCCTTTTAGGGTCCTTTGGGTGCCGCCTCATTTGGGGTTCCTAAAAAGGGACTCTCATGGAGAGAACTACCCATTCCCAATCAGGTCCCACGTCAGCGTTTTTCGGCGGAGTCCATGCACCTGTTGTGTTGCTGTCCTCTTTTAAAGAAGCGGGTTCTGCTTCTGTCTTCGGAAGGGCTTCCGGCGCAGAAACCCGCAACCCCAAGCGCTAAGCCGCTAAACCCCTGCCGAAAGACCCCAACCCTAAACCCAGAGCCGTGATAGACTGTACTTGGAGGTTCATGGGTAGTTATAAGTGAGGTTGTAAGTACCCTAATATGGGTTATAGGTATAGCTACCCTACTTATAACCCATGAACCTTCAAGTAAGGATCTGTAACCTTGGAGTCGCCAAACCACGGCACGAAGCAGCCATAGTCACACAGGCCTGGACTTGAACCCTGAAGCCAAGAGTCCGAACCGAAGCATGAACCCTAAAACCGCACGGCGTGAGCAAGTTGTGCGAGTCACAAAAACCCCACTACGGTTGATGGACAAAATCCTGCATGACCCTAAGGACCCTAAACTATGGGAATTATGGTATATTCCTTATTATGGGTCATGCAGGATTTTGTCCATCAGCCGTATGACTCGACCTTGGCAGTCTTGGTGGCGGAGCATGCCCGAGACTGTGGTGTCAGGTGTTGGTTGAAGCGGTCTCTGCTCTGCTCTACAGGCGCACCCACAAGCCCTTTAACCCCAGTACCGAACACCCAAAACATCCCAACGCCTTTGAACCCTAAACCCGAAAGACATAAACCAGAATTGCAGAGAGATGGAAGCCGTCGAGGGTGTCGTCTGAGTCTGGGTTGCTTAAACAGCTCGCCTCAAATGAGGCTTTCGACTCTGCAGTCGAAAAGGGGCCCTGAAAAAAAAAAACATAAACGCCCTAAGCCCTAAACCCTAAACGCAAGAGGAGAATCGAAGGAACCCTGAGTCTTGAAACCTCGGCAACAAGGACTAGCCGACGGCGCAGCTCGATGCACCAGCATCAGCTTCAATGCAGCCCCCTGGCCGCTAAGGGTTCTGCTCAAGGGTCGCTTTAAGGATTGCCGATTAGGGAGTTTCCGAAAATAGGGGGTGCCTTATTTTGGGGTCCTCATAATAAGGATCCTGCTATTTAGGGTACTATGTTAGGGTCCCCTATTTTCGGAAACTCTCATTAAGGGTTTAAAGGGTAGCTTTGTTTCTAGTGCAGTTACTTCAGGGATTCAGGGGTTTAGACTTAGGGTTTCAATCCTGGCAGCGACGAGGGATTGTTGTCTTCAGAGTGTGGAAGTTCAGTGTCTCCAAAGGCTCCGACACCCAAGAGAGCTGGTTTAGGGTTTCGGGTTTAGGGTTTAGGGTTCTCCTCGCAGAATCAGCTTCAACTCCCTGGAGTCTGTATTTGAGGCCTTGGGGCTTCTTTGCCTTGGTTCTGGTGTAGATTGGATGCAGCATTCTCCCAAAATCCGAAACCCTAAGTAGAGTTGCTCGGACAGCGTGCTCGCTCTGCAGGGGCAGATCTGACACAGGTTTCAGGCACGACTTGCATACATTGGTCGTCGGGATGCTGTGTTGAGGAGGAAAAGCACGCAATGCTGAACCCGAATCTGAGAGGGCCCCGCAAAAACTTGACCTTGATTGTGGTTGGTCTCTGTACTGCTTGGTGTGTGTGTGTGTGTTGCATGGCTGAGTGAAGCACGAATGGAGAGACAGAGGGAGAGCAAACAAGCAGCAAGTCAGACAACTCAGACAACCGATTGGTGCTTAATATAGCTATAGAAAATGAACCCCAAACCCCTATTCTAATTATTAAGGCCCCTATATTATACCGCTTTCGAAAGCCCACCTTTGCCAGTGTCAGGTCGTCAGCGCCTGCGAAAAGGCATCGTGGAGTCACCATGCTTGTGTCCTGCCAGCGGCGATCGAACCCCTTTGCACGAAAAAGCAAGGTTTAACGTCACATGCCGTCATACGTGTTTAAACGGCTGTTTCATGCTATTTTCAACTGGAGTAGGAGTTGTAGTGGCAGTAGAAGCAGTAGGTGGTAGTGCTAGTAGTATTCGTCGTAAGGCAGAGGAGGAGGAGGGGCCATGAGCAGCTGGTTCCCGGAGGTTGCAGAGTGGAAGCGCGCACTGGCACTGCTGCCGCAACTGGCAGCCCGGGCTGCAGAGCTGAGGGCTCGGAGCACTTAAGGTTTTGGTGAACTTGCGGGGTTTGGACGGTTTGGATCTCTCGCCTCTCTCTCCCCCTCTCTCTCTCTGTCTCTCTCTCTCTCTCTGTATATATATATATATATCTATCTATGTATACGTGTACGTGTACATATCATATACACTTTGTAGGTTCGGGGTTTCGCGCTTTAGGGACTAGGGTTTGGATTGCAAAAGGAGACCGGGCGGGGTTTAGGGTTTAGTGTTTAAGGATCAGGTTTGGGTCCAGGTTTAGGGTGGGGGAGTGGGGTTGGGGGTCGAGAGTTGAGGTATAATTACACGCTTTGCCCCATGGCGCACCGCATACCAATACTGTTGCGGGGGTTTCTAAGTATGTAGTTATAGTATAATTGTGTAGCAGGACCCAATGCCCTTGTTGAACCTGGAAGACCTAAACCCTGGAACCCGGGCAACCCGAAACCCCTAAACCCCTAAACCGTCAAAACCCTAAACCCTCAACCCTAAACCCCTGAACCCTTAAACCCTAGCCCCTAAACCCTAAACCCCTAAACTTGACCCAAAACCCCTAAACCCTAAAACCTATAGCCCCTAAACCCTAAACCGGAGTCACAAGAATCAGGTGAGAAGCCAGCTACCTTTGCAAGATGTGGGCGGCAACGCTGCAATGACTGCGTGCCAGCACTTTGACTGAAAACGGGGCTGGTGGATTTGTTTTGATTTGGGGGAGGCTCCAACAGCTCAGAACCTACCTTTGGTTAGTAGGGAATGGAAGAATGGTAGTAATAGTAGTTATAATTGTACCCCATTCCTCCATTCCCTACTAGCCAAAGGTAAGATAAATTATGGGGGGGGGGGTACCCTAAACCCTAAACCTACCGTCCAAGCCCTGCCGGAGTTTGGCACAGCTCCGTCCTTTCAGCCCGAGGTGAACCCAGAGAAAAGAGGAAGGCATGAGCGTATCAAGAGCAAAGTTCAAAGACTTAAACCCTAAACCCTGAACTTTCTTAAACCCTAAGCCCCGAACTTTAAACCCTTAACCCTAAACCGAAAACTTCGTGCAAAGAGTATATGCAGAGCCAGGCTTTCCTGCATTAAGCGAACACCGGCTGCTGCAGGGCTTCCGGTTTAGGGGTTTGGTTAAATAGGATTCAGGGTTTAGGGTTTAAGGCTTAGGAATGGACAGCCTGTTGCAAAAGGGTTTAAAAGAGAGAGAGCGAGAGAGAGAGAGAGAGAGCTAAATAGGGTTTAGGGTTTGGGGGTTCTACATCCGGCCGACCGGACGCTCGTCTAGCTTGTTCTTGGAAGCACTCCTCCTGCCTTGATAGTGGCTTAGTGTTCCTGAAACCCTTTCTGGGTGGTTGTCAAAATTAGGGTCCCTTTTTGGGTCCCGAAAAATAATACGGCACCTATTATTTAGGGTACCCAAAGGACCCTAATTTTGACAACCACCCATATAAACTTGTATCGCGCGCATATCCAGAAATCTACGATACAGGTAACTCCGCTATTAGAGTGAAATAGAGTACTAGTGTTATTATGACTGCTAGTTTTGGTACCCGCAAACATCGGCGACCCTAGAGTGCACCATGCACGAGGCAAAGTGCGGAAGGCCTTACTTGGAGGATCAGGGGACTTAGTAAGTAAGGTTATAAGTCCCCTAATTGGGGTTATAAGTAATTATAAGTATAGTTACCTTATAACCCCAGTTACTAAGTCCCATGATCCTTTAATTAGCAAAGCTGGCCGATGGAACAGCAGCCCTGGGCGCTGGGAGGGGAAAATGAACTCAAGATCTTAAACCCTCGAAAAAGGGACGTTAAAAAAAAAGAAACCTAATATAGGAGCCTTTATAATTACCATTTACAATCACCAATACTCCTTTGGGGTTCCTGATTATACTCTTTTGGGGTTCCTTGTTATACTTATCATCTAATGGGCCCCAAACCCTATTCGAATCATTAAGGCCCCTATGTTAAACCCGTAAGGAAGGGCGAACAGTGGCGAAGAGCCACTGGCTTGCTGGGATACATGCGAGGCCTGAAGACACCGTTGCTTAAGAAAACGTGGTTGTCATGTTCTGCCAGAGCGGACTTTGATATTGAAATTGAAGCGAGCTTGCAGGAGTAGCTCCATGATTCTGAGAAGCGTGCCGAGTATTCCGAAAGTTAGGGGCACCGTTTTCTGGGCTCCTTATAATAATAAAGGTTCCTAATATTTAGGGTACTATATTGGGGTCCCCTGTTTTCGGAAACTCCTATATTGCAAGAACCCATGCAACCCCTGTTGCAACGAATCCCCGTGTGCAAGGCACCTGCAAGGGGCAGCACCAAGCTTTGTCATGTGCTAAGTTCTTGTTGAGGAAAAACTATCAGAATAGTTGTTTTAAGTATAGTGCTTTCCTCACTATCATCTCTTACATCAAGTTCCGTAACCTGTGTGTTCCTCAGGAATCAATTTTTAACATTTGTATTTTCGGATTAATGTAATCTCAGGGGAGTAAACAAATATTCCGGTTGGTCTGGATTTGAGTGGTCCGTCACTTGCGTCGCTTTCACGAACGAGCAGCAAAGGCGTAGAAGCCCAGATATCCGCAAAGTTTCCTGGGGGGCACACACTAGACCCCACAAAGTCCACGATCCGAAGCAGAAGACAAAAACTACTGGACCTAAATCAGCATCGCGTGCAGGCTGCAGCGCAACTGTCACAGATGTGACGTGCAATGCGCTGCTCGATGGACATTCCGGCAGAGGGGTATGGTATTTGGGGTTAATGATAAATCCATGTAGATGGGCTGACTGGAAGTCACGTCAGTGTTATCTGGCGAGCTGCAATCATGCAAGGATGTTGCTATTTGGTAGGGCCACATTCATGGTCGTGCTGAAGAGACACCAAAAAACGGGTAACAAGACAGAGTAAGCCATGTTGTAACGCCTTGTCCTCTTCGGTTTTGGGTTCGCAGTTGGCGGATCGGGGATGACCATCTCGGAGTGATCTTTGATGTCCGGGTCCGTGGCATCACCACCTCCACCTCACGATCATCCATGGGGAACCCCGAGTTCAGACACTCGTCTTACAGAGCACTGGAAAGGCTGCTGGTCCTGTTGGCAATACGGACGTTTGCTTTCTTGGGTGGCCCAACCTGCCTTGGTGCTCGGAAGCTTGATCCCAGCAAGTGGCACCGTGTGAGTCCGAGATGGCCTCAACCTGTGTTTCCGCGCCTGGTATCTGCTAGCTCAGGCCAAGAGTCTATTAGTAGTAGTGTAGGTAACCCTCAACCGTTTTGGGGTATTACGCTTGATGACCTATAATAAGGAATATGCAATAATTCCAATAGTTTAAGGACATTAATTCAGGTAATGCAGGATTTGCATCATCAGCCGTATGAACCCTAAATGATCCCAACACTGAACTTTAGCTTTAGTTGGACCTCTAAGTCTAATATGTGGAGCTTTTCCGAAAATTAGGGGTACCGCATTTTGAGGTCCCTATAGTAAGGATCCTACTATGTAGGGTACTATGTCAGGGTCCCCTATTTTCGGAAACTCCCATTTTGAGCCTTTCATGAGGGAGCAGAAGGCCCGAGCCTGAGAAGTAGCTTCGTCTTCAGCAGCTCCAGACTCTGGAGGTGTCGAAGCATCCAAGAACAGGTTAGCCCCCCACAAGATTGCAGACTTCTCCTAGGAGACTATCTAGCTTGTCTCCGGGTCTTCGAAATCTCCGAGGTGCCTGAAATCAGCAGGCCCCATTTATCTTGGCTTCCGAGGGCTGCCTGGAAGCTACACACCCAATTTCTGAACTTATGAAGCAGAGCCCGAAAAGCCTAAACCCTAATCCCTAGAGTGAGAACCTCGCCTAGCATGTCCGAGAGCGAGCGCCGA
Source organism: Symbiodinium sp. clade A Y106 (assembly GCA_003297005.1). Classification (NCBI taxonomy): domain Eukaryota; class Dinophyceae; order Suessiales; family Symbiodiniaceae; genus Symbiodinium; species Symbiodinium sp. clade A. The sequence continues at coordinate 12,411 of BGNK01000063.1, forward strand.
AAGCCGGGTATACCCACCCTACCCGCATACCCCAAACCCTTGTCTCCTCAACCCTAAACCCTACATCCTAAACCCTAACTTTTGAAAAGGTTTCCTAAACCCAAGACTTTCTAACTCTAAACCTATGCCCTAAGCCGTAATCTCTAAATAAATCCTAAACCTAACCCAAACAACCCGTAAACCCTACAGCGACTTCCGTCCTTCGGTTGATGGACAAAATCCTGCATGACCCATAATTAGGAATATACCATAATTCCCATAGTTTAGGGTCCTTAGGGTCATGCAGGATTTTGTCCATCAACCGTTTCAACTCTTGTGAGGTTACTGAGCGCCTGTGAAGCTGGCGCCTGCTGGTTCCAGGCGCCTCGGAGATTTCGGTTTAGGGTTTAGGGTTTACTTGGAGGTTCATGGGTAGTTATAACTGGAGTTATAAGTCCTCTAAGATGGGTTAGAATTATCCTACTTATAACCCTACTTATAAGTCCATGAACCTCCAAGTAGGGGTAGGGCCTCGGAGATTTGGCACACAATGCAAGCGAAACGGGCTCCTAACGTCATTCTCGGGCCGGGGACTTTTGCAATCTTGTTCGCTCACCTGGTCTTTGAAGTCTCAAGAAGCTCTTCAAGGTCTCTTCTGCTTGCGTTTTGGGCTTTGGGCTTAAGGTTCAGGGTTTAGAACCCGCTAAACCCTAAACCCCAAACTATAAGGCGGCTAATATAGGGGCCTGAACAAAAAGAGAATAGGGTTTTGGGGCCGAGTATACTGTCATTATAATAAGGAACAGAATAGTATAGGTGCTTACTTAGGCCCCTATATTAGGGTAGAGCTGATGTGCTTTAGTTCCAGGCCCAGTCTGAGTTGGCTTTTTGTTCAGCACCCTCAACTCCTAATTTGGGAGTTTCCGAAAATAAGTGGTACCTTGGGGCTCCTTTGAAGGGTTGCTGTAAGGGTACTATAAGGGTTCCTTTAAAGGGGTGTTGGAGTTTGTGAAAATGAGGCGTACCGTATTTTGGGGTCCTGATAATAAGGATCCTAATATTTGGGGTGCTCTATATATATATATGTATATATATATGTATATATATATATGTATATATATATATATATATGTATATATATATATATGTATATATATATATGTATATATATATATATTGGAGTATATATATATATATATATTGGAGTCCCCTATTTTCGGAAACTCCCAATTTACGAAACTCGGGCCTCCAAGCTCTAAGCCTGCCGCTAACTAAAACCTCGAGTCGTCGGGCTTACATATCTATGGGGTAGGGAATAGGAACTTATACCCCAAACCCAAAAGCCCTAAACACTTGCTGTTGGGCTTGTCTGCTTGAAGAGTGCACCTTTACTGGGATCCTCTCTCAAGTTGTACGTAGATTCCGACGAGTTCCCTGCGGTGCGACTTTGTTCAGCTGGGCGGGTGGCATAAGCCCTAAACCCTGAGAACAAGACTGAAGAGCCTTCGGCATGGAGGGTCACCTACTCGCATGCACAGAGGTTCCCAGAATCAGAGCTTCTACTGGACCCAACTGCCGACTTCTACTGTCTGGTGCTTGGTAGGAAAGGAGGCTGGGGAATGGATCCCTATAGTAGTCCCTTTCTAATCCCCAGTAATAGTCTCCATAATCCATTCCCCCATTCCCTACTAAGAACCAGACAGTTTATTCTCTAGGAAGGACCGAGCGAAATCAATGTACCCCTTTCTTCAGCTGTAGTTCTAGAGCAGTACTAAAGATCCCTCTGCTGCTTTTGTTACGTCGTTTGTCATTATCATTACGACGTAAGCCCTCTACGGTCTGCTGCAGCAAGCCCTACACTTTTGAGTCTTTACTGCCACGCGTTGAAATTGATGGACTTAGCAGTGGAACTAAATGTGAAAAAGTCACCACTGCATCGTTGAGGCGATGGACTTGCTTTGTTGCTTTCTCGCTCGGGCTTTGCACCTTGTCTGGAGGGTATTTCTCATTTTTTACCTACCGTTAAACCCTAAACCCGGAATCCCGGAACCATCGGACCATTGATGTTATGGGAGTTTCCGAGAATAGCGGACCCGAATATAGTACCCTAAATAAATAATAGGATCCCTATTATAAGGACCCCAAAATATAAGGTACCCCTAATTTTCGGAAACTCCCTTATAGCAACGGCGGAGGCTTTGGAAGAGTCTTGCTTGCCTGGTGCAAGGATGCAAGGGTCGAAGCCCTGGTGCATTTGGGTCTGCGCTGCTTCGAAATGTCCATGAAAAGCACAACTTCATATAACTCTCCATGAAATTCCCCTAAACCCCTAATCCCCTAAACCCTAAACCCTAAATGAAAGGAGGCCTTGAAGGAGCCCGAAAAGCCAGGCCGCTCTATCGGCCAGACGCTCTATCTGCAAGGCCTCAACGTACTTAATCCGAATCTGTAAGAGGCCTAGGCGCAGAGGCATGAAGCCATAATTGCCCTAAACCCTATAACCCCTATAAACCCTTTGAGCCCTAGAAGCCCCAAACCCTCCATGCCCTAACGCCGGCCCCAACTCCTCTCAGAAATCACCATGTGCGTCTTTGCACGCTATATTAGGCATACCTGGAGGTTCATGGGCAGTTATAAGTATACTTATAACCCATATTAGGGGACTTACAACCCCACTTATAACTACCCATGAACCTCCAAGTAAGGAACCCCTAAAGGTACCCGTATAGGAACCCTTAAAGGCACCCTTAAAGGAACCCTTAAAGGGAGAGACAAGTGAGGCGCCTTGGGTGCTTGTCTTGCAATGCGCTCCTGGGCGGCTGCGAGAGATCAGGCAGGGAGCTACAGGTTTGGGTGTAGGTTTATTTTGGGGTTTAGGGTTTAGGTTTATTTTGGGGTTTTAGGGTTTAGGGTTTAGGTTTATTTTGGGGTTTAGGTTCAGGTGTATTTTGGGGTTTAGGGTTTAGGTTTAGGTTTGTTTTGGGGGTTTACTTGTAGGTTCATGGGTGGTTATACGTGGGGTTCTGAGTAGGGTAACTATACTTATAAACCCGGATGAGGGCACTTATAACCCCACGTACAACTACCCATGAACCTCCAAATAGGGTGTACCTGAACCTACCAAAACCTACTTTGTTACAATAATTCTACATTAATTAATGTAGGAACCTGCTTAAGAACCCTGGTCCTATCACCCCCTCGCCCCCCAAAATAAATATCACGGGAGGCGTGCCAAAGAATCAGAAGAGAGACCCAAGCTTTCTTAATCAGGGCCCTATATCAAGGTTTATAATAAGAGAAACCCACAGGAAGGTAGGTTATGGTAGTTTAAGGTAAGTTTCAGGGTTCAGGAATACGTGCTATAGAACCCTGATAAAGAAGTGCCGATATTATTCTTGAGGGTTCCTTGCAATTTGTATGCGATGATATCCCGAAAACCTCCGTTCTGAAGGTAAGAGCACCCCTATTAAGCTATATGGGAGTTTCCGAAAATTAGGGGTACCTTATTTTGGGGTCCCTATACTAAGGATCCTACTATTTAGGATATGTTGGGGTCCCCTATTTTCCAAAATTCCCATATTGTTACGCGTATGATGATGAATATGTGGACTTTGGAAGAAGACGCGCAAAACATACCCTTATTTTTACGCTTCTGATGATGAATATGTGGACTTCGGAAAAAGACTTGTGCGCAGTCCAGTGGCGAAGCGGCCTGGAAGCGTTCCGTGACTGGACCGACTTCAGGGTGTGGGGGTTTAGGGTTTAGGGGTATAGGGTTTAGGGGTATAGGGTTTAGGGTTTATGGGTATAGGGTTTACGGGTTTAAGGTTTGCGAGTTTAGGGGTTTAAGGGTGGCATGCTTGACTCGAGAGAGAGAGAGAGAGAGAGGGGTTTAAGGGTGGGGATTTAGAGTTTGGGGTTGAAGTGCGGCGCTGTTTCGAGCTTCGAATTGGCGCTTCGGGAGTCGGAGGCCGGGAATTTAACAGGAGTCACAGCTGGTGTTTTCAATTGTCGCTGGCTTTAAGAGAGGCTCTTAAGCAGAAGAGGAAGGCGTGCCCCGAATTAGTTTAGGGTTTTTGGCTTGGGCTGGGACCATCGAACCCGGAACCCGGAAACCCGGAACCCGGAACCTGGAACCCGGGACCCGGGACCCGGAATCCGGAACCCGGGACGGAATTCCCGGAGTGGGGAACCGGAACCCGGAACGTTCCGGGTCCCCGGGTCCCGGGTCCCGGGTCCCGACCCGGAACCTGGAACCGGGACCGGGCTAGTCCGGACCCTGCCAAACAACGACAACAACAACAGCAGCAGCAACAGGCCACAGCAACAGCAACAACAACACCAACAGCAGAAACGGCAACAGCAGCAGCAACAGCAACAACAACAAGGAAAAGAAGAACAGCTACAGCAATATCAACAGCAACAACAACAACAACGAAAACCACAACAACAACAACGACAACGACAACGATAACCACAACGACAACGACAACGACAACGACAACCACAACCACAACGACAACGACAACGACAACGACAACAACGACAACAGCGACAACGACAACGACAACAGCGACAACAACAACAACAACAACAACAACAACACCAGCAACAGCAACAACAGCACCACCAACAACAACGACAACAACAACACCAGCAACAGCAACAACACCACCACCAACAACACCAACAAAAACCACAACAACAACGACGACGACAACAACACCAAAACCAACAACAACAACAGCAGCAACAGCAGCAGCAACAACAACAACATCACCAGCGGCAGCAACACCAAGAACAACAGCAACGGTAACTCAACAACAACGAAAAGAAGAAGAGCAGCGAGAGCAACAACAGCGACAAAGACAACAAGAACAGCACGGCGACCCGGGCCCCAAACCCGGACCCNCACCAAGAACAACAGCAACGGTAACTCAACAACAACGAAAAGAAGAAGAGCAGCGAGAGCAACAACAGCGACAAAGACAACAAGAACAGCACGGCGACCCGGGCCCCAAACCCGGACCCGGGAACCCGGGACCCGGAACCCGGACCCGGGAGACCCGGAACCCGGAACCGACCCGGGACCCGGAACCGGGCCCGGACCCCTTCGTGCAAGAAAAACGATATCCCCACCCATAGGCTCCATAGTCGTTCCTTTTTTGGAATTACCTTGCAGGGAGTTTCCGAAAATTAGGGGTGCCTTACTTTGGGGTCCTTATAATAAGGATCCTACTATTTGGGGTACTATATTCGGGTCCCCTATTTTCGGAAACTCCCTACAGGATCCTAAAGTAAATATGACTCCAAGACGCGTCTTCACCGAGGGCTCATGCAATCACGTCGCCTGGAGCCCGACATGACGAGCTACACTTCTGCGGCAGGCTCAGCATGCCCACGCCAAGTCTGGTGTCTTTTTTTGATCTAGGTTTAGGGTTTGGGACACAGAGAGCCCAATATCCTCCCTTAATTAAGGAATATTTGTTAAATCATAATATGAACATGAAGCCCCTAATGATTTAAGGTATATTCCTTAATTAAGGGGTTTTGGGCTCTCTGGGGATGAGTCGGACATGTCGTACCTGAGGCAGGCGTACGCCCGGAGAGGTGTTCTTTGCCCTTTAGTTGTATTTAGGGTTTAGGGTTTAAACCCTAAACCCTAAACCACGGTTTAGGGTTTTAGGGTTTTAGGGTTTATGCAAGCAGTCAGCAGGCAATCCGAGCGAGAGCGACGCCTGGATCCTTAGCCAGCAGATGTAGATGTACAAATAGGGTTTAGGGTTCATTGGAGTTTAATCTGAGAGCTTCGAGCTTGGGCGCAGGAACAACACGTTCTCTGCGACGGAGCCTTAAATTCTGAACCCTGACCCTCAGATGGTTGGGCAGACATATTATGGGAGTTTCCGAAAATTGGGGTACCTTAGTTTGGGGTCCTCATAACAAGGATCCTACTATTTAGGGTACTATATTCGGGTCCCCTATTATCGGAAACTCCCATATGAAGGAGCTCAAAAAAACCTGACCCGAAACCCTATCCTAAATCCTAAGAACCCTTGGGATCTTTCCCAAAACTAAGATGTACGCATAACATAATGGTACCTCCTATTGTCGAAACCCCAACATTCTGCGATGTAGGTACATAGGATCCTAAACCCTATAAACCCTAAACCTTCAAACCCTAAATGCCCTAAACCCTCAACTTATAAACCCTATAAACCCTCTGCACCCTTCAAACCCTAAACCCTATAAACCCTCTGCACCCTTCAAACCCTAAACCCTATAAACCCTATAAGTTATAAGCCCTATAAACCCTATCAACCCTATAAGCCTATAAGCCCTAAACCCCTCAAGCCCTAAACCCTATAAACTCTATAAACCCTATAAACCCTATAAGCCCTATAAGCCCTAAATGCCCTAAACCCTATAAGCCCTCTAAACCCTAAATGCCTATAAACCCTTTAAACACCTCAAACCCTAACCTTTGTGGCTGCTATGCGGTCGACTCTCTGAGGTCGCAGAGTTCTGCGAGGCAGGTGGGCGCATCCACTCCGGAGCTTCGGCGGCCTTGGACTTCAGGGTTTAGGGCTTGGGATTGAGGGTTTAGGTTGAGGGTTTAGGATTTATATAGGGTTTGGGGTTAGGTTGGTGGTTTAGGAATTAGGGTTTGGGGTTTAGGATTGAGGGTTTAGGATTTAGGGTTTAGGTTGAGGGTTTAGGATTTAGGGCTAGTAGGGTTTAGGGGATTTAGGGAAATTTGGGTTTTAGGGGCTTAAGAGGTTAGGAGTTTAGGACATTGCAGGGTTAGGGGCTTGAGGGCTCAGGGATGTTGAGGGCTTAAAGTTTTCTTTAGTCAGGGTATGAGGCGGGCTCCTGGTTTGAACGGTTTTCAGGGCTTACCTTAACCCTGAATAACCTACCTTTTTCGGGTTCCTTATTGTGATTTCTTTATATAAGTCCTTGAAAAGGTAGGTAATTCCGGGTTAAGGTAGGGTTTAGGGCTTTGTTTGGATTTAGGGTTTACGGTGTAGGACTTTCTTTGAAGTCGGACAACTAACACGTTCAAGTTTGGTGCCGTTAATCACCCCTAAATCCGAAACCTGGCCCTTACCCATAGGCTCCATAGTAGCCATAGTACTTCCTTTTTGGAATTACTTTACAGTATCCTAAATATAAATCGCAAAAAGGAATTACTACGGTTGATGGACAAAATCCTGCATGACCCATAATAAGGAATATACAATAATTCTCATAGTTTAGGGTCCTTAGGGTCATGCAGGATTTTGTCCATCAGCCGCATGGAGCCTATGGGTAATGCAGGGGGATGAAACCGCCGAGCATAAGCTCAGGACATTCCATTGTAGATCTCCGAGCCTCAACTTACGTCAACCTTCAGAGTTCTATAAGTGCTCCAAAAACAGATCCATATCAAGGTTCTACACAAGACTATAAGCAAAGATTGCACCTGAAACTATAGGGTTCCTATAGGGTTCCTTATTCTGTAAAGTTTCTTCCTAATTATTGGGGTAGCTGGCTCTGGCAGTAGCTCAAACAACGACGGAATGCAGTGGGTTTGCTGCAACTTTAGTTTTGAGTTTTGAGGGAAACATCAAAGCACGTAGATGTGATTTTTGAAGATGAAGGGACCCTCACATAGACCCTGAAGAGGACGGTCCTTGACATATGGCTAGTTCTGTAAATTAGGGACCCTTTTAGATCACCAAAATAGTACGACACCCCTATAAATTAGAGAACTGTGCATATGACGACCCCCAAATAGGGCCCTAATCCTTAAACCCCTAAGCGTGAGTGCTGAAACCTTAAAAACCCCTAAACTCAAATAGGGATCTCGAAGCCTGGAGAAATCCCCACACGGCTTCCATGCGCCACAGGACGGCGAGTGCTCGCGGCAGCAGCCACCCGGCTTTTCCTGATGGCCTTGTACCAGAGGTCTAGTAGAGTTTCCGCTACGTTCGGCGTTGACGTTGTTGTATTCTCTTCGGCCCTTCTTATTGGCCCGGGAACATGCAAGATGTGATTGAGCAGTAGATAGAGTATCAGGGGACTGGAACTTGGTAAGGAAGATCATCTTGCATATAGCTACTCTTGCAGTACGAAGAGAATGCAGACAAAACTACAGTAACCTTGTCAGTGGATCCTTAAAGATTAATACGCATTCCAGAACGAACTACAGGGAACATGGTCTCTGGTCCCTGTAAGGTTGAAGTTTGCAGAGCTCAAGCAAATATGACTTGCACTGCATTGTGTGCCGGGTCGCTCCCCAGAGACTCCAATATCCCTTAATTAAGGAATATACCTCAAAGCATATTTGGGATCCTCCGAAAATTTAAGGTATTTTTCGGAGTAAAAGGATATTGGAGTCTCTGGGTCCGCCGATCTCAGGAACAATTGATGATGCAGGCACTGCAGCAGTCCTTCGGCAAGCGCCAAGGAAGCCATGGACAGCACCAGCTAAACGGCCCAGCCACATAAGCGAGGCAGAACAGTCGTAGACGCGGCCCATCTAGTAGAAGGCCAGTTTCGCAGATCCGGAGCAACCTCGGACGCATCAGACACTGGATTGCAGCCTCTGCTGTTCGTGAGCTGGCTCGGCCGGCGGCGGCGGATCTGGATCACTGCACGGAGGGGGACCAGGACCGGCTGGGCCCTAGGCCGTGGAGCTTTGCGCTCAACAGGGTTTGGACAGCATTTCGTCTTGGCATCGGTAGACATAGGCACACCTCACCCGCCTCCAGCCTCCAGCTGCTTGCGACTCGATACAAAGAAGCTCCAGCCTTCAGACCCCATGCATAAACAGAAGCCCTGAGTCCGATGAGCTGCTGGAGCAGGACGTGAGAAGACAGCCTCAGAAGATGGATGTCCTGACAACTGCCAACGCATTCACGAAGAGTTGGAGGCTGTGTCATGCTGCAGGGGGGAAGGTTGAGGCCATGGTTGGGGTTTAAGGTTTAGGCTCAGGCTTTAGACTGGGGCAGGACGAAAGTGGGTTTCGGGTTTAATTAGGGGCGTGATTCGGAAGGTCTGCCGTGCCTTGTCACTGGGCGAGGTCGGCACTTCGGTTCTCAAAGTGTGCACTGCTTCATTCATTATCCCCACAACTCAACAACCGTACCCGTCATCCTGAACCGCCATGCTGGGAAGGGGCAAACCTGTTGAACCCTTTGTTAGGCCATACCTGGACCCTAAGAGCCTTACATGTTTAGGGTTCCGTATTATAAATATAACTTCCTTAGACATATCTTTTAAAGCAAAAAAGTGATTTGGGATTGTGGGTTGCTGCCAGGGTGCGGGCGTATAGCTGCAGTAGGGCCAGACCCTGGAAGCCAAGCCATGCCATTTGAGCTTAGGGCTCGGGGCGTTTAAGTTTAGGGTTTTAATATAGGACCAAAGTACTTACCAAGATTATTCTTAGGGTTCCTTACTATAAGAAGGGTTCCTTACTATAAGAATACTAGAAGCCCAAAACCCTATTCTATTTTGTGAGGCCGACTTCGCAGGCTTCTCGGAAGTCAAGGCTTCCCCATATGCAGAGCACTGCTGAGTGCAGAAGGTCCTCAGCAAACGCAGAGCTTTTTGTAGGGTCCAAGACCAAACTGATTTAAACTGGGAAGACCACACAAAATCCAGAGTAGAATACTACTCCACCCTAATTTTCTGTACTCTTTCTATAATGGTCTTTGTTATCTCTACAGCTCTTCCACCGACCATGCCCTCCTACACCCTGGAACCCTAAATCCATCCCCCTATATCTACATGAATGGCCCTTAAACATCTACCCAGACCCCGGGAGGATCCAAAAAGTAGATCCCCTAATTTGGGGCCCTATACTACTAAGGGTACTTTATAGGAACCCCCATTAAGGGATCTACTTTTTGGATCCTCCCGGGGGTCTGGGTAGCTCCCCGGCCCCTCCTGGACAGCCTCCCTTGGAGCCTTTGAGTCTGAACTCCATCGGAATGAAAGTCCCGAGCCCGATAACTCCCCCTACAAATCCCCAGAGACCNGGGGGTCTGGGTAGCTCCCCGGCCCCTCCTGGACAGCCTCCCTTGGAGCCTTTGAGTCTGAACTCCATCGGAATGAAAGTCCCGAGCCCGATAACTCCCCCTACAAATCCCCAGAGACCCCAAGACCCCTTCATTAAGGAATATATACACATTAAATAATTAATACATATGAAGCCCCTAATAATTTAAGGAATATAGCTTTAAATCATAATATGAAGCCCCTAAGCATTTAAGGTCTATATCTTTTAAAGGGGTATTGGAGTCCCCTAAACCCTAAACCCTATAGATCCCTTAGAGATCCCTTGAAGGGGGAGCCCTAGATATTCCTTAATTAAGGGGTCTTAAGCTCTCTGGGATCCCGTGAGGCGGCAAGGAACCCTGGCGACCTGCCTTGGTTCTTACATTCTGCGCAGACTAGGTTCCTGAGTAGTGCTCCTTTATCCTTTTTATTTTGAAATTTGGGGTCTCCTCCTTATAACAGAATAGTAGGAAAAAGGGTGCCCTTATTATAAAAGGGGCTATTGAGGATCCTAGCAGAAGAATTTGCCTTCGACTTGGGGTTTAGGGTTCCTGGCTTGTGCGAGTGTGAGCGTCGAAACCCCCAAACCACCCCAAAACAACCTAAACCCCACACTCCCCTGAACCCTAAACCCAAAGTAGGAGGGGAAAAACCTTCTGCGGGATTCAAGAAGTTGAAATGTGCACAGAAGGAGCTCGCGCCTTCAGGATTGAAGGTCGAATGCTTTCAACTGTCAGCGGTTGAAACTAGGGACCCAGCGATTTCCTACTTGGAGGATCATGAGATTTAGTAGATAGGTTTATGGATAAGGCACGTGTTTTCTTGCAATCATCATGTCATTTACTTGTAACAACAATTATTGTACTCTTGTCCCATACCCTCCAGGTGCCAAAGCTCGGACCCCAAAGTATTCGGCTGCTTGTTGCCGGCTTTTGGGCCTGCACCTTGCCATACCCAGAGAGCCCAATACCCCTTAATTGAGGAATATAGCTTAAATCATAGCAAGAAGCCCCTAATGATTTAAGGTATATTCCTTAATTAAGGGGTATTGGGCTCTTTGGGTAGGCCTGTCCGCACTGATTGAACTTGAGCTGCAGGGCGTTGGCAAAAGAGGCGCTGCAAGAGCAGAACTGGTTGCCGATTTCGGTTCCCAGAGAGCCCAATACCCCTTAATTAAGGAATATAGCTGAAAACATAATATGAAGCCCCTAATGATTTAAGGTATATTCCTTAATTAAGGGGTATTGGGCTCTCTGGGTTAGTATTCTGAATTTCCTTTATTGATCTTATTTCGTGCCTTAGCTACAAGTTGTAATGAAGGCTGATGAAATCGACGGTAAGACACGAGATACCGGATCTACCATGACTGCCCAAGGTACCCCTACGAGAGGCCGTATGTATATACTTCTATACTGGGTATTTAGGCTATAGTGCTGCAACAGGGGCTCGAGGCACATAGAAGTATCACCACGAAGAAGTATTCATGTAGGCCTTCCTGGATGTTTGTTCGGGGTCGTTTTCCTGCATCTTGTTTTAAAAGGACACGGAGTGTGGACTACCTCTGGATTGGAACAATGAACGACAATGTGGCCTTCTGCACCCAGCTTGGAGCAATGATCCTGTTACCCAAGGCAAGACTTCACTTCATTTCTAACAACCAACAGCAATCAGGATACTCGAAGTGGTGGCGCTTTGGGAGACTGTTAAATTTCCGGGCATGATTGCTATAGGGTAACTATGCATAGAAACGTGTAAGGTCCCAAAATCTACAACCCAGTAATATAGTACATATAGTCTAAACCCTCAACCCGGAACCCTAAACCCTCAACCCAACACCCTAAGAGCACCCTTATAGTATAACCTTTATATTACAGTTACCCTTATAGATTGAACCCTGAACCGACCAGTACTGCGGCTGATGGACAAAATCCTGCATTACTTTAAGTACCCTAAACTATGGGAATTATGGTATATTCCTTATTATGGGTAGTGCAGGATTTATAACTGTAGTACCCTTATAGATCCCTTATAGTAACCCTTATCGACCCCTTCAAAGGAACCCTATTCCTTATTATGGGTAGTGCAGGATTTTGTCCATCAACCGTGCCGTAGGTTCTGCAACTTCAACTTGCACGGCTAACGGAGTGCGCAGGGGCCCATGGACTGCCAGGGCCGAAACGACCGGTTTAGGGTTGGGGTTTAGGGTTTATAGGGTTTAGGGGTTTAGGGGTTTATAGGGTTTATAGGGGTTTGGGGTTTAGGGTTTATAGGGTTTAGGGGTTTATAGGGTTTATAGGGCTTTTTGGGTTTATAGGGTTTAGGGTTTTTCGGGTTTAGCGGTTTAGGGTTTAGCGGTTTAGGGTTTAGGGTTTACAGGGTTTAGGGCTGTTGGAACGCCTAGGAACCCCGAAACCCTAAACCCTTAAACCCTAAACCATAAACCCCAACTGGGACATGAGAGCGTAAACCATAAACCCAAGCAAGGTGGCCCGAAAACTACGGGGGTCGTGCTATTTTGTTTACGGAGGGTCTTTATTTTTGGATGCCTTGAGCATATCATATGAGTCTTAGTGAGCTGCTTCTGCAAGTTATCAAGTGATGGGGTTTCCCTAGTTTCCCGAAACCCTTGACCCTGGACCCACGGCCCACCAGGGACCGTAGCCGTAATCCGGAAAGCTGTCCCGCAATAAACACAAGAACGAGCAAACCTAAACTGTATAACTCTTAACCTTAACTTCTGTTGAATGCAACGGCAGAGAGACGGAGAGAGAGAGAGTGAGAGAGAGAGCGAGAGAGAGAGAGACCGACAGAGAGAGAAACCCTCAACCAATAAATAGGCCCCAAACCCTAAACATCCCTAAACCCTAAAACCCCTCCAAACAAAAAGACACCCTAACTCAGGTCTTGGGGCAGCTAGACAGCCGGATGCGCCTGCTCGAGCAGGAGTGGGACACGCGAAGTGTAGTTTCTGGGATTGGGAAGGCCAACCGTGGGGTGAGGTTCGGGCGCAGGGTTTAGGGTTTAGAGGTTAAGGGTTGAAGCTTGTTCGCTTTGGCCCAGGGTTTAGGATTTAGGGCTTGAGGATTTAAGGTTGTTTTTGGGGGATATCTGTTCCCAGTCTTCCTGCCTGCATTTCAGTCGACATGCCCAGATGCTCTGCAGCCCTTTCTCTCTCCAATTTGGGCTCAGTGAACCATGCTTACAATCTCATGTGCAGTGCCTTGCATGGGTTTTCCTCCGAATCATGCCACAAGTTACATGTTGTCATCACTCGTGAAGTCATTCCGGAGACTTGGCTGGCAGCTATCCGTAAGCTACTAGCTCCAAACTGTGCTGCTTGCGGTTGTGCATCTTGTTCCCGTCTTGATTGAGTCACTGCAGACCAGATGCAAAAAGGGTTCGGCTTTCTGGTTTGGGGCCTATGGTTTACGCTTTTAAGTGCAAACCAATTAAGGAAATCTTTCCACGTCTTTGCTGAGGCACTCGAAACTCAAGCCCCGTAGCCAGTTCTAAGCCTGTAAGCCCAGTTACCTGCTCTAGACTGGGCTACTGCATTGAGTATCCTATCAAAAACCCTGAGCCACCAATCCTAGACTCTAAACCATGGGATAGTAGCCTACTTCTGTATAGCTTACTCTGCTTGCAGGGAAGCTTGTGCCCGGAACCAGGGACCCGAACATAGACCATGCATGTTGGGAACCGACTGCAAGGTGCCCCAAGTCAGGTAACCCTACATCTACAGAAGGTTTCTCGGTGCCCGATACTATAATGGGGAACCCTTCCTAAGAGACCCCACCCCGAAACCCTAATCCCTAGCTAAACACCCTGCAATGCGGGCTTCGTTCTTGCTAAGTAGGAGGGAAAAAAAACTCTAAACCCTTTAACCGGAAGATCCCCTGTATGGGAGCCCCGGAACCTTATGAAGGAACCTTTTAAAGGAGCCCCTTCAAGGAACCCTTAAAGGAACCCCCCAAAAAAAGGAACACCGGGATCGAAGCTTTTAAGGGACTCCCTTGAAGGAACCCCCTGAAAAAAAGAGCTTTTGGCTTTGGGAGGACGTGGTTCAGCTGCGCAGCGCCCCTGGCAGCCAGGCAGCTGAAGCTAGGACTCATAGGAGGTCTTAGGACTTCTGTAGTTTAGGACGCTTAGGGCGTAGTAGTTGTTTAGGGTTTTGGGATTTGGGCGGATTTGGGGGGAGTTTAATTCGGATCATAAGGCTTTAGGGCTGCAGGTTCAGAATCTCGTAAAAAAGAGGATTGAATAGTTAGTATCTCCCCGTCTCAAGATACACTATGCCGCCCGGTCGTCGTGGTCGTGGTCGTCCTTGTGCTCTACCCTGATACGCTGCTGTGCTCGGTTAACCTCGCCTTGGCAATAGCCCTGCGCACCGCGGCAACCCTGAAGACTTAGGGCCGTTCTATACGATGCGTCCCGGGAGCAAGTCGTTTCAACTTCTTCAACTTGAGCGCCCAAGGCCTGACCCGAAGAATCTCGAACAACAAACGCACCAAGCTCCACTGCAAGAAAAACTAAGCTGCAAGTCTGCCAAAATCCTACAGGCCATAAAGCTTTTTGAATCGAATGGAATCCCTATGCATCGTCGTAACATTCTGAAGTCTAAAGAGCGCAAGAAAAATCAAACACATAAGATTTCTACAAAACCATAGAATTCCTATAAACTCCGACAGAACTCCTATCAAAAACTCCTAGAAATTCTGACATGCCCCCCCCGCCCGTGAAGTTCCTCCCACAGAACCCGGCGAGACCCCCTTCTGAGCCGAGCCAGGTCGCTGCCTCGGTCCCCTCTTCACCCAAGGAGGAGCCCGATGAGTTTGAGGAGGAGGATGAGGCAGGGAGGTATTTATTTAGGGGTTTTGAGGTTTTAGGGTCAGGGGTCGAGGGTTTAAGGCTTAAGGTCCAGGGCCTAGGGTAGGTCTATGGTTGAGGGTGTATACCCCTGAACCCTCAACGGGTTTTAGTCAAAACCGCTTTGATAGCTATGATGATGGTTATTTCCTCCGCACTATTGGGACGATTGGAGTAGTCATGCTTTGGAGTTGCTCTACGGCCTGACTCACTGACACATCTCCAGGATGCTCACACCGTTCCACCATGTGGCCTCAATGATAGCGATTGGCAGACCGCCGTTGTCCGCAAAGTGGAACGAAGCACACCAGAAAAAGACACGTCGAGCGGTTTTGCCACCGCCACAAAACGTTTTCAGAAGTCCGGGCGAGGTCCTGTCAGGATGCGGACGGAACTGTTGCACCCTAAACCCTAAACCCCTAAACCCCTAAACCCTAAACTCGTAGGTGATGTGCCGCAGGCATGGCTCAAACAGAGGCAGAGGTTCAGTGTCGCCTCAAAGCCCCTCTCCCTCTCCCTCTCTCTGTCCTACCTCCCATACTAGGGGACTTACGCTTGATGGACAAAATCCTGCATGACCCTAAGGACCCTAAACTATGGGAACTATGGTATATTCCTTATTATGGGTCATGCAGGATTTTGTCCATCAACCGTACCTCCCATATTAGGGGACTTATCACCATACTGATAACTACCCAATGACCTCCAACTCCGGCCGTACGGCAACGAGAGGCCCTAATGTAGGAACCTGATTAAGAAACCCTGGGCCTATAACCCCCAAAATAGTAGGATTCATATAAGGAGCCCTAATAAAGGCCCAAGGTTTCTTAATCAGGTTCCTACATTATCCCAAACCCTTTTTGCATCCGGTCTGCAGTGACTCTACCGGGAAAGACTTCGATCCGCGCTTGGCACAGGACAAACCCTAAACCCCTAAACCCCCAAACCCTAAACCAAAAACCCTAAACCACCTCATCGCCACCTCTGAGCGCACTCTGGGGAGAGGGAGAGGGAGGGGTTATAAGCATAGTTACCCTACTTATAACTCTACTTATGACCACCCATGAACCTCCAAGCAGGGGGCACGTCCGAATCTCCGTGTGGCCAAAGAGTCAAAAGCTTGGCCGCGTCGCTCGCATTAGCTGCAAGGCAAAGTTACCCAGTAGAGCCCCACCCGTAACCTCCTAACCACTATACACATCCACCTTGCTGTTGCTCAAGACGTAGTCTCAGGTAGACAGCCCCACACTCCCCGAAAGCTTCCCTCCACCAGAGAAGCTCAAGTTCTTTAGCCACCCCAACGCCCCAAAACCTCCAAAATCCAGCACCAACCCCCCAAAAAGCCGTGACTATATTTATGACTCCTCGTCCAGAGCACAAGAGCCTCTGACCGCGAAAAGGCCGACAGAGGGCCCACGACCAACCCGCGGCTGAACATAGTCGTCTCTCAGCTGCGGGGCGGCATTTGCAGAAAGGAGGGGTAATGTAGGGGCCTCAATAATTAGAATAGGATTTGGGGGTATATTATACTACAATCAATTCAGGAGCCACCAAAACCTTGTTCTAATTATTAAGGCCCCTACATTACGGCTTCAGGTTCACAGAGGTAGGGTCAAGGTTTTGGGTTGAGGTCGGCGTAGGATCCCGGCATGGCAGGGCTGGCGCCGTCACCTCCTCGCGTTAGCTGGACTATTGCATCTAAAACCTGAGTTCCTCGAGTGCAAGTGCCAAAGAAAGCCTATGAACCGTTCCCCTGAGTCTGTGCTTCTTTGGGTCCTGCGTCGTTTTTGTACTAACTTCGAAAAAGGGCTTGAGCTTCTGGGCAGTCTTAAATGAGCAGAGCTTTGCGACCTCAGATTGTATGTTGAGCCCCCAGACCATACTGTGAACCATGAGCCCCCCCAGCACTAAGTCATGTCGTTGCGTAGGACTTGTTACTAGGTTCCTGAACGCCATCGCAGTAGTTTGGAAGAGACGTCGTGAAGCCTTGCCTGCCTTGTAAGAGAGTGAGCGTCGAAATCATGTTGGCCGCTGATTAAAGACCTCCCTTTCCCAGTCGTCGCGTCAGGTCAACGAGGTCGCACGGGCGTCCAGTGTCTCGCAGACTCCAAATTATTATCTAATCCGGCCACCCTACTTGCTTCATCGAAAGTCCTGGTCAAACATTGTCAATCATGGGTACACGTCTTTCGTCCGGGGTAAACCAGGAAGGCTTGTTTGGTGTGCTTCGCCTCCATAGTTGTTACTCTAAAAGCTCGCAAGTTTTGTTTTTTGTTCCTGAAAGCAAGATTTCCAGAGATGGCCGGAACGTGCTTTCAAATAAACATCTGGCTTTGGGTCTCAACCTCTATCTTTCTGAACATGTGCAAGATCATGTAAGCCATATACTCAACTTGACAATCCTAAGAACTGAACCTAAAACCCTAAACTCTCAACCCTAAACCCTAAACCATAACGTAAGATAGATCGATAACCCTAACCCCTATACCCCAAACCCTAGCTTCAACTAGATCTTTCCTCCGAGAGGTCCGGAAAGCTCGAAAAACGCCCTCAGCCCAAATCCCGAAACAACCCTGAACCCTAAACCCTAAACCACTCATCCATTGAGGCATTCCGGCTCAAAAGGCTTTGGTTCAGATTTAAGACTTAGAGGATGCTTCGGGCTTTTTGGGCTCATAGGTTTTTTTTGGGGGTGTTTTTTGGGGTTTAGGGTCGGTTTTCTCGGCCAGGGCGAGTTTTCCCAGTACCGGGCCGCGAGGTTGGGGAGGAATGATGAAGCTAAGATGTAGCAATGGCCCCAGCCCGTGACTCAAAAAACATGTAGCAATGGTCTTCATGATGATCGTAGTACACTGTTAGCAACGACAGTGGTGACAGCACTGCAAGTGCAAGAATGCCCCGTGCAACTGCCAGCCGGGCCCACCGGACGGATGGAGTATGAGGGTCTAGGGCCTTAGGGTTTAGGGGGGGCTCCTGAAATTTCCTTCCCACCAAGCTGGATACTGGGTTCAAGTTCGCTAAAATTCAAAACCTGCTGGCAGGAAGAGAGGGCAGCAAAGAGCACCGCTTGAGCCCATGAGACACCCCAAACCAGCCTCTGAGCTCCGAGCCCTAAACACACCCACTTACATCTCTGAGCGCCATGGCAGAGGGATATCCCAAGCCCTGCACCGCTCCACGGGCAGATGTGGTGGCTGAGGGCTGCGAGCACCCGAACGCCGAGAACCCGCTCTGTGCCTGGGCCAAGGACTTGCCGGGCCACGCCAGGCATGGCCTACATGGGGTTAGGGAGTTGGTTGCCGAGTTCAATAGACCCCCCTGTCACCATCATTATACCCTAAACCCCAAACAGGGCCGCCTTGCCTCATATCCGTTTGTACGGTGATGCTGAGCTTCGCTCCCGTTGTCCGACTGCGAACCAACAGATCTCGCCTGGCTTGTCGAAGTTGTGAGAGCGTAGACCCTCAACTATAAAATCGTCATCATCCTGTTCTTCACCATCAGAGGGCTGCCATCTTCAGAAGCTAGGTGTGTGGGGGTGAAGTCAGTTAAGGGCTTAGGGTTCAATGGCAGTGGCACTGACATAGCAGCTAAAGCCATAGCAAGAGCAGTGGCAACTGCAATGGTGGCTCCTTTTTGCGATTGCCGCCTTGTTTCGAGGGAAGGTCTCGAAGAGAAGTCTTCTGAGAGCAGATCCCTTTCGAAGAGATATTGAAATAGTATATTCAATATTCCTTTATAGTCCCGGTTGTACGCACTGCACCATAGCAATAGAATTTTCCGTAGTCGTTCCCATTATAGAAATTAAAGTAGTTTCAGAGTAGAGTATGCAGAAACAGGGTCAGTGGTAATGGTGCTGGCTTTTTGAGCATGTTGAACAAGCCAAGTACTGGCTTCAGAGTCCGTCGTTTGAAGGCTTTGGGTCTAGGATGCCGTGAAGGCAAGTGCGGCACAGAAAACAATCATGACAGATTTGTTAGTAGCAACAGCGAGATTGCCGTCTTGTTGCGGATGCCGTGAGGACGGCTTGTTCTTCTGCGACACGTACAGCGTGACGCGGGCACGGATGCCCAGTTTGTCCCCGGAAGAGGTAAAACGGCTAACATTTGCTGCTATCCGCTCTCGCTACATGTTGAAACCGGAAACCCCAAACCCTAAAACCTTGGGACCCTAAACCCGAAATCCTCAAACCAGCACGTCAATTGAGAGGGTTGAAGCGTAAGGGTGTTGAATGGTCTAAGAGTCAGCGATGTCAGCGTGTAGGGCTTCCATCTCTGAGGTGTCAGGTGTTATTGGGTTTAGAAAGGTTCCCTAAACCCTAAACCCTATTATAAACCCTAAACCCTAAACCCTAAAAAGCATGTCCATGGTGCGTTGAAGGTCTCGCGGTCCTGCCGAGAGCTACGGCCTCTCACTTTGCTGGTGGACATTTGGAAGCCGCGACTACAGCCACTCGGCGCTGGCAGCAGCAGGGATCGGGCTCAGGGTCTAGAGGCTTCTCTGTGAGATGTCCTTTGATGCAGAGGGATCGCTGCTGAAGGCTATGGAAGGATATAGGATAATCTAGGCGCCTGAATAATTAGAATAGGTTTTGGGGCCCGTTATGCTCTAATTATAATAAGGCAAGGAACCCCCAAAATAGTATTGGTAATTATTTCGCCCCTAGTAGGCACCAGATTCCGGAGTCTTGCCACCACTCAAGGCAGCTTTGCTCGTTCTGGTCATTGCCTTACAAGGAGGAGAGATGGAGGCGCCCCAAGGTGATAATACGGCTGATCAAATAAATCCCGCATTACCTTAAAGGCCCTAGACTATAGGAATTATGGCATATTCATTATTACGGGTAATGCAGGATTTCTATCATCAACCGTATTTTGGGAGACTCTACAGTGTGTGAGGGGCAGGGGGTGGAGTGCGGGGGCGGCATGTATGCATGCACTAATGTCAGCAGGCTGATATGTATATGTGCTGCCTGGATCTGCCTGTTACATACAATTTTGGCATGTACGTGGCGGCGGACCATGTGTTTTTATTGCGTACATGTGCGTAGGTACTGTATGTACGCACATACGGCGAGCTCCTAAACCTTAAACAATAATTAGAATGGGGTTTTGGGTGTTCCTTATTGAAGTTGTAGTATGATATACTACCCCACACTATTCTAATTATTGAGACCCCTACATTAAGGGAAAGGCTTTGAGGTTTCGAACGTCTGAATCCAGTGGGAGCTTCAAGCGAACTCAGGGCTCTCCCATACAAGAACTAGCCATGGGCTCCATTATTGTTGCTTTTTGTGGTTCATATTTTAGGATCCTACAAGGTAATCCCAAGAAAAGGAACTAGGTAGATCTCCTAGTGCGAAGTCTCACAGGTCAGAAACCAGAACAGGAACTCCCCATTTCTGAAGCTCGAACCGGACAGTAGACACGTATAAACCATAAGCCTTAAGCCTCCGGATCCTGCCCCAGGGAGCAGTACCTGAGCCTTTTTCGGCCGCGTTGGGATGGAATTTACGTCGGCTACTGCCAGTATCTTCACAAGGCCCTTTGCCGTGCAGGCTTTGGTGTTGAGGGGTCCTGTGTGTCTTTGGGATGCAGACGAGGCTGTGGGTCTAGTCTGATGTAGGTTTCGTAGATGTTAGGCTCTTGTTGGGTACGTGTGAGGTCAGTTCGCATCCTGTCGCGCCGTGTGCGAGTTGCCAAGCCACGAAATCCCCAATTTCTAGCATCCTAACAGGTCCTAACAGCCCTGAACCCGAACAAGCCGAAACCGTTTGTCAGAACAGAAACCTGACCCCAAAAGCACCAAGCCCCCTAAACCCTGAACACCCAAAACGCCCTACAGCAGCCTTACAGCAGCCTTCAAACCCTAAAGCCCCCTTAGCCAAAGGCCCGAAGCCCGAAACCCTTAAGCGCTCAAAGCCTAAAACGCCCTATACGCCCAGCCTCAGGAAGGAAATTAACCCTAAAACAGTGTAAGGTTCACATACCTTATAGAGATAAGGGCATAGGGGCCCTACTTCTAAGGTGTCCTTACGGACTGACCTGACTCCCATCGGCTGCTCCGAGTATGCAGAAGATTCTCTCCGCCAGCCCTAAACCCTAAACCCTAAACCCTAACCCCAGTTTATATTTGTTGCTTTGCATACTCATTGCTCTGTCGTCTCACCCAGAGTAGCCAGACTCGGTACGAACCATATGCCTCGCCTGGATTGTCCGACTGCGAGCGCCAAAGCCCTAAACCCGGAGGTTCATGGGTAGTTATAAGTAGGGTTGTAAATAGGTTAACTATGCTTATGACCCATATTAGGGGACGTACAGCCCGACTTATAACTACCTTAAACCCCAAACCCGATAGAACCCTTAAAAGGAACCCGAAACCCTTATAACCCCGGGACGCAAAGCCCGACTTATATTATAGCCGCCCATGAACGTCCAAGTAAGCTTCCCCATACGAAGGTCCGGCCCGGTGCGTCCATGACGCAGTGCCTCATGCGACAGAAGGGCGTTAATTTAAGATACGGTTGATGATATAAATCCTGCATGACTATAAACATCCTAAACTATGGGAATTATGGTATATTCCTTCTTACGGGTAATGCAGGATTTATATCATCTGGACCTGATTAAGCAACCCTGTGTCTTCATGAAATTTTGGGTGATCGGGCGAGGGTTTCTTGATCAGGTTCCTACATTAGGGTTTGAGGGCTGGGGCCTCTGGGATTGAGAGGATGGGATGTGTGGGCTTTCCACTTCGGGCTTGGAGGATGTTCGGGTTCTTTCGGATTGATGGGAATTATTTGGGGTTGCGTGGGATTTCTATGGGTTGAAGGTTTTCAGGTCTGGGTCTTAACGGTGTTGGGTTTCTGCTTGCGTGTCTTTCCCCGCCGGCTTCCCAAGCCCGGTTGCAAAACGGGTCTCTATAGTAAACTATATTCTCCATTGTAGATCCTTATTTTGGTTAAACCAAATTTACAGTATAGGATCCTAACCATAAAATTGGTTAACCAAACAACGAACTACGCAGGGCATCCTCAAGTTGAGTCAAGGCTGCTAACGTGTCTTCGGACACGTGGGAATTACCTTGAACTTTTCATGCGCGGTTCGTGCGGTTTAGGGCTTGTGGTCTTGAAAGCACGGTGTGGGGTGTTGGCACGGTTTGGGGGCTTAGGGAGGCAGTCCGCAGCCCTCACCTCTTGCAGTAGAAATTCGCACAACAGATGACCATTGTGAGTGGGCCGAACCCTGCACAAGACCAACCTCATATGCCTAAACTCGAAAGCCTTAACTCTAAACTCGAAACCCCAAACCCTAAACCCCGAAACCCGAAACCCGAAACCCTGTAAGCCCTAAACCCCTAAACCAAAACCCGAAGCCTTAAGCCCCAAACCCTACCCTACATTCCTTCCATCTGCTCGCCGGCCTTGAGGAAAGGAAGCTCAGTCTGGATCACTTACAGGCCTGGCACCTTGAAGGGTTTACTGTTAGTAAGGGGTTTTGAATTTAGGGTTTAGGGTTTAGGCCCGAGGGCTGAAACCCTGAACCCTAAACAAAAAATCCGCACCCAGAGCTTTCCTGAACTCTAGGGTTTGATTTATTTCCGGGCTTAGTTTCGGGTCGGAAGGCTTGCCAAGTGTAGTCCTTGAGATACTTAAAGCCCCTCTTATAGTTTTTCTTTTCGATTCCTTTGAAGGACCCCGTAAAGGAACCCCATTCTAGCTCTCAGAATCCAATTGTTCAGGGGCCACTACACTAGTTGGTTGATGTGGGACAGCCCAGGAGCTTGGCTTGAGGTTCAGAGACAGTGCGATTCTCCCCGAAGTCTAGATAAATCAGTTGTACGTGCATATTCATCTATACATATATATATATATATATGTATGTATATGTATGTATGTATGTATGTATGTAGGTGTAAGTAATGATGTACGTATGTACTTATGTGCTCATGGCTTTATGTATGTATGTAAGTATGTATGTACGTATGTGCATGCTCACATCTGTTTATCTTTATATGTATATACACATATGTACATATACATGTGTGCATATATATATATACACACATGTACAACATATACATGAATCTCATATATATATATACATATGTTTGTTTTAGGGACAGGGAGCCCTATGCCGAGTGCGCAGGCGCTACCTCCGCTTCTTCCCGCCGGATGCTGCTCGGCTTTTCCCCTTCCTGACCCGTGGGCTGAAGGTTGAGGGTTCCTACACGGGGTTTAGGGTTTAGGGGTTCAGGGTTTAGGGGTTTAGGGTTTAGGGTTTAGGGTTTAGGGGTTTAGGGTTTAGGGCTTTGCACGGTTCTAAGGGTTTCGTTGGGTTCCATCAGGTTTCATATGGTTTTTAGGTTCTATAGGGCTTTAGGGCTTGCGGCTTAGGGCAGCTGCCTGTAAATCATGATGGGAATAGCTCTCACATTATAGCACTTTGTCGTGTTTTGAACTGTTTGGGTGATTTTGTTTCGATGCACGCTCAACTCGGAAAGACACGGCTGAGGATTCAGCAGGCCGGAACCTCAACCCCAAAGCCTCTGCCACGGCAGAGAGAGAGAAAGAGAAACAAACCCCGGAAGGGGCCGAACTGAACGAGGACCTGGCGAGCCGCCAGGGCCGGGCCAAGGGGTTGCGCGCAACCCCTAAACCCCTTAACAAGCAAGCAAGCAAGCAAGAAACGGACCCCAAACCCTGCAGGCTAGGCACAAACGTTGCTGCATTTTCGGCCCGATGCCCGCTGCAGAAGATGGTATTGTGTGCCCTGACACCGGCACCCAAATCGAAGGTGAGGGATTTCGAGCGAGGAGGTCTGTCTGCGCTCCCCAACTAGGTTGAAGTTTGCGACGCTTTCCACGGATGCCATGTTTCTGGTTTCCCTGCAACTTCACGAGCCATGTGCATCGAAGCGAACACTCTTCGTGACAATCGATGAATGCCTCCTCAAATGGCGGGTTCAAAAGCAAACCAACCGGAGACCAAGGCCGTGAATCCTTACAAGTTGTCAATGTGCTGAGGACTACGGCACGCTGTGGGCCCTCGTGCTTCAGGAGTCCACGCCATGATTTGGGTTCTTTGAAGGCTGTGGTAGGTATCTCATAGGGTGCTTATGGGATTCTTCTCCAGGCTCTCATGGGGTTCTTGGTTCTAAAGGAAGGGTGTGGGCAGGAAATAGCGGCTTCTTGCAAGACTTCCCTGCTGGGCTTGACAACATGCCGTGTTCGGACCACCAAGACCGTCTTCAGAAACTGAAAGCCATGAAAGCAGGAGACTCAGACGAAATCCCTGCACATTAAAGCCTTAAACCCCCAAACCTTAAACCCCAAAACAATCCGAATGCCTTGAAGAAGAAATGCCGGCTTCTAGCAGGATGCCGCGCCGCTGGAGGCTCTGAATGAGATAAGTCGGGATGAGATTCATCTTAGATGTTTAGGGCTTGGGGTTTAGCTGTTTAGCATATTATATACATATATACACATGTATATATATATATATATAGATGTGTATATATATATATACACAAACATACATACATACATACAGGCAAGCATACATACATACATACATGCATACGTACATAGTATGCGAGTGGTAGGATATTAGGGTGTAGGCATTATCGGCTTTAAGGTGAAGGGGAGTTGTGGGTATGGGCTAGGATCAGGTTGAGGACCGAATGGCCAATCTGGGGCCGTTAATCTCATTGCCTTACTTGGAGGTTCGTGGGTAGTGATAAGTGGGATTATAAGGGTTTAGGGTTCCTTTAAGGGTTCTATAGGGTTTAGGTTGTAGGGTTTAGGGTAGTGATAAGTGGGGTTATGAGTCCCCTCATATCATGGGTTATGAGTATAGGTACCCTGCCTATAATTCTACTCATAACTACCCAGGAACCTCCAAGTAGACTCGTAGGGTTTCCTTCTTGGGCTTTAGCTTTCGGATGTATGCATGGTGTTTTGTTTGGTTGAGTCTTCTTCACTCTCTCAGCGATGCAAGAAAAGGGGTTTTGGGATCCCTATCACAAACCATCTTTAGGGAGAAGCGTTTATGGGTCAGTGGTTTGCATTAGGGTTGTTCAGTTTCTGCAGCTCCGCGAGCATCACCATATCGCGTGCAAGCCCCGAAAGCCGTAAAGCTAGAACCCTACGTTTAGGGTTTATAGGGCTTAGGATGGTTCAGGGGTTTAGGGGAGCTATAAGTAGGGCCACTATACTTACAACCCAAATTAATTAGGGAAGTTATAACCCCACTTCTACCTACCCATGAACCTCCAAGTATATTTCAAAGCCGTACACCCTGAGGCCCCGAAGCTCCACGGCGCTAAAGCCCCGAACCTACATTTTCTCAGCCATAGACTTCAGAATTTAGAGTTTAGAGTCCATCTCAACGCCGTGCAAAAAAGGGTCCATCTCAACGCCCTGAACCTCTTTATCCTTAGCTCTAGACGTTTTAGAAGTTCGTTGACAGGTGGCTGTGCAGAGCTTACTGGCCATCCCCGCCCCCGTGACGGGCGATGGCTTTGCAGTGGGCAAGCATGCCAAGGCTGCGACCCGGAATCCCCACGACAGCTAAACCCTAAACCACTGAACCATAAACCCTAAAATGCAGCGTGAGGGCTTGAGGGCTCCCTTTCGGAGGTTGAGGGCATCAGGGTTGATGTTCGGGTCTTTGCTTTAGGGGCGAGTGTTTAGGATTTATGGCTTTTGGGGTTCAGGATCATTCAGGTTCAGATCATATCCATCTGTTGGTGGGGTACCCTCTGTACTACAGGAAGCAGTCAGTGCAGTGCAGTGCCGCTTGAGACTATTGCTATGCTTTGCGCGCATCCTGGCCAGATGTTTCGACATGTTTCGTTCCCCTGAAGGACGTTGATGACTGACGTAAGTTCTTGTTAAGGAGCTTTGTTAAAGTTAAAGTTGGCATAGGCTGTCTGCGAGTAGGGATGCATGCCTTACTAAAGCTGCAAGCTGGCAAAATACTCCCGACAGTCGTCTTGGAAATGTGAAATCTAACATTCCAGAAAGACCGCACGTTTTTTGGCGCATCTTCGAGCTTCGGGATTCACCGAGAATTTATTCGCTTTTGGCAGAGTTGCACAAACTTAACATTTTCATAGACAAAGCCGCAGCACCAACGTAAAGAGTTTCTTGAGCTCTCCATCTCAACATGTTCAAGATTAGGAGGGTATAATTAGGGGCCTTACTAACTACCTATACTATTTTGGGGGTTCCTTACTATAGTCAACCTACCCCAAAACCCATTCTAACTATTCAGGCCCCTATAGTATAGGGCATAGGGTTCAGGGTGCCCGGCGCGGGGTTTTGGGGTTTACCGTCCCTGCACCGGAAGCGCGAGGAGGCGAAACATCACCTCGAGAAGAAGATCTTCACTGGGCAGTACACGTTCAGGGATGCTGGGCCCTACTTGGAGGTTCATGGGTAGTTATAAGTAGGGAGCTATACTTATAACCCATATTAGGGGACTTATAACCCCACGTATATCTACCCATGAACCTCCAAATATTGATGCCATCCAGTGATGTATTGCCCAGAGGGCCCAGTACCCCCAGTTTAGAAACAAAAAGTCTTACATCATCATTGAATTTTTAGAATTTTACAAACTGTATATCACTTACCGAAGGGTTACCCGGATGTCTGGGTGGTGGAGAGCTACTTACACGCGCAGCAGACAACATGAGGCTATAAGGGAACGGAGCCATCTTCGTCGGCGGTGCAGTGACAACCGCTTGAAGTAGCTTGGGTGTGAAATCGATCATTGCAACTGCCTTGTTTGCAAGACGTCGGCGCCTGATTCAGCCTGGCTGGGATGTGCTTGCCCATGACCATGTTTCGCATACCGGCACATGCGTCACAATTGCTACAGTAATGCGCTTGACGCTCAGTACGGACGACTGCAACTTGATACCCGAAGTAACTAATATAGGGGCTTTAATAATTACCTATACTATTTTGGGGGTTCCTTACTATAATTACAGTATAATATACCCCCAGACCCTAATTATTCTAATCGTACTTGTGGCCCCTATTCTACCCTAAACCCTTATAGTATGCCTTAAAGGAACACTTTACAGAAACCCTTTTCTAATTATTAAGGCCCCCATATTGCCCACCTCGTTCATGGATCCTCACTGCCTGCCGCCGAAACGTTGAACTCGACGAGAGTAGGCTCCAAAATCTGCAACCGCACTGCAAACAAAAACACTTAATGACGTAATGTAGACCTTAATAATTAGAGTAAGGTTTTTGAGCCCACTATACTATAAATATACTAAGGAACCCCCAAAATAGTGTAGGTAATTATTTAGGCCCCTATGTTAGAGACTCCAATATCCCTTAATTAGGGAATACACCTCAAAGTATAGTATGAATCCTACTCTGATTTAAGGCATGTTCCTCAAGTGGGGGATATTGGACTCTTTTGGCACCTATACTCCCAAAGCCCTGAATTCATATGGGAGTTTTGAAAATTAGGAGTACTGTACCATGTTTTGGGGTCTTTATAATACGGATCCTAGTATTTAGGGTGCTATATTAGGGTCCCTTATCTGCGGAAACTCCCATATGATCCTAAGACCTGCAAAACCCATACATCCCTAAGATGTCCTAAGCAAAGACTCCACCACAAAGATGCGCCAAGAAAGCCAAGCCCAGGAAGGAATGGTGGACCTGAACTACACCTGCGAGCTGCCTGGTTCCAGGTTTCATTTCAACACAGGCTTCGCACGGATTTTGTGGGGGTTAGCCGGTTTTTTTTAACAGGACTTAGTCTAGGATCTGTAAGTGTTGATCTGAGGGTGCTCACTTGGTCTTTATATCGTTTTACAAGTCTGTTCATCATAGTTGCGAGTCTTGCTGTCAGCGCTGAATCCTAACACACTATGCCCCTCTACCCGCCCTGAGCCCCCAAACCCTGCATTCTATAAGCCCTGCAGCCCTAACCCCAAACCAGAGACCCTAAGCTAAGCCCCAAACAATAAGCCCTAAACCCTAACTTTTAAAGCCCTACAGCCCGAAACCTCCGACAGAAACCCCAAGTATGGTACCTTCGTCGTAATCCTAATAGTAACCCTTAAGGATCCCTCAAAGGAACCCAAGCAGATGCCTTCAAGGAGCCCTTCTAGATGCCTTGGAGGACCCCGCATAGTAGCCCTTACAGGGACCCCTTGTAGCAACCTGAAACGAACGAACCCTTACTGATCCTCAAAGGGAACCCTCAAGGGGACCTTTATTATGAATTCCTTAAAGGGAACGGGGAACCCTTACCGTAACCCGTAAACGAAGCCTTTATAGATCCCTTAAAGGGAATCCTTACAGTATCCCGTAAACGAAACGTATAGTAACACTTAGACAGAGCCCTTACAGATGAAGAGCCAAGAGGGGCCCCAGAAGCACCGAGGCTGGGCGAGTGCACCGTCCGGCAGCTTGGGCGGAGGGGATGGAGGAGTTTAGGATTTCAGGGATCCATAACGGGTCCTGTGAGGGTTGCTATAAGGCTTAGTTTAGGGTGTAAGGGTTTGGGTTTAGGATCGAGGGAGGCTTGAGGGCTCAGGGGCTTAGGGAGGGTTGCGGAGTGGCTCAGGGTCTCAAGATTCAAGTGCAGTTGGGGTTCATAATCTCAGGCCGGGCCCCTTGATGCAACTGGGTTCAAAGACTCAGGGCTCAAAGTCTCAGCGGTTTTGTAGTTAATCTCTCATGGAGAGGTAGGGTCCGCCAACATTATCCCCAAGTTGTCAGATCCGGACCATAAATACATGCAAAACTTAGCGTCTCAACGCCGCACTCATGCCTTTGCACTGGCGTGGGCCCGGGAAACCTGCTGCAAACCGTAAACCCCAACTACAGAATCGTGAACCTCGTTTGGCGAGTCCGAGTGTGAGAGTGTCGATACCCTAATGCCTTCAAGCCTAAACAGAAGTTCTTAGCCGGAAATGCACATAGTATTCTTTTAGAGTAACCCCTGTAAAGCTTGAAACCCTTTGAAGAACCCCATAAACAACCCTAACACCCTAAACCCGAAGCCCCTAACCCCTAAATCCTACTCCTAAATCCTACTACCCCCAGGCTCCGTGTGGACCATGCGAAGCCCGGCCACTTTTCCGAGCAGATGGCCTGGGTGGAACCTCAGAAGCACGTGCTTTTGACGAACATACAGGTACGTACGTAGTTATGCATACACACATACATACATACGTACCTACGTACATACATACATACATACACATGAATACTATATATATAATATATAACATAATATAATATAATCGTGCGTGCGTCACCTTCGACTTTGAAAAGTCATTTGTCGACAAGGACCAAGTAACAGGAAAGGGACTAATCCGGCCCCTGAAGATTGATCTGATCCCAGGTAGTATTAGGACCATTTCTGAACCCGAATTCTAGATCCCCAAGGCTCCCAGAATCCTAACTCCTATCTGAGAGAGACACCAAGAAGCTGCAAACGACTTTGCTCCTTCAGGATCCTGTGAAATCGATGTCGACTCTTTCAGGATTTAGGATTCGGTGTATTGTTTTGGGATTTGCGAGTCTCGGGTTTAGGGTTGAGCTTGAGAATATGCACGCGGGGAAGCAGCTCCACATCCCCCACTTAAAGCAAGCCGCTTGTTGACCGAGGAGTACTCTGCCTCCAAGCCGGGCGAGGACTTGGCCCCATGTGATTTTCTGTAGTTCGCCGTTAGTAACCCTTGGTACCTACCTTAACCCTAAATAGCCTACCTTTTCCAGGATTTATGCAAGGAAATCATAACAAGGATCTGTAAAAATGTAGGTCTCTTAGGGTCCAGGCAGGGTTCAGGGACCCGTAGGGCCAACAAAGGCTAAACACTGTAAAAACGAGGTAGAACAAAGCCTTTGGGGGCGCAGGTTCCCAGAGAGCCCAATATCCCTCAATTAAGGAACATAGCTTAAATCATAATATGAAGCCCCTAATGATTTAAAGTATATTCCTTAATTAAGGAACATAGCTTAAATCATAATATGAAGCCCCTTAATGATTTAAGGTATATTCCTTAATTAACGGGTATTGGGCTCTCTGGGAGGTTTAGGGGGTGAGATTGATTATTGGTACCTAAGACTGCACAGAGGCCCGGATGCAAAAAGGGTTTCTGTGTAAAAAGGTGACGACTATAGGGGCCTCAGTAATTAGAATAGGGTTTAAGACGTATTATACCATAACTATAATAAGGAACCCTCAAACTAGTAAAGGTAGTGGTTAAAGCTTTCTACTAAACCCTTATTTCCCTGAACCCCTAAACCTAAACCCTAAACCACTAGATTTTAAGGCCCCTTTTTTTTAGAACGAACTCGTGAGCTCCAGGAGCCATTGCCCTTCGACTTGGGCCGCAACGAGTGGGGCTGCCCGAGGACACCCAGACAGGGTTTACTACAGGGGTAGGGTTTAGGGCTTTTAGGGTTTAGGGGTTTAGGGTTTTTTGGGTTTGGGGAGGGTGTACTGCGTATGGGGGGTCGGACTAGTCAGTAGTATCACCCCAAAGCCCCTCTATCATTATTAGGGCTTGGGATTTAGACTTGGAGCTTTGGATTGAGACTGACGATGCAATGTTTTCGTAGTAGTTCGCAGTAGTTGAGAGATGGTTAGGCGTGCAGGTTCTTTGTCTTCGCGACGTTAGCGGCGACCTCCAAGTAGACCCTAAACCCTATACCCTTGTAGAACCCCTAGAGATCCCTTTAAAGGGACCCTTAAAAGGGGTTGGTGGCTTTTCAATGTCGATTTCGGGTTGATGTGGGTTCGGCGTATTTGGGTTCAGGCACTGGGGCCGTTGTACGGTTCATCTTCGCTGCAACCTGGAGGCCACAAAATAATCACCGATACTATTCCGGAGGGCTCCTTCTTATACTCATAGAATAGCAAGTTGATATGCCGCAAAAACCTGTTCTGATCATCAAGGTCCGTATTTTGTTGACTAGTTCTGACTAGTTCCGTCACACCAGGCCGTTCCAATTTGCCACGGCCAGCCCGCAACCAATTCAGAAGCCTGCTTTAGGTTTGTCCCAGTTGTAACTAAATCATCGCAGTCCCGCGTGGTCGTTGGATGATAGCTACCTCACGACAGCCTCCTGCTTCGAAGTAAAGAAAACTCCTCAGCTCTTCCTCAAACCCAAGACCCCAAATCCAAAACCCAGATATTCAATCGTAATTCCTGAGCCTCGTAATGCGGCTCAAGGTGCAGTGCAGAAAGGTGGGGAGGAGAAGGGTGGTCAACTAAAAAACACTGACCCCTTCCGTTTGGCGGTTGGAGGCTTCTGGTGGTTTTTGCTACTCCTCTGTCGACCAGGGATGCTGCATGTCTCGTCGCTCTCCGCGGAGACGTACTCTGTGCCAGTCGAGGATTGCGGCGATGCAAGGGCGTTGAAGGCCTACTTGAGTTGTAGCTGCTGCTTTCCGCCTCGCTTCCAGCAGCGGCTGTTTCTTGAAGGAAGTGAACTGGAAGATAGCAAATTGCTGGAAGCATCGATGGAGCTGAACCTACTTCTGATTCCTTTGAGCTCCACCCACAAAGACGAGCTCTTCGCAGCCATCCGCCTTGGATCTGCATCCCAGGTGGAGGCCCTGCTACAGATCCCCCAGGACCCGAATGTAGCTGATGGGCATTCCAGGCTGCCTTTGCAAATGGCATCCGCTGACGGGAATGTTGACATCGTACGCTTGTTGCTGGAGGCTCGTGCTGACACAGACTTGGTCGACGGTCACCGTTTCACCGCACTGATGTATTCATCCAACAAAGGCCACGCCGGTGTCGTAGAGTTGCTCTTGCAGGCTGGTGCTTACGCAAGCGTCGCATCGAGCAGAGAAAACGCTGAAGTGATGCAGTGGCTACTTGCTGCCCCGTTGCAAATGGCATCTGCTGACGGGAATGCTGACATTGTGCGCTTATTGCTGGAGGCTCGTGCTGGCACAGACTTGGTCGATGGTTGCGGTGACACGGCGTTGATGCGTGCATCCAGCGGAGGCCATGCCTGCGTCGTGAAGTTGCTCCTACTGGCTGGTGCAGACGCAAGCATCGTGAACTGTCTCGGTGGCTACACATATCTCGTGCTCGCATTCAACGGCGACCACGCTGAGGTAGTAGAGTTGCTTCTTGCGGCCCATGCCAACTCGACTACTCCGAGCCAAGGCCAAGAGGCAAACTTCTTGGACGATTCTATCAGCACAGTCCTTGACCGCTCAGATTGAAACCGGAGGGCTGTCGAAAGCCTTCGGGAATATTGTTGTGGCCGTCCGGCCACCGGCAGCAGTTGCCAGTTGTCCTGCCAGCAGCGAACGCGAACACTTGCGCGAGAAGCCCTTACGGGTGCGACTTGGGGTGGGAACTGCTGAAGCCGCGCAGGTTGAAATTCATGGTTTATAGCCATGGCGAGCCACGGCATGCCACGAGCAAAACAGAGTAAGTAGTGCACTTAATTACTGCCTTTGCCGACGAATAGACAAAGTGTGTCTCATGATCATGGTAAATCATGTAAGTAGGGGCCTCAATAATTAGAATAGGGTTTGGGGGTATATTATACTATAATTACAATAAGGAACCACCAAAACCCTATTCTAATTATGAAGGCTCCTACAGTAGCGTAGCTTCTCTAGGGTTAGTTAGTTGGCTGGGCTCAGGTCGACTGGTTGGAGTACCGGCTTGGTGCAGTGACTGGGGTGCTGTTTTCAAGAGCTGCTTTGTGTGGTTTGTACTTGCCGACTGTATCCGACTACGAAGCCAGATCCCTGCAAGAGC
This sequence comes from Symbiodinium sp. clade A Y106, assembly GCA_003297005.1. Taxonomy (NCBI): domain Eukaryota; class Dinophyceae; order Suessiales; family Symbiodiniaceae; genus Symbiodinium; species Symbiodinium sp. clade A. Next base: position 45,077 of record BGNK01000063.1, read on the forward strand.
GTAGACATAAACCCTAAAAGCCCCAAGCTGCAATTCATCGACAGCCTGGCCTCTTTTTCAGGAATCCGGCGTGCGACCACTTCCCTGACTTCCTTCTGCTGCCACAGGTCGGCGAGACACTAAAATACAACTCCTACCAATGGGAGCTAAAGTCAACCCAGCTTCTGTCCGTTTTCCTCAGATCATGATCAAATACATGTCCTTACTTTGCCTGATTGTATTGAACGGGGTCCTAGTATACTTTATGCCATGCTCCCACCTTGGCGGTACGTCGTTCTCTAGAAAGAACCGCCAGTCGCTCACAAAATCGGGTTTGGGGTTTCATGCCATGTGGCTTTGTGTGGACTCATGCAGTCAAGCCATCGCCAACTCGGTCGACTACCCAGCAGGCTAGTTCATTGCACATGTCACAGTCAAAAGACTGCGATGGTTATGGGTTATGGGCTTTGTAGTTGCATCCGACAGGACCCAGCGAGAGACAGAGACGGAGAGAGGGGGAGAGAGAGCGGCTTTTCTTCCCAGAACCCTTTCGTTCTTTCGAATCCTTTTACAAACCTGTAACCTCCCCTGATCCACTAAACCCTTATAAACCCCTATAAACCCTAAAGCCCTAAACCCTCAACCACATGCCTCGCCTGGTCCGTCCGAGTGTGAGTGCCGACACCCCTCAATCCGAAACACCCTAAACCATCCTACCTAGAGTCTCCATTGTAGTTCCTTTTTTTGGTTAACCAGTTTTATGGTTAGGGTCCTATAATAGAGATTTTGGTTAACCAAAAAAAGGAACTACAATGGAGACTATAGGTAAGCCACTTCCCAAACCCACCGAAGCGGAGGCATCCCTCGAGCATCATCTCTGAGGGGGCTGAGGGACGGCAAGGAGAAGAACACCGCACTGGTGAGGGCTGGCCCTAAATCCTAAAACCCTAAACCCTGGACCAATTTCGTTCGGGTTTTAGACTGGGGCGAGGGGTCGGTGTAGAGTGTAGGTTTCAGGTTGTTTACGCAAAAATGTGCGATCGTGCAAGGAAGTCAGTTAAGACGAAAGAAGTCTTGTGGAAATGAGTCTCACCCAGCTGGGACAGAACCGCTCGTCGATGAAACGGGCGGATTGACACAAGCACCAAAACCACCGACGGCGCCCGAAAAGAACTCACATCACGATGGTTGCACTGTGAGCTGCTATGTTTTGCACTGTGATTTGTAGGGTACCGTTCAGGCATGCATCCCTCGCATCAAAGGATTCGGCACCCTGTGGATGGCATGCAAACTTGTGTTATTGGGACGGGTGGCCCAGGCAAAACAAGGAGGGCGCGGTGGTGACAGTGGAAGTGCGTGCGCCTGGCACCCGGAGCCAAACGACAGCGCCGGATAGTGGGGCCGTAATTAAGCTGTAATGATTTTCGAGGAGGGATATTCTTTGATGCATCTCGAATCTTCGCTTCATTTGACACATGTTCAGTCGAGCTTTCAGAGGTGAGTTTGTGATTCCGCGCGTAAAGGTTGTCCACTTCCATGTCATAAAGGCCTTTCACACCATAGAACGGGTACCCCTGAAGGAACCTTCCAGGAACTCCACCTCCTTTCAAACAGTCGTGCCCTCTCACCCGGCAGTCCTGCTCTGTTTCCAAAACCCGGCTCGTTAGTAATTACTTGGGAGGTATCCACCCCTAAACCCGCGATCCGAAATCGCAAGGCCTAACCTGAAACCCAAAGCCCTATGGACCCTACACCCCAAGCCCGAAACCCCGAAACCCTAAACCCTAACCCTAAACCCCTAAACCCTACCGTAAACCCCAACCCTAAACCCTAAACCCCGAAACAAGGCCTGGCATTCAAGTTGCGCCATGTTGCGATGCATGGAGGCGAGACACCGTGAAGGAGCTGAAGTCCCAGGCCCAGTCCCGGATCTTTCCGTGAGCGGACTCGTTCAGGGATTTAATAGAGGGGCCTTAATAATTACCTATGGTGAATAGGGTTCCTTTAAGGGGGGTCTATAAGGGCTACTCTCAGGGATACTATAAGGATTTAGTATAAGGGCCTTAATAATTACCTATACTTTTTTGGAGGTTCCTTATGACAATTGTAGTATAATGGACCGACGAAACCCTATTCTAATTATTAAGGCCCCGACATTAGGGGCTTGAGGGTATGGCGCTCAGGGTTTGGAGTTTTGAGGTTTAGGGTTTTGGGTTTGGTTTTGCCGCCCCAGCCCAAAAAAGGGTTCAGGGTTAGGAGTGTTGAGGTCTAGGGTTATGGAGGGGCTTCCCAGGGAGCCCAATATCCCTTAATTAAGGAATGTAGCTTAAATCATAATATGAAGCCCCTAATGGTTTAAGGCATATTCCTTAATGAAGGGGTATTGGGCTCTCTGGGTTCTCCGCAGTTGAAGGTCAACCCTAACCAACGCTGACCCCTGAGCCTGCAGCTTGACCAAAAGGCCGCATGGAAGCATCCTCAGCATCCCTAGGCATTAGAATACCATCTCTTTCTGATATACCCCAGGCCTCAGGCCTCTCTCCCTCCCCGGCTCTCTTTCTCACATGAAACTCCTTAAACAGCCAGCCCAGGGCCTGCCCAACGAGTTACACCCGTGGCTTCTGACACCCGGATCATCTTCAAGTTGCTCTTGCGCGTCGCTCTCTAGCTTCCTGAGTTGACGCTTCTCAAGTTTCTTGTTGGTGTTGTCGTTGTTCTAGCTGTTGCTGGTGATGGTGGTGGTGCTGGTGATGGCGGTGGTGGTACTGCTGCTTTATTAACTACCAACTAATCAGTACATAGTAGTAGTACTGTTTTTCTTACTTTGACTACACGTTATCACGTACCAGCAGAATTTTCGCTTTTTTCTTGTCATGTGGCCCAGGGATTAAGCACAGAGCACCACAAGGAGTTGCACCCTTCCCAAGCCGTATGGGCACCCTATCAGGACGGTCCGCTCCTTGCCTCAAAATCCTTGCTGCTGCTGGGGTATATGTGCGGTTTTCGCCATCTGTAGCCGAGTTGTGACAGCCCCTGCTTGCACACGGGTGAAGGCTTATCACCAGCTCTCGGTGTGGAATCGATTCACGGATCCCGACGCAGTGGACGAGGCCAATGCGGAGAAGCTGACTCGGGCTGCAGGGCGTGGAGTGTGGAAGGGGTCGGTAGGAAAACAGAGAGTGACAGCCAAGAAGAATCTGCTGGGATGTATGCCAAGCAGTTGAACCATCGCCTTTGCAAGTGTGGGGCAGCTTGGCTTTTCACCATGAACCAAGAGATTCCAATATCCCTGAATGAATGGGTCCTTTATTCCGGATCGCCAACACAGATTTTCCGGATTTTCCATACTTCTGAATACATACATCATAGTGATCTAATTAGTTTCTGAACTGTTTACGTGTTTTAAAGCGCCAGGGTTCGTAAGCCAACTGCAAGTTTGCAGGACTCAGCTGGGCTTCCACCCCTGAGCTCCTGCAGGCAGGTCGAGTGATGCATGTTGGCGGTTTGGATTGAATGCTCTGATCAAAGCGACGGAGTTCCACAGGGTTCAAGTATCCAGCTAGAAGGGTTTGAGGTGCCAATTTGGGACTTAAAACCCCACAATTTGTGCACTCGGACCTTCAGGGAAATACGGCTTCAACCGCAGCCCCACCATATGCAGAAGTAATTACAAGCAGACGGCCAGGACGTTGACTATTTGGAGGTTCATGGGTAGTTGTAAGTGATGTTACAAGCCCACTAAGATGAATTATAAGTATAGTTGCCCTACTTATAACCCTGGTTTTCGGGTTTAGGGTTTGATGAACAAGACGATTTTGCATTGTCGTGGTCCTCTGCGAAGGGTTTAGGGCATGCGGCGATTCGACCCAGCTTACCAAACCCTGACCCCCTAAATCCTGAAGACTGTACATCACTAACCCTTAAACTAACCACTAGACGTATAAGCCCTTAACTCCAAATGTGTATTGAATTGCATAATTTCAGTTTCGAATCTCTAAGCACAGGCTCGCGCGCAAGAAAGGGGAAGAGAAAAAGGTGCTGGAGGATCGCAAGAGGCTTTGCCAGTGTGCCTGGGCAGCAGGGCTTACAGTTTGATGTAGATGTTTGAATACTGGAAATACGGTTGCGGGGTACATGCCGTACAAAAAGACTTTCGAACAAAGTGCTAAATGGGGGTTTCCGAAAATAGGGGACCCCAATATAGTACCCTAAATAGTAGGATCCTTATTATTATAAGGGCCCCAAAGTAAGGTACCTCTCATTTTCGGAAACTTCCAAATTAGTTATGCAAGCCAGTTTTAGGGCTGATGGTGCCATCACTGTCTTGGAATTGTCAGTCAGTAGAGTACCCAGGCGACTCAGGTTCCAAGATCCAAATGCTCGGAAAGTCTGCAGAAGTTACTGGGCTTACAGGGTTTATAGTGTATAGTATAGCATGCTTATAGTGCTCGTGGTCGCTTTTTAGTAACGGGGCTTTGAAAAGTGGTCTTGGGGTGTCTGGAGGCGTTTTGGGCATTTGGCTTCTGATAGAGAGATGGCATGTATGACGGCTACCAATACGACTTTACTGTAGTTCTTGTCTTAGACTGGCCCTAGAACCTGAACCTTACCCGTTATAACAACCCTGAATCTGCAAAATTTCAAGGCGGCTTGGCTGACGGGGAAGAACTTCAGCTTCTGGCAGCCCCTGGGCACAAGAGACCTCGCTTCCAGAAGTCAGGACTTACAGTAGTCACCATTTCACTTTGTGTGTCTGCTAGAATGTTCATAAGTGCCTCGCCTAGCTACGCGCGGGATTGCTGGGCGATCAAGATTTGGGCTCCTGGAACTGTACGACCATTGTCTGCTCAAGCATGTTGGCCCACCCCTCCCCCCCTCCCGGCAATCTTCAACGACAGGGCCAGGACCGACAGTGCCTGAAAGAACTGCACGGGTTTCGCAACCTTGCCGCAGCTTCTTTGGGAATTTGGACGTCCCGCGCTGTTGGTCACTACAGTAAACCCTAAACTCTAAACTGTAAACAACGAACACTCACTGCTCAAGGACGTCCGATCATGACACACACACACACACGCGCACATACATCTGAGTGCCTCATAGAACCCCTTCTGGAGACCCTACACAACCCCACGGCTTGGGCCTTACAGGAGGGTATGGGGATTGGGGTTTAGGACCTAGGTTTCAGGGATTCCACCTCAATGAAACCCTGAAATCCTGATGCCATAAAGTCCCAACAGCGGTTGGCAGTTGGCCTGCCCCAAGAAGACACCCTAACCCCCAATACCTCCCGCTGACCAACGGCTGGTAGCCCACCCTGTTTTCGGGGCAATGGGATCCTCATAGTCGCTTTCTCGACGAAGCTGGGCCTCTTAACCAACCAGGGGTATCCTAAACCCTGGACCCTATACCCTAAACCTCAGGCTCCGGATGCGAGATCACGGGCGGCAGATGCCCAAACTCCTTCGCGTGAAGGCCTCGAGCGAGATGGGTGCAAACCTATGCGTTAATGAGACTAGGGATTCGTATCGTAGGGGCCCGACAAGCCCTGGAACCTGAATGTCAACCGATTTTTGGGGTTTGGTTTAGGGTTAGTTTAGGGTTTGGGGTATCATGCACCCCACAACCAAGAGCCAAATGAACTTTACGTCCACTCCCTCCCGGCGATGTGAGAGCCGATGATGTGCCCGCTTAGGCCTATGGTGGCTGTTGAGTTCAAGGGATAGGCTACTTCAGAGACCCGCATTATAACATCTAACATGTAATATGGAATATGGGGGAGTTTCCGAAAATTAGGGATACCTTATTTTGGGGTCCTTATAACAAGGATCCTACTATTTAGGGTACTATATTAGGGTCCCCTATTTTCGGAAACTCCCATATATGCCCTGCCAATCTGAAGTATACTGAGGCTACGGACTCCAGCACAAAATCCGTGGGTGTCGTGTTAGCAGGTCCTCATAATCAAGATCGAGCAAGGATTGTTTGTTTGAGTCCCATATTTTGTCGGATCCGCAGGAGAGACGGACATACCAGAAGCAGCCTCGGTCGAAGTGTGCCTCGTTCGATGACAAGCAGGATGTGGGGATTTGGTTTTTAGACGTCAGGATTAAGGTTTCAGAATTGAGACGAAGGGCTGCTGAGCTTTTACCGTACATGTGAGAGAGTGTGGGTGAGGGTCGATGGTGACTTTGGTGTGGCTTGGCCGTGGTTGCCGTTGCCTCAGGGTTTACACAGAATTTCGGAGTTTGGGGGGTGACGTGGAGCATTCCAGGTTCTCGAAAAGCTGCTGTTTCGAAGAGCTAACTTTCATGGTAAAGCCCTGAAGGATATGTTGCGGCCATTACTTATCGGAATCTTCTGGACCCCTGTCACCGCTACATCCACACCCAAGGTGTACATCATTCTCGACACCAGCCCCCTCTGAGTTTAGTTTGGAGGGTTTCGGAACAGGTTTCAGGTTTGAACCTTAAAGGGATTCAAAACGTGTTTCATGATCCTGATGGTCCAAGCAAGCAAGCTTAAACCCTAAACTGTATATAACTTGTAAACCCTGGATCCTGAACCGTTCAACTTAAAGCAAAGAACCGTCAACTTTGCAACACCAAAGCAACAGCATTCGGGAGGGCCTGCAAATGAACAGTTAGGTTCTAGCTTATTCTAACCGTTCTCGGGTGAAAAACTGGCCCAGGCCATCTTTTGGTACGAGATTTCTTGGAAGCAGAGGTATTCTGCAGGTTTGCGGCCGTCTTCAGGGTTTCATAGATCCGGTAGCCTTCAGCTCGAGAGGGATTCGTTGGATTAAAGGTGCATTGCTTAACTTAACCTTTTGCCCCACAAAAGCCCATCTAGTCCAAAGTCGTATGAAGCACCGTGGGCCCGTATGTTGCCTCTCCAGCACAGCGCCCATCAAGTCAGGCTGCCAACCGTGCGACTCAACTTGCCACTTGGAGAGCCGGCAAGTGTAGGGTTTAGGGTTCTAGGGGCCCCTAAACCCTAAACTCTTTCTGCAGAATAAGCCGATCAGGGACAGGCAGGGAGAGCGAGGGAGGGAGAGCTGCAAAGACTCGTGGTCTACGGCTCTATGTTCTTTGGGATCCATTGGCCTTAATGTAGGAACCTGATTACGCCTTTATTAGGGTTCCTTATATGAATCCTACTATTTTGGGGTTATAGGCCCAGGGTTTCTTAATCAGGTTCCTACATTACCATCTTCGATACTTCTTCTTCGTTGTGTCTCTGTCCTGGAATGGTCGCTGGGTTGCTGGGAACAAGTGAGTCGTTTAGCAGCAACGGACGAAAGCCAAGCCCCCACGTTGACAAGGCTGGTGGCGCATGCACTGGGCGAGGTGAACATTGAGGTACCTTGGCTTGAGCATAGGGCAAGCAGGCCAATGAGGAGCACCAGACAATTTCTTGAGAGCTGAAGGCACCTCGCTAGACCTTGTTTTGCCCCACGAGTGCTTTTTTTTGGCTGTGTTGGGTAGTCTCAGAGGATGAGGATGAGGGACCCCAGTGTAAACCACCCGTAGGAGGATCATTCTCTGGGGACACCGAATGTGGGGTTCCTAAGTTTCGGAAACGGGATACCGCTGCAAGATGCCATGCAAAGAACCCAAGGGTTGCAGTACATCTGAGTTAAACATTTTGCCAGACTTGACTCTTGTGCGGTTGGAGGTTCCACGGTGTTCGCAAATTAGTTCTGAGGTCCAAAGTTTCGGGCTTGCTTTTGTGACTCAGGGAGCTGGACTTTCCGATTCTTAATCGAACCATTGCATACTATGGTTATGGTTGCCATTGACCTATCATTAACATGATGACTATAATCTATTCAGGGGGCTTGACATCATGGAGGGTGCTGTCCGGCACTTAGGGTCGCAACGGCCCAGTTTCTGAGCCAAGACCCTCTACTTGCTGCTGCTCCTGGCTAACATTTTCCATCTTTCTAAGCGGCAGTAGGAGGCAAAAGACAGCTAACCTTGACACAACAAACCTCCAAAAGTTAAAGCCCCAACCCTTAGAACCCTGAACGCCGACAACATAAGCCTCGCATCGCATCCATAACCTTAGAAGATCAGGGACTTACCGAGTAGGCTTACAAATGGGGTAAATACACTTAGAACTCCCCAAACTGGTACGCATACTCAAAGATAAGTTCATAACAATATTGGTAGTAATCAAAGCAATAGTAGTCCTGAGTCCCCTGATGCCTTAAGCACGGCGCTGCCAGTCATCAATGCTACGTTTTTTTGGTTTACTTGGCTTCTGGTTTTTAAGAGAAGCCCTATAAGGCCTACTCCCTTGTCTAAAGGTTATACGTATGGGTCTCCCCGCGAGACTTCATAATTTTAATTTCTCTGCACAAGACACCCTGGACGGGATTTTAAAAGATACAGAGAACTCTATTTCTATCAACCCAACTCCTAAACCCTAAACGCCTCGCCTGGATTGTCCGAGTGTGAGCGCCGAAACACCCAAGCTGGACTCTCATCAAGCCTCGCCTGCTTCGTGCGATTGTGCGTGTCGAAACCCCCAAACCCTAAAACCCTACAACCTAAAGCCCCAACCCCTAAAGCCCTAACCCCTAAAGTCCTAAACCCTAAAGCCATGAACCCTAAATCCCTAAAGCCTCTACCTAAACCCCTACAGCCCTACAGTCCCTAATAGCGAAGGCTTGGTCCTCAGAGACCGTCCTTGCGATCAAGCAGCGCGCCCATGCGCAGCTGGAAGTGTGCCGAATCTCAGAAAGGGTTCAGGGTGTAGGGATTCGATAGAAGCGAGAGAGAGAGAGAGATATATATATAGAGAGAGAGAGAGATAGTTTAGGAATGCGATAGTATAGGTTTTGGATAAACTGTTGGGATTAAGGGTTATTATTGAGTATTGATAACGAAAGAATGAGACCTTTAGGGGAATTTGACAAGGGGTTGACAAGATGGTACACGTTTTTTACACAGGTTGAGGTGGTGTTGTAAAGGTTCCTGCAACCCTAAACCCTAAACCCTTATCCATGAGCTTTGGTGATGCATTTTCGCATAAGCACATGCTGAAAAGGCACAGAAGCAATGAGCCAAAAAGAGTCCACCTTTGGGCCTTTGGGGACAGTCAAAGCCAGACCAGGGAGATTCCAGAAACCCCAATCTTCTTTGTAAGGATCCGCATGTTTTCGTGGCCTTTTGGGGTTCTGAAGATGTGTTAAAACAATTGCTTGGCATGTAGTTGGAAGTTACGTCTGGAGAGCTTTTGAGTAGGTTTGCATGTAGAGTAGTATAAACTAGTCATAGCTGGAGAACTGGAAACTTTCGCTCCTGGTGCACCGCTTCGTGGTCACCTGGGCATGAAGTATGTAAGATAGGGGCCTTAATAATTAGAATGAGGTTTTGGGGCCCATTATACTATAATTATAATAAGGAACCCCCACAACTGCACTCCTATATTACAGTTGTAGCCGGCTGTAGAGGTTGAGGGTTCGGGTCATGAGTAAAGTCAGAACGGATTGTCTTTCGATTCTTTGGAGTTGAAGCGAACCGAATGTAGGAACCTGATTAAGAAGCCCTGGCCCTATAACCCCAAAATAGTAGGTTCATATAAGGAGCCCTAATAAAGGCCCACGGTTTCTAAATCAGGTTCCTACATTATCATCTCAGCCAGCAGTCGCAGGTTCCGTAGACTGTCGTTCTTCATCGCAGTCAGACGCGGTGTCCCGAAACGAGTGCATTCTGACCTAGATGAAAAGGCCCTGTCATAATTGACATGGGTATGATTAACCCAGATTCTCAGATTCCCACGAGCCAGAGCCGTTTGCCGAAGAACGGTGGCTGTCGCCCCGAAGGTGGTGCCGCTTTGCGGATGCCTGCAGTGAGGAAGGCGAAACAGAAGCCCACTTTCCTGGGTTTTCACAAGGAGCTAATTTTCAGTTTCATTGCAATATTTGCCCAAGAAGGAGTAATCTAAGACGTTATTTATTTCTGTTGTTGATCCAAGGGACTGGCCCACAGCCTTCTCGGATGCAAGATAAGAGGGCCTGTATAACATTCTCTGGGTTCTCGTTGAGGAATTTAATTTAAGGTACCACAATAGGCATCTACAATCAATAACATGGTTTCTGCATTATAGTAACGCAAATTAAATCCCCTAACCTCTAAACCCTTATAGAACCCTTAATGGAACACTAAAGTATGGTAGCTCAAATTAAAAATCCTTATATATCAGGCACCTACACCCCTAAACCCTAAACCGTTCCTCGGTCTCGTTGCCGCCAGGCGATGCTTCCTCTCTGCCTACTCTGACACACAGCCGCCTCCATGCAGCCGGGAGTGGCGACTGGGTCCGATGATGGTGGAGCACTTTTGTGTATATGTATATCTATATCTATACCTATACCTTTTTTTGTATATATCCGATATCTATAGCTATAGAAATTTTTATGTATATATATATATATATCTCTCTCTCTCTTTCTGTACAACGTCCATGCAGGAACGGTGGTATTAAAGACGCTAACATGGCCTGGAGCATGATGGCCACAGTTGGTATAACAGCAGCAGCAGCAGCAGCAATAACAACCGGAAGGATTGCTGCCATGTGCACAGTAGGAAGAGCAGGAGGAGGCGGCGGAGGACGAGGAGGAGGAGGAGGAGGCACAAGAATAAGAAGAAGAAGCAGCGAAGCCTTGTTTGTTTCATCTTCTTCCCCGAAAGCCAGACTCTTGAGAAATTCTGTCGACCTTGGTTGCCTAACGTCTACAGTATCGCCCGAAATCATCCAAGACACACACACACATATATATATATATAAACATAACACATGTGCATTTACAATTATACAAACCTCTCTCTCTCTATGTGCACATGTGTATGTTTGCAAATGTGCATGTGACTTGTTTACTTATGCACACATGGGTGTGTACGTACATGCATGCACAAAAACACAGACAGACAAACACACAAACAAACTCTCACATGCCTACATAGTTTCTGATGCGTCAGTCAGTCAGTCAGTCAGTCAGTGTCTCAATGTCTCTGTGTCTGCGCGCGCGTATAGACAGGTGATGGCACGGTCCTGCCGCACCCACTCGATGAGCGTGCGAGTCTGGCTAGGTGTGGGCTGCAGGCAGGACCTGACTTTCAGAAGTGTCGCGGGTTGAGGATTCAGGGGTTGGGCTTGGGGTTTTAAGGGGTTAGGTTCAGGGCTTCACAGTTTCAATAATGAGGAGAGCATAACTAGTTAGTATGATTTCGACAGAATCTAGAACCGAGAGCCCCAAGGATTTAAGGCAAACCCTGAAACGCTTAAGCCATAAAATGAGGGTTTAGGGTTCAGGGTGTAGGGTTTAGGGTCTAAACCCTAAACCCTAACACCCTAAACCCGAAACCCGAAACCCTAAAACCCTAAACCCTAAACCCTGGCCCAGCGCGCCAGGACGGAGCGAAGCTGTTCCTGCGTGCCACCTGAGCCCCAAAGGCGGCCCGTGGGGTTTTTTTAACCCCAAACCCTGCCTTAAACTACCGAAACCTACCTCTTGCTGGGTTCTAAGCAGAAATTCCAGAAAAGAATTTGTATGGAGCATACAGAAAGTAGATTTTGGCAGAGAAGGTAGTCCCTAAACCCTGTTGGGGGTTGAAAAGTTTAGGGTTTAGCTGGTGATTTTGTGTCCGGATCCTTACAGCTTGATGCGGGCTTAGGGGTTTCCACCCGGGCTTAGATGTAATCGGGGATTAAGGGCCTAAGGAGTCAGAGTTGAGGGCTGGATGCAGCAGCAAGAGATCATCCTCCAGTTAAACTCCTACTAGTGGAGTAGGTAACCGTTTTACCTTTTTGGGGTAGGAGAATCCCTATAGAACGCCAATTATTTTCCCAAAGTTTAAGCTTTATTTCCCCAGGATACTCGACAAGCAGGTAAAACAGTCTTAACAGACATATTATGAATGTGAACTTTTTGGATCATCCCTGTTGGGCCTGAGCCGTTGGAATAGGCTTATATTTAGGGGTTAGGGTTCAGGCTTTATACACCCTAACATGGCCTCCTAGGTCTTTACGGAACTTAACGTCGGGTCCTCTACGACAAGAGTACAACTTTTGCTTATATAGTAAAGTTTAGTACAGTACAGTATAGTACCACCGCCAATTTTACTATATTGTCTATGTTTGCCTCCCTCTTTCGGAGTTTACTTCCTGGCTCGATTTCCAGCTGACGTTGGTGCCCGCATCGACTGAGAGAGAGAGAGAGAGAGCGAGAGAGATCTATATATATATATATACATACACACATATGTATGTACATACCAATAGACAGATGGGCTGATAGAATCTAGTTAATCTAGTTCAGTTGAATCTAACCATGAACTTCCAAGTAACAGTCGGTACCTCGGGCAGTGAAGCCTAAGCTCCAAAGACATCTGCGGACTCCTTTTCTGAATTGCTCTCAGGTGGCCACAACCCGCAAGCGGCTGTGGTCGAAAAAGCGTGTGATGGTGCCCGTACTGTCGCTTGTGGCAGCTTTGAAGGATTGATGCAGCGCTCACCTTAAACCCCAAGCCCTAAACTCTAAACCCGGCGACCTACCTCCTAAAGCCTAGACCCTTGCAGCTGTGCTCACCAACTTGCTTTGCTTCTGGCAACTGCTGTGTAAGCCAGAAACAATTTCAGCAAAAGGAATCATCATAATATGGAGGCCTGAATAATTGGCAAAACTATTCCTCAGGGCTCCTTCTTATAGCTCCTGCACAACATGCCTCAAAACCCTAAAAATATTAACGTATTTACTCCCCCATATTTTGTTTGATTCCAGTATAACAGGAGCATACCTCAAAACCCTACAATAGTTATGAGGGGCTCCTATATCGGGGACCCATGGATCGATCCGGTTCGGCATGTAAATATACAGTTCAAGGCTTTCAGCGGAAACACAGCCTACGGTTAGGGCTTGGAGCTCATGACCCGTCTCCTCATTTTCGCCGTGCTGCTGCGCTCTACACTCTCCGACGGGCCGTTGGTGACAACGCCGGTGGGGCTCTCAGCAGGATCAGTGTGTCAGTCAGGTCGGGGGCGAAGAATATTCCCTTGTAGTCCCCACTGTTGCAGTCACTACATGTGTTATATGACTTACTGATCTATCTATCTGGCAGATTGTTTGTTTGTCTGCCTGTCTATCTAGGTAGCTACGTGGATAGATAGCTATCTACTAGCGATGTATCGATCTATCTATACGTGCACAAGAAGGTTCAAGAAGGCTCGGAGAATTTGACTGCAGCCCGATGCGCCAGGAGAAGGGGACCTACCCCTAAACCCTAAACCCCTAAACCCTAAACCCTAAAGTTGTGTTTCAGGGTTGTGGTATGTTATTGGCTGAGAAGCCAGAGCATCACCTGACTGACCTTCCTTTGCGGCATGAGCCGGAGGTTTGTGGCTCAGGGAACGTGGCTAGACTTGAGTCCAGTAGCAAAAAGGGAACACACGTTGAAATCGCCAGTCAACTCTGGCATCGTATAAGATCATGGACTGTAGCCACTAGTGCTACTCTTTGGCGCGATGCTGGTGTGTCTGTCACTTTCCCCAACCAACTTCCCAAGCCCGGATGCAAAAAAGCGACAGTGTGTTCCAAGGTGGTAAGAGATGTTAACCGGCTGATGTATGTTGATGTAGCCCGGGTTAATGTAGGAACCTGATTAAGAAACCCTGGGCCTATAACCACAAAAAAGCAGGGTTCATATAAGGAACCCGAATAAAGGCCCATGATTTCTTAATCAGGTTCCTACATTAGTGTAGAAGACCTTCAAAGACAGCAGCTTGCGCTTCGTGCGCCGTGCCCCCCGAGGTCCCAGATGACGAGCCACCCGGATGAAGGGAAGCGGCCTTTGCGCACTTGGCTTGAGAGGCTCTTATTCACGAGTTGCTTTCAGAGGCGTTTGAACTTTGGAAAGAAAGCAACCAGAAAATGTGAATCGCATCAGCCCGGGCAGAATTTGGGCAGCTACGGTGGGGCAGTTTGGGGGCCTCTACCAAACATCTTTCAGGCTCCGATGACGTGACGGTTTAGGGTGTTGACGATGGTTCCCCCGAGTTGCCTCAGGCAGAAGAAGGCCAGTTTTTGTTCATTCTCCCACCCGTTCAGGGTTTAGGGTTTAGGGTAAACCGCCAAAACCAGGACGGCTTGGGGTGGGGAGGCTGAACGGATACTTTTCTGCAGCTCAGTGAACAAAGTTGGCCGAGTCATTTCCAGAGACTGTGCCCCTAAACCCTAATAGGGTTTTGGGTTTAGGGTCTAAACCTTGGATTTTAGCTGTCCCTGTGTTTAAGATACTGGCACAGCATAGCCTCGGAACGATGGTTGTTCACCGCGCATATGAGAGCGTATAGCCCGGACGAGTCACCAGCCCCTAAACCCTAAACCCCAAACCTTCAAACCCAAAACTTCAAGAAAGGCTGCCTCGAACTTCGAATCGAACAGTCGTGAGAGCCCAGACGCTACCTGGAAGTTCATGAGGAGTCTTGAGTAGGGTTCTCAGTAGGGTAACTATACTTATAACTTATATAAGGGGACTTTTGTATAACCCCACTTGTAACTACCCATGAACCTCCAAGTCCAAGCAAGAAAGGTTTGTGACGCTTCTGGGCTACTGCAATCCGAATTCGATCGCTAGCAGCCTTTGCTCGGCGTCGAACCCCCGCAGCAGTTCAGGAACGACAATCAGCGTGTTATTGTCATGTCATGGCTCCCCCTCCTCCTCCTCCTCAAATGTGGCCCCTGATCAGCATGTCGAATCGTCGACGGCACTGCTCAGTCGAGACAGCGTTTAGATTTAGGGTGATGGGCTCAGGGTTTAGGAACTGCGAGCGTCGAGACTTTGAAACTTGGTGTGGGGCTTGCGGGGTCGATTCCAGGTGTTGACCAGTTGGAGCTTGTGGGGCTTGTTTGTCCAGCTTTTCAACGCAATCATGCTTCTGCTCCCTCGCCGCCGGAGCCCCTCCTTGAAACAGACAGCTTCCAAAAGACGTCAATCCATTCACGCACCACCAATCGAAGAGCCCACAGCTTGCCTAAGGCCTAAGCCTTGTTTTCGACGAAACAGAAAACAGGTGAAGAAGCCCGTTGCGATTTTCGGGTTTAGGGGCGTTTGCTAAGGGCTTTTAGGCTTGAGGGTTAAGTTGCCTATTTTCGGAATTCACTGCAGTACCTTGAGCATAAAAACCAAACTTGGGATAGTGTTGCGCTGGGACCCAGAACCCAGATCAACACCCAGACTGGCAAAAATGAATTGAATGAGAGACGGAGAGATCCTGAGCGCTTCACCAGGCATTGCAAGTCTTCAAAGATGAAGGGCCAAGCGACGCATGAAACTTTTCATCCGACAAGGTTTGGACAGCCAGGTTTGCACCAGCCTGCTATGCGGGCTTCGTCCTGGCCATCTGGGAGGAAGAAGATCACCTTGAACCCAAGATACTCAAGCGCCTGAGAGAGAGAGAGAGAGAGAGTCAGAGAGAGAGAGAGAGAGCGAGAGAGAGAGAGCAGTCCCAAGGAACAGCGATGGCCCTAGGCTGGCTGAAACGTGTGAGGGCACCTACGCCGGGGAGGCGCCGGGGAACCCAAATGGTTGCGATCAAAGCCAAAGATGTTAAGTAGAGGTCGAATAGTTAGTAGTAGCAGCCCCTTTTCAATCGCCCGAATATGGTTGCATGCACTTTAATACTAAGCCGGATCGCCAGTTCGGCCCACCAGCTTGAACTTTCTGGAACAGCCTATGCCACCCAGTCCCCCAACCTTTTCCCATAGTTTTCCCCATAGACTCCTGACACCAGTGAGCATTGGGGCTCCTCCGCAACTAAGAAATTAGCATACTGTTCACCCGAGGCACAGTCCGCAACATCGTGTGTGCGACAAAATACTACCCGTAGCTTGAAACTTTCGGGCCGGTGATGTCTAACCCGGTTTAGGGGTTTAGGGTTTAGGGTTTAGGGCCCCCTTCCCCCTAAACAGAACTCTGTTTTCACTTTTAGGCCCCAAGGACTGCGCTTCAGGAAATCATGCTTAATTCAGTTTCATAGTGTAGTTTAGTGGTCTTATCGTGCGACGTCTCGCTGAAGTATCTACTTCTCAATCTCAGGTACCTGTTTCGTAGGGTTTAGGTTTGGGTTAACCAGTCAAGATTGCAGGTCGAGGTCTGGCCAGACTTGCGTCCGTCCAAACCTTAAACCCTAAAACTGTAGTCAGTACCACTTAGGTTTCCCTGGTTCCTTTGGTACGTCAGAGAGGCTTTCATTCCAGTTGGGGACGGTTGTAGCGATGGTTCGAGTTTAGCATCTGCAGAAACGATTCTATCTCTGCGGCAAGCCACCGGCTGCAGCCTCAGCGTCCCTGAACGGATTGATCTGGAGCACTTCCCAAGCTTCGTTGATGTTTAGCACTGAAGCCACAGCCTCCAAAACCCCTTCATTAAGGAATACACCGTAAGTTATAATAGGCTACCCTAATAACGGTTTAGGGTTTAGGGTTTTTTCCTTATTTAAGGGGTTTTGGAGGCTCTGGGAAGTGTAGGCTTCCGTCCCACGGCCTTGCCTGAGCAGGCTTTGCCCTCTGCACTTAGCCCGAACCCAGTGACCCCAATTCCCCTTAATTAAGGGATATACCTTAAATTATTAGGGGCTTCATATTATGATTTAAGGCATATTCCTTAATTCAGGGATATTGGGCTCTCTGGGTTAGCCCGAACATCCTGAACTCATGCCCTAAGCCCTAAGAACATTCATGATTCTCCCACAACACACTGGAGCCCTCACCAGCGGAAGCCCCAAACCCTAAACCCTACCAAGAACCTGGCACAGGCATGTCCGAGTGTGAGTGCTGAAACCCCTAAGCCCTAGCCCCTAAACCCTAAACCCCTAAACTTAACCCTAAACCCCTAAACCCTTAAACCCTAGCCCCTAAACCCAAAACCCCTAAACTTGACCCAAAACCCCTAAACCCTAAACCCTATAGCCCCTAAACCCTAAACCCGGCTGCGCAAGTCGCAGGACGTCCCCATCGGTGGAGACTGGAGCCGTGCCCTGGCGAAGGGGTTCCGGAGCCGACTCGCCTTGAACATCGGCTTTAGTGGAGTTTAGGATGGTTTGAGGGTTTTTGGGGTTGAATGTTTAGGGGTTTAGGGCTTTGGAGTTTAGGGGTTTAAGGTGTATAGAGTTTAGAGGTTTAGGGGTTTGGAGTTAGGGGTTTAGGAGTTAGGGTTCAGGGGTTTAGAGTCTAGCGGTTTAGGGTTCCGTCAAGATGATTGTAGGTCGTAGACTGGCTCAACCTGAGTCCAGTAGCAAAAAGGGGTTCAAGGTTTGCTGCAGAAGGTTTTGTGCGCAGCTGGACCTTTAGTGCATGGTTTTGGCATTGGATATCGCACGAACTGCCAAGCTTCTATGGCTCTTTGCTTTGCCCTCAGGCGAGACAGGCTTTGCCTACTTCCACCCAGATTCCTGCGATGAGGCCAGCCTGCATGATGCGAGCTTGAGAGTCGATTTTTTATATAGGTGCCTAAATAATTGGTAGCGGGCGCATAGGGCGCCACGCGACTTCATGCGTTTTTAGTGTTTTTCCAGCACAAATCAAGGGTTTTTGCTGCTTTTCAGTACTAAGGTCAAGGGTTTTTGCTGCTGTTCAGGACTAAGATCAAGGGTTGTTGCTGCTGTTCAGGTCTAAGGGGGTCGGGGGGAGGGGGGTGGGGGGTCGGGGGGATCCGGCCGTCGCATATCCTCTCGAGCGGGCAGTTGCGAACCGGCGGCATGGCAATGATGACGGTCGTCATGATGATGAAGATGCTTAAGATGATAAAAATGTTGATGACGGTAACGATGGTGATTTTGATCATGGTCATTATGATGATGACTCATATAATGAAAAAATGATGATAAAAATCCTAATGACGGTGAAACTGATGCTGTTAGAGACAATGATGACGGTCGCCATGATGATGAAGATGCTTAAGATGATAAAATGTTGATGACGGCAACGATGGTGGTTTTGATCATGATCAATATGATGATGACTCACTTGATGAAAAATGATGATAAAAGTCATAATGACGGTGAAAATGATGTTGTTAAAGACAATGATGAGCATGATTAAGATTATAATGATGCTGATGTTGCTGGTAAAGGCGATGATGATGCTGATGATATTGCTAGTCGTAAAATGCAATTAGTTTCCGTGATGTCGTACAAACCTGTTTTTGTAGAAATCATGCCAAAACCCCAGCCTCGCGCACATTCTAAGTACGAACGCAGCGTGGCGCCCTATGCGCCCGCACCCAAATAATTACCAATACTATTTTGGGGGTTCCTTCTTATGACTATGGAATAATGGGCCCAAAGCCCTATTCTAATTATTAAGGCCCCTGTATTACTCCTTTTGCCTAAACCCCTAAACCTTTCCGAGGCTTGACAGGACTGTCTTCTTCTTTATGCGTGGGGTCCCTTGTGCTAGCACGGTTTCGTCGATTCTATGCCGGGTTGCCGGACTCCGATGTTTGGACTTCTGAGCTCTAAAGCCAAGCCAAACCATGCTCTTTATGGATTGCAGTTTACTTGCCGTGATGAGATTTACAAGAAAAAATTTTGGGACCCGGGATACCACTTTAGGATACCGAGTCATTACAGCAGAGCCGATCTTGGCTTGTAAGCCGGTCCACACCCCTAAACCGCAACGCATTCATCCTAAACCCCATTGTTGGCACGAATGTGGTCATATAGGGGCCAAAATAATTACCAATACTTTTGTGGGGGTTCCTTTATGATTATAGTACAATGGGCCCCAAAGCCCTATTCTATCTGTTAAGGCCCCTAGATTAGATTGCTTCATGCTGTCACTCGGGAGGCCTGCGCCAAAGCGCGTTGCCTTGCAGATGCGAACTGTGGAGGTGGGGCTTAGGAGTCTCACTGGCTCGGCGCGTAGAGGGCCGTCAGGCTTCGTGTACTTAAGAAACAGGACGAAGCTTCATTAGGAGGCTTGAAAAGCCGAAAGCTGAAACTGAAAGAACCACGAAGACGTCCTCCCCAGTCTTCACTCTTCGAACATGGAGCATCCGCATATGTTTTTGGGCAAAGCCGCAGAGCTATTGCTTCGGTAGGACACACTGGCCGCATGGTGAGGCAGAGTGCCAGCCAACCAATTCAAGCGATACCCCCCCCCCCCNCCCCCCCCCCCCCCCCAAACAAAAAAACACAAAAATCACAACCCTAGAACGCAAATCCTAAGCGCTGCAGGATTGACGGTGGCCACCTTTCCCTTCGACTCGCGAAGGAGCTTCCAAGTTTAGTGAGGTCGCATCTTGCATTTCGATTTTGAAGAACTTGTTCGTATCATCTATGGCTAGAAGGTCTCGACATGCTTGTCTCATTAAGCTACTACAAAGCCTTGCCAAACTTTTAGCGAAACCCTGCAAGGCCCTGCCCGAGAGTTTTGCGAACACGGTCGATTGCTTCACAGCACAGGGCAGCAAAGCCCGCCTCCAAAGGAATTTAGGAGCCAAGCGAATGCGGTGACGCCCAGAACCTCATAATACTGTAGTAGAGCATAGTATAGTCTAGTATAGCATAGTATAAAAATTGTAAAAGCATATTATATTCTAGTCTAACAGAGTACAGGATATTACAGTAAAGTGTAGTAGTACACATAGTAGTATAGGAGCGGAGCACATGAGGGGAGAGTAGGGAAGAGGTAGTTATCGTCGACGTAGTCGTAGTAGTGGCCGTAGTAGTAGGAGTACTAGCAGCAGCAGCAGCAGCAGGAGTAGTAGTAGTAGTAGTAATGATATTATAGTAGAAGTAGTAGATGTAGTTGCCGTGGTAGTCGGAGGGGTAGTCGTAGTCGTAGTGGTAGTCGTAGTAGTAGTCGTACTAGTAGATGTAGTAGTAGTAGTAGAAGAAGAAGTAAAAGCAGAAGTAGAAGTATCAGATGTAGTCGCAGCCATGCGGCAGTGCATTTTCAGAAATTGGCTTCAAGCCCTCGACACGCCCGAACCTGGCAATCCTGTACACACCCCAAGTCCTAACAGTCCCAAGCTCCTTGAGGGTTAGGGATTCGTCGCTTCAGGATTAGTGTTTTCGGTGAGTCAAAAAATCCCCTAAACCCCTAAACCCTAAACCCCTAAACCCTAAAGTATAAGCCTAGCCCAACCAGCCCACTATCTGTGGCGGGCCTAGGCTTGCCGAGCGACAGCGAGGGCTTGTTTCACTTACGTCCCGAAGAAATGAGGGTCGGCTCGTTGTGGGTGCCTGAGAGTATACTACAGGGGGTTGTTTCTTTGTTGGTTTGCGTGTTCATGTCTATAGTTTTGTTTCAGTCTTTATTCGTTTGTTTCTGTGTGTTTAGTTTGTGTAGTGTGGCTGCTGGGTTCTTTGTTTCTTTGTCTATTTGCTTGTGTGCTGTTTTTTGCTGTGTTCGTCTGTGTTTGTTGGTGTGTCAAACATGGCATGTCTGCGTCTTTGTTTTGCGTGCGCCTGTGTAGGTGTTTTTTCTACGTTTTCTAAACTTTTCTGGACACTGTGGGGTCTGATTTTCTTTGGAATTAAAAACGTAAAAAAGCTATGGAATACTTATAAGTAACTTATAAGAAAGAAACTTATAAAACGTGTAAATCAACTTATTATAACTGTCATCTATAAGTTCAAGATAAGTTCAAGATAAGTCCGACAAGTTGCTTATAAGTATATTATAAGTGCTATAAGTGCCACACTCCTACTTGTAGGTCAACACCCGCAACCCACCACCGAAAAGCTTCTGAGGCGGCGCCGTCAGTACCACCACCGAAAAGCTTCTGAGGCGGCACCGTCAGTGCCACCACCGAAAAGCCTCTGAGGCGGCGCCGTTAGTGCCACCACCGAAAAGCTTCTGACCCGGCGCCGTCGGCGCCACCATCGAAAAGCTTCTGAAGCGGCGCCGTCAGTGCCGCCACCGAGAAGCTTCTGATCCGGCGCCGTCAGTGCCGCCACCGAAAAACTTCTGACCCGGCGCCGTCAGTGCCGCCACCGAAAAGCTTCNGTCGGTGCCGCCACCGACAAGCTTCTGACCAGGCGTGGCAGTGCCGCCACCGCCACCGAGAAGCTTCTGACCCGGCGCCGTCAGTGCCGCCACCGAAAAGCTTCTGACCCGGCGCTGTCGGTGCCGCCACCGACAAGCTTCTGACCAGGCGCCGGCAGTGGCGCCACCGAAAAGCCCTGACCCGGCGCACGGTCCTAGGCACGGCAAGTAGCTTACGGTAGTCTCTACGAGTCGGATAACTATTAACCGTTGCAGAGTCATTGCCGGCAGAGTCGAAATGCAAGTCATCACACTCACTGCTTACAACCGCAGAACTTAGCCTGGCGAAGGCGATTGCAAGTCGCCACACTGCAAAACTGCGCTGTTCAGTTATCACTCCCGAGCCATGCTGTGAGTTTTCGGCACGCGAGCATAAGAACAACCTATCATCCCCACCATCATCTCCACAGACCTGATGCTGACGATGATCCTACATCTTCTGGCGTCTTGTCCTGCTTTGCAAACAACATGAGCTGGGATGAATTTGGAAGGTGTTAATAACAATATCTGAGTCATCTCGAACTTCGGACGGTAGGACTGGGCGAGCCAGCTCTGCGCGATGCTGGAAACACCCTAAACCCGTATCCGAAGCTGCAGGACGGCAGCCCTGAAGTCCAGCGTCTCGGGCTCCACCGAGTGGGGAGGTGCTGGACTCCTTTGCCACAAGGGGGCCTTGGGGTTTGGGGTTCAGGGGTTTAAGGTTTTGGGGTTTAGGGTTTAGGGGCTTAGGGTTCAGGGGTTTAAGGTTTTGGGGGTTTAGGGGTTTAGGGTTCAGGGGTTTAAGGTTTTGGGGTTTAGGATGGTTTAGGGCACATGTACTTGTAATAAGTGGGGTTACCCGTAATGTGGGCAACAAATTTCGATACCTTAGTTAGAAGCCACTTATAGCTACCCATGAACCTCCAAGTACGGCTTCTTGGTATTTGTTGTTGGAGACTTGAAGGGCTTATACAAAGCTTTCTCGAGCTTTTGGGGATTGGAGGTGTAGGGGTTGAGAAGCGTCCAGTTTTTAGGGTTGGGGTTTGGGGCACTAACGGGATGCTCAGGGTTTCGAGCTTCGGATAAGGCGCTCAACGTGCTTAGTTGAAGGTGTCCGGCTCCGACATAGATAGGCGAATGCGCAGGTCGGAATCATTGCCACTCTTATTTCACAGGCTTGTTTACTGCTACTATATACGTATATGTTACACCACCCAGAAATCATCTTTAACAGTGGAAGACCCCCTCGCAATACAAATTTTGCAGAACACTAGTCTAGCTATCTAGCTATCATGGCCACTGCTTTGTGCACTTACCTGTAGAGCTTCGTGCTCGGAGCACATAGTGTCGGAGCTTGGTTTACGGTGTAGGCTCATCTTTCGAGCCAAGATTCGCAAGCCACCGGCATGCATGCAGAGTTGCTTATCAGCCCGTTACTCAACATGGTGATTTTAGGGTCCTGCGCCTCTTCAGAAACCTTAACCTGTGTAAATCAGATTTTGGGTTATCTTTCGAGAGTGGCTGTTCTAGCAAGGATCCTCCTATTCAGTAGTGAGAGTCTAGTTTTGGGTCCGGTATGTTCTTGGCTGAGAAACTTCACAGGTGCATGCCAGAAGAGTTCGAAAGTGCTGGTTTAGAGCACGAGTTGCAACGTGCAAGAAGATTATTGCGGGCTTTGCTGGGTGCTCGGGTTTAGGGTGCAGGGCCAAGGGAGTTACTTTGAGAAATTCGGCCAGGAAAACACACTAGACTCTTGTAGTCGTATGAAACAGCTTGTGGATCTCCAATGCATGCATCCGAAACCACCACAAACTTCGCTGTACTATAGGTGCCTAAATAATTACCAATACTAGTTTGGGGTTACCTTGTTATAATTAGGGTAGAAGGGGCCCCAAAACCTTATTTTAATTATTAAGACCCCTATATTGTTTTGCTACCTGTACCTTCCTGCGCAGGCTACGAGTGCTTGCGCAAAGCGACATCGGTGGCGACATCAAGCGGTCACCCGCTTGCCCCGTTCTTGGCCGCCCTGCCGCTTCTCGCCGGGCTAATGTAGGGGTCGGAATCATTGCATATACTGTTTCTTGCGGTTCCTTACTAAATTTATACTACTACCTACAAAAAAATCCAAAACCCTATTCTAGCTATGAAGACCCCAATATTAGCTTTGGACATGACGACTTGAGGCTCTGAGCCGAACAGGGCAGCCTTTTTGCTTTCCTTTTCCGGGAGAGCTGTTTCACTTGCAGCTTCCCAGAGAGCCCAATACCCCTTAATTAAGGAATAGAACTAGCTTAAATCATAATATGCAGCTCTTACACGTAATGATTTAAGGTATATTCCTTAATTAAGGGGTATTGGGCTCTCTGGGTTCATCCTAAACCCCCCAGACATGATAATGTACAACCCTGCGTCTGCGAACCCTAAATATCTAAAGCCGAAGGCCCTTGATCTTCAAAGCCGTGGGCTCGACATTGTAAACTAAAGCCGGTACCCCTAAACCCCCAGACTCCCCAGACCCTGAAACCCCCAAACCCCTAGACTCCTAAACCCTGAACCCCCATACCCCTAGACTCCTAAACCCTGAACCCCCGAACCTAGCATCCAGAAGATCACGAGCGTTTTGCAGTAGGCGGAAGCCTCTGCCGAGCACCTGCTAGAATCGGGAGACCTGCTTGAGGTGTGCCGGGGCTGTCCCTTAAGGCACGGTTTAGGGTTTAAGGAAATATCTAGAGTTTATGCTTTAAAGTCGTGGTCGAAAGAAAATGTGCAGGCATCAAGATACCGTGGAGGGTTGGGCTGGGCTAAAATGTAGAGACGTGATGAATAAGTAGCAATACTTTTTGTGGTCGCTGCATGGTGGCTCTCTCTCTCTCCCTCTGTCTCTGTCTCTCTCTCTCTCTCCCTCGCTCTCTCTCTCTCTCTCTATTCTCTCTATATATATGTATGTATATCTGTATATATATATGCACATGGCGAAAGGCACGATTGTATCGCTATTTACGGTGTTTTCGGCATATATAAGTAGTGTCCAATGTAGAGAAGCAACCTCTGAGAATTGTGTGGAAGAGGCGGGTGTAGATCTTGGGGNGGGTGACCATATATATATATATATATACATACACCCACCCCTCGAGCCAAAAGTAGGCTTTTGTTTTCAAAGAAGGTCAACCTTGCCATGTATAGTTTCAGTTCATAGCGATTCTGCCGTTCTCAGAAAAGAGGGGACCCTAATACAGTAAGATTGGGCCCGCAGAAAAGCACAGCCTAAAAGGAGATCTCTCGCTTCGGAAATGCGGAAGCAGACAAAGCAGCAAGATTGTGAGTCCTCGCAGAAAAGGTCGTTGAAGAATGTTTACTCAGCTCCTCTGTGCATCGGGTCGCCCCAAAATTCGTGAATCTAAGCGTCACGAACCATCGAAGAGGTTAAGAAACCTTGGGCCTTTATTAGGGTTCCTTATATGAATCCTACTATTTTGGGGTTATAGGCCCAGGGTTTCTTAATCAGGTTCCTACATTAACCATTATGTCCCTTAGCTGGTGGCTTCTCAGGCAGCCAGGGATCCTCCTTCATTTCTCAGCCTAAGTAAGCCCTAAGCCCTTAACCTTGCCACGCAATGTCCACAGTCATTCCGAACATACCCTGCAACGCGGGCTTCGCCCTTGCTAGGTAGGGGGGGAAAAGCCTTGCCACCTGCCCTTAAGACGGTGAGGCCTAGGAAGCAAAAGCGCTTTCCATGTTCGCTCCAGGCTCCTCGGTGCACATGTTCCATCAGGTTGCAAGAAACTCTCAGCTTTCCCTAGTTCAACTTCAATGCCTTGCTCTAATTCCTAGGCTCTGAATCCCAAGCCTTGCCCGAAGCCCTATAAACCTTAGCCGGGTTCAAGGGTTGACTGGCTGTGCAGATGTATAAAAAAAAGATTGGTTGTTGTTTTAGAGTTTAGGGTCTACTTGTTCAGGAAGGGGCACGTTCAAATCTCGACCCTATATGTGTTTGATTGCGTTGCTGATGCTTAAATCTGTCGCGGCTTGCGGCGGCTTGCCGACACGAGAGCATACCCGTTGGCCATGGATTGCTGGCAGATGAGGGAGCTTGCTGCAGCTACAGGTGGGGCTTGTTGTCAGGATTTTAGGGCTTTAGGGTTCGAGGATTTGGGGGCAGAATCATTGGTAACCGTGTGAATTCGGGATCCCAAAGTTATCACAGTTTAGAGTATAGGAAACGACGAAAACCCTCGTCTAACCTAGGCAAGCTTCTATACTACAGTCCCTAAAAAGAGCGCCAGACCAGAAGAGAGATTTCAATATGGAGAACTCCGCCACTCATATTCAAAGCAGTCGTGGCAAAGCCTGCTTCAAGGTTTAGGGTTTAGGTTTAGATCAGCGTTTAGAGTATAAGCGCAGCACAGGAAATACAATCCATCAGTACACCTCTGAACACCATGCAGTCCGGAAGAACGCACAAAGTGGGCTGCTGCTGTGGAAGTCCTGCAGAACCCGCCTAAGCCCAAAGGTATTCTGAAGAACCCGAAGCAAAACCCTGAATAGCGCTGTCGAACTCTTTTTTGGCAAACGCTGTAAACAAATACTGCAGACGCAGCATTGATCTAGTCAACCATTCAAGACCCGATGAGCACTAATGTAGGGGCCTTAGGTATATAGTATACTACGACTTTTAATAAGGAACCCCCGAAACCCTAGTCGAATTGTTAAGGCCCCTACATCCCTAAATCCCTTATCGTACCCTTATAATATCAATTAAAGGAACCCTTTAAAAGGGAACCCTATATTCTATTTTTTTAATCATGTATACCCTAAACTCTAAGGCCCTAAGCCCTAAAGCCCTAAGCCCTAAACCCTAAAGCCCTAAACCTTACTGTATGTATTAAGGCCCTTACACTACGAGACCTGGTTCCCTGAAGGCCTCTGGCCGGTCCCCCAAGAGGCTCCTCGTCACTTCGGTATTTTGATGAACTTCAGGCTTCCTCTAAAGGGATCTATAAGGGTTCCTTTAAGGGCTCCTATGAAGGATCTATGGCGCTTGTGGGTTTCGGTTTTTTTTTTAGGGTTTCGGGGTCGGTTTTTTTAGGGAACTAACTTTTGGGGTTTCCAGGTTTCAGGGTTTAGGGTTCGGCTTTTTTGAGGAAACTAGCTTGAGGCTTCTAGGTTTGATGGTTTAGGCGTCGGCTTTTTGAGCACTACGCTGGGGTTTTCTCAGTTTTGGAAGGAGAAGCTGAAGTTTCGCAGTTTGGCCCCTACTTGGAGGTTCATGGGTAGTTATAAGTGGGGATATAAGTAGGGTAACTAGACTATACCTATAGCCCATATTAAGGGGACTCATAACCCCACTTATAAACCTCGAAGGAACGTGATGAAACTTGTGCCTGAACTGCACCCCCACAAAGCGTTCGTTGTGACTACAGCGACGTAGCTGAACTCCTTGTAACACCCTTTCCTTGCCTCTGCAAGCGCCTTGTAAAGAAGCTCTGCACCCTATAGCCCGAAACCCTGACCCAAAGCCGTAAACCCTAAACTTTCCCAAACCCTAGGTCCGGAAACGCTACAGGGGAAAAAAGAAGGAGGCAAAAGCCTTAAACCCTGAACCAGAACCCGAAATCCTAAAATCAGGAAACAACAAAAGGCCCTGTGTCTCCTTACCTGCTTGTTGGCTTGCAGTGAAATATGGGGGTTTCGGAAAATAAGGGGTGCCTTATTTGGGGGTCGTTATTATAAGGATCCTACTATTTAGGCTGCTATATTAGGATCTCCTATTTTCGGAAACGCCCAAATATGAACCATTGAGGTGCCCATGGCTCGGAGTCAGTGTTCCGACTGTAACAGGGCGGAAGAAGGGCCGTCAAACAAGCAAAGAAAAGACTTATATAAACCCTAAACCCCAAGCCCTGGATTGTCTGGGTGTGAGCGCCGAAACCCCGAACCCTTCAACCCCCCCCCCCCCTAACCCCAAAAAACCACCCAAAAACCCTCAAAACCCGAAAACTCCACAAACATCTACAAACCCTCAAACCTCGACCATTTTGAAGAACCCCCGCTTTTGAAGAACCCAGCTCAGACCTCAGGTTCATCGGCCCGGCAAGAGGAGCCAAAGTCCACTTCTACAGCTGCAACTTGCTTATGAGAAGGTCAATTAAGTCTTTTGCTGGTTTAGGGCTAGGGTGGTTTAAGATGGTTTAGGGTGGTTTGGGTTCAATTGTGAGCTTGTAGTAGGGCATTTTGGTTTTAGGGTTTAGGCTGGCGCACAGCCAGAATGAGGTTCGCACGTCAATAAGCATTGAAGCATGTCTTGGCTTCAGAACCAACCTGCGCAACATCCAACAAAAGAGCCTGAATAAACCACTACTCTTGCCAGTCACTATAAAGATGCTATCGTCTTGGTATCCCCAACACCCTATCCTAGCTATTCAGGCCCCTTCATTAGTTTAGACCCTAATTAAGCGCGAAACTGGTCGAGCAAACTCCGAAAGAGGTCTCTGCCTTAGAGCCCAAGCAAGATGCAGAATCCAACAATGCTAACTAACGACAACGCCAACAAAAAAACTAAACCCTAAACCCCAAAACCCTAAACCAACAACCACCACAGCAGCACCCTAAACCCTTAGCAATAGATCCCAAACAGCAACGGTTTCGGGACCGTCACGTCCGAGCTTGCCTTTTCGGGTGTCATGAAAGCTGTTCTAGGTTTTTCCGTGCTTCAGAATTTAAGGTTTCGGATGGTTTCGGTCCGGGAGGGATTGTTGGTACTTCGCAAGGCTTTCTTGTGGTACTGTTGATGGACAAAATCCTGCATGACCCTAAGGACCCTAAACTATGGGAATTATGGTATATTCCTTATAATTGGGTAATGCAGGATTTCGTCCATCAACCGTATAAAGTTTATTCTTTCCCACTTCGGTGTTGAGCATCCTTGGAGGGAGGCAGGGTTGTTACATGATATAGTGAACCCGAGAAAGTTGGAACATCGATTTAGGATGATTCATGCTGGGATCCCCTTTGCTTTACTTTAAGGGCATGAGGCTACTGATGTTCCAACTTTCTGGCTTCTACTATATGCAGGTCTCTCAGTTCCTGTGTGGAACTTGGTTGCTCTTTACGCACCTCCCAGAAAAGGTGCCCCTAACCTGTAGAACCCCCTCCTGCAACATCGGCGATCAGTGCATTGAAACTCGATAGGGTTTGGGGTTTAAAGTTTAGGGGTTAAGGTTTAGGGTTTAAGGTTTGGGATTTGGGTTTTAGTGTTCAGGACTCTGGGAGTTTCGGAAACTCAGGAACCCTTCGTTTCGATCCCAGATAGCCGGATACTTGCTAAGGGCCCGAAGAGTTTGACACGCTTATTTACGGGCTAATATAGAGGCCCAAAATTAAAGTTACCTATGCTGTGTTGAGGGTTCCTTGTTATATTATAGTCTAATATACCCAATTCGGATTCTAATTATTAAGGCCCCTATACTAGTGTTTAGGTGACGCCGTTTTCAACTCCCGTTTGCGGCCTCACAGGAGTAATGTAACCCAAGGCGCAATCTGAATATTTCAGGCCCCAGATGAATCACGATAAAGCCTGTATAGAGCCCGAAAACAACCCTTATAAACGCCCGGTAGAACTCCCACAAAACATGCATTCCAAAACACATTTACGTAAGGCCGCTGATCCCTAAACCCTAAACACTAAACCCCTGAACCCTAAACCCCTATAGTACCCTTTTTGTAACCCTTATAAATCCGTTAAAGGAACCCTTAAAGGAACCCTAAAAAACAACCCCCCGAACCCCGAACCCTGGTCCAAGGCCCCACATGATCGCTGCAATGCTGGCCTGGCGACTGCAGCTTAAGCTCTGAGCGAACAGCCCATCTGCCGGATTTACTGGGTATATCATAGGAACCCTTAGGGGGGTTAGGGGGGAGGGGGGCAGGGGACTACACTTCCTTAAAAGGCCTAGCCTTAGAAGGTCCTTATCATGGGCATGAAGGTCGCTATGAGTATAGGGTTCGGGGTTTAGGATCTAGGGTGTAGGGTAGAGGCGGACCTGGGTGGCTGGGGGTTCAGAGCCTGGGCGTTGCAAGAAAGTTGCAAAAAACAGTTAAGGTGTTTTGGGGGCTGTGAGATTTACAGGGTGTTTTATGGACTGTTGCGGTGTTTTTGAAGGGATCGCAATAAACGGTGTTCAAACGCGTAAAAAGTGTTTATGGGGGTTTGGGGGTCGCAGCTGCCTTAGAATAAGATTTGTAGGCGCTGTGATGGACTAAAAGCGGGCATTAGTTCTAATCATTCCCACCTGGACATCCGGCAGTCGATAATCGCGCGTGTCTTCTTTGTTGTTGTTGCCGTTGTTTGATAGCTCGCGTCACGATAAGCACAAAAAACTGGGACATGGGCTTCCAGGGTAGGTGGCGAGGAACAGCTGGTTTAGTTTGTTGAACATGTTGCCCTTGCCATGGTCTGAGCCACATTCGTGTACAGTATTGGCTTTATACAGTCACGCAGCGACCTCTGTGCAAGCAGTGTTCGCGACAGTGCTTGTCTTCTTCATGGCAGCAGCTGTTCAACTTTTAATGTAAAGGCGATCATGAAGTCAAGCCTGACTGGTCAAAATAGATGGGTCGGAAGACTTGATATCTGCCCTTCTAGCCTATAGTTTCTATCATCGCTGTAGTGCAACGCGCCGCAAAACGCTATACTACTTTGGGCCCTGACACTTGTGAACTTTCCTGGCTCTTGTCTCACACTGGCTTTCGAGCTCTAGACGCAATCTACGGCAAGTTGCACGCCTCAAGTCCTAGATTTCCCAAGGAGTGGTGGGTTGAGGGTTTAGGGTTTAGGGATGCTTCTTGAGACTGGTCTAGTCGAGGCTTGAATGATAGATTTTGGATTGGAGCATCCGAACATGAACCATGGTTTGCACGCCAGTCGCCAAAAGCCATCAAACCCTCGTGCAGATGATCTGCAGGTGATGCGCCAAACCTGCCATCATACTGGGTGCTTTTAGACCTCATGACCCACAGCAATATGGGGATATGATCGTAAACCCTCCTACTTCTTTTCAATGGATTTTTCAATACGACGCCCGCATGTTTCGAGGGCGCAGGCTCCCCAACCAAGCTCCTACCTTGGCTGCGAGCATCTGGCCCTCTGTCTAGGATAGAAGCCAGAACTTTATACTATTAGGTAGCAGCCAGAACTTTATACTATTAGGTAGCCTAGTAAATGATGAAATACTCAGCTCTCAATGGTTTCTTCTTACTCCCACTAGAGCCGTTGCCTCTTGAGGAGACTGCGTGGATGTGAGACCACCCTACGTCGTACCTTTCCGCACGTGCCTTGGCAAGTTCCGTCCGGAGTTCAGATCTCCGTCTCTGGTTTCGAGCGAGCTGCACTTTGAGTTGCTGCCTGGTGACTTGTGCAGAAGTGAACCCACTTGGAGGTTCATGGGTAGTTATAAGTAGGGTTATAAGAAGGGCAACTAGACTTATAACCCATATTACGGGACTTATAGCCCTACTAACTACCCATGAACCTCCAAGCACCACAAATCCGAAATCCAAGGAGCGAGTGACACGCACAGGATGAAGTGCTTCCCAGAGACGCCTGGCGACAAGCGTGGGATATAAAACCTAAGTTTGCTACTAAGACTTGCTTTTCGATTTTTGGAGTCAGTAGTAGTAGTAGTAGTAGTAGTAGGAGGAGTAGTAGTGGTAGTAGAGGTAGTAGTAGCAGTGGCAGTAGCAGCAGCAGTACCAGTAGCAGTAGCAGGAGTAGTAGTAGCAGCCGTAGTAGTGGGAGTAGTAATAGTACTAGTAGTCGTAGTGGTCGTGGTCGTGGTAGTGGTGGTGGGGTGGTGGTGGTGGTGGTGTTAGTGGTAGCGGTGGTGGCAGTGGTTGCAATAGTAACATGGGTTTCGAAGCCGACTTTTCAAATCTGTGGGTTCCACTGGACCTGAGATAACCAAGCATATTTACAACACAAAGCTGTCGAAGTGTACTGTAGATGCTCATGAGCATTTTGGCACACCAATTCCCCGAAGATTTAAAACTCAGGAGTATGTATCTTTTCGTGGCCTTAATACACCGCTTGGAAAGAGCAGAGCCAAACAATGCCACTGATTCCCGTTTGCCCAAGCATCTTCAACCCATCCACATATAGGGGCCTTCATAATTAGATCAGTATTCTTTGGTAGTTATAGCATAATATAATATATCCTAAAGCTCAATTCGAGTTATCACCCTATACTGCTTTTGCATTGAGGCTTCCCTCAAGACTGCTCAAACTGTCCTGCATGCCCCAACATAGGAGTGCAGGTCTTTTGGGGTCTGGAGCTCTAGTGGCCAGCGGTTTATAGGGTTTAGGGTTTAGGGAAGTTTATAGTGTCGGGGTTAAGGGTTTATGGGTTTCAGTGGTTTTCGTTGATTACGGCTATGGTTGCGCAGAACAGGGGCCTAGGGCCTACCTTAACCTGGAATAACCTACCTTTTTAAGGGGCTTACATAAGAAAATCATCATAAGGAACCCTAAAAAGGCAGGTTGTTCAGGGTAAAGGTAGGGTTTATAGGGTCTCTTTGCAGGGACACCCTGAAGTGCGACTCCGAGTCCTTTTCCGAGGTTCGGAATCGAAGGCTCACCGTGCCCAAGGCGCATGCGATTGAAGGAACCGAGCCAACTTCTGGTTGGGAGATCTCGGGGAGCTTACATTCTGGGACGAGGAGAAGCTTGGATGAACCAGTAGAGAGTGTGCCTTGGAGCCGACCTCTCTAAATTTGATGAGTGATGAGGTTTTGGTTTCTGCGGAGACGTAACATGCTGCAAAATTTCGGTGGAGACCCTGCTGTGTGCTTTCACTCTGTGCGAGATCCGGGCTCTGGGTTAGCAGCTAGCAGGCTGAAGCCTATCTACAGACACCCCGGCTGTTACTTGCAGGACTGCATGCGATAGGCGCAGAGTCAAAGAATCCACCCTTTCTTTTCCTAGGCTTTCAGTGACCTCCATGGGTTCCACTTCAAAAAGCAACCCTTAAACTGAAAGAGCCACCAAGCACCAAGGAAACAATGACGGCCACCATCCCCTGTCCTCGCTCCTCCATGAGGAGTCTTTGCAGACCGCACAGTTCCTGTATGCTGGGCATCTCTGAACTGCCTGGACAGCTTTCGGATCTGCTGTGTCCTCGGTAAGTGAGGTGAAGGGTACATACGGGGTTAGGGTTTAGGTACGTGATCAAAGTCTATGGTCCGGGCAATCGAGTTTGCTGTGCATGAGATGGCTTCTTCAAACAGTCAGTTCACAGGCCAAGGTGCTGCTGAGTGCTGTTCGGCCACATATCACGTGCACCAGGGTCTAACTTGTTACATACAGATCGTCTTACAAGACTCTGAGCTTTGAGTAGCTCGCCCCGCAGCAAGCAGCTTGGCGAATCTCGGCACATGTGCAAGGCATATTTATGCCATTCTTCCAGCATGCGCTGTCCGTTTGAAGGAAAACCACAGGAAGTCTTTGTCCAGCATAACGAAAAAGAATTCCGAGCTTCAGAGTTGTGGAATTGAGCCACGCGGAGCATACGGGTTAAATGCCGCAGCTTGTTGGAGTATCGTTTGCAGTCTGTTGACCTTCGCAGCACTACAGTGCACTTGTGGACAGGAACGCAGTGTAGAAGCCACGCCGTAAAAAAACTTCCCTGCGGAGCAGAAGCTAAACAGCGCTTAAGCCTGCAGAGGGCGCGGATGCCTCACGGATCTTCAGGGCTTTAAAATCCTAAACCCTTAAAGGCGCACCATAGCCACTCCGACGCACTGGGCTGCGCCTTGATGACGGGGCCTTCGTCTTTGAGCCAACTGCTAGCAGCTCTCGGTGCGGTGGGTTCCGTGGTATTCAGGGAGGACCACCGGCTCCTTGCTCCCGAGCCTCCTGGAATCCGATAGTTTTTGAGAAGTGAACCCTTAAAGGAACCCTTAGGGATCGCTGCAGGATCCCTTAAAAGAATCCTTAAAGGAACCTCTAAAGGATGCCCGAGAATGATTGAATATGGTTGCAACTGCAGACTCAGGCCTGGAGTAGGTCGGATTAATGCATGGGTCTGCAGTTTAAATTCCAGCACGATGCCAGCTCAATCATGTTCGTGGTCCACTTCCAGGAAGAATGTAGTCTGCGCCGGGAAAAATGTTAAAGCCTTCCCACATCATGGCCAAGAATTAGACGTGTTCGAGCTGGTCGCCCCATCGATGATTCGAGAATCTGGCCGGTACATGTTGTGTGTCTTGTACTCATGTGCCTCGAGCTGCACTCAGCATTTGCGGCTGCAGGATCCGACCTTTTGGCGGAACAAAACCGGTTCCCTGCCATGCAATGCAGCCTGCGGTATGGACGGCCGGTGCATTCTGTACCTTTCGCAGCTTGCTGTCGGGGTGGCTGTTTCGGGGGTGGCGTCGTTGTAGGCTCGGCGCAGTTCCGCGCCGCGCATGAACCTGCTCCAGATGGGGTCAGTTCTGTGCTGTCCATGAACGTCTCAGACTCCTCACTGTGAAAGCCTGGTGAGGCAGCTGATGCCCGGTGCTGGCCTGGCGTCTCTACCTCCAAGAATGGCCTTCGTGTTTCAACTTGTGAGAATGGCGGGTGGCTTCACCGGGAGGTAGTAGCACGCATTGCCACATGCGTCTGCTGTTTCATCCCTGCAAGTGCTAGATCGACCATTGTCGAGTTTAGGTTTAGACGGTTCACTTCCCGGGAGTATCATGCAATCTGTGCCGTGCATGGCACACCTTCTGGCAGCATTGCCCAGCAGTAGAGCAACATTTGGGCTAGCTTGCCCATCGTTGAGCACTCTGTGTGTGTTGTACTGACTTGCCTTGAGCTGCACTGAGCCTGCGCAACTGCACCAGTCCTTTGGCGGAGCGGATCCAGTTCCCTGCTTTGCAAGGCAGCCTACCTTCTAGAGAACCGGTCCCCTGAGCAAAAGTACTGGTTCGCGTTCGCTACTTGCTGTCCGGGTGACTGTGTTTGTGGTCGCGTCGATATGGCTTGGCACAGGTGGTTGCATTAGATCTCCCAGCTGCAGATGACGTCAACACTGCTTGTCGCATGAATGCATCAGACTCCTCACTGTGAAGACCCGGAGCTGGAGCTGTGTGCTCTACGTAGGCTGGATGCCACCAATGCCCGTTCTTCACACGGTCAACGCTATGAC
Organism: Symbiodinium sp. clade A Y106; assembly: GCA_003297005.1. Lineage (NCBI taxonomy): Eukaryota > Dinophyceae > Suessiales > Symbiodiniaceae > Symbiodinium > Symbiodinium sp. clade A. Next base: position 79,275 of record BGNK01000063.1, read on the forward strand.
ACTGCCTTCATTCAATGTTACCCTGGCATCGAGGTTCCAAGGCAGCGCCGCAACAGCAAGATGCATTCGAGCATGGGATGTGCGTTCAGAATACATGGACCTAAATTTGAAAGTTCTGGCTCGTTCGGAATGCTGTGGTAAACCTATGCTCCAAATAGTGGACCCCACAAGTCTAAAGCCCGAAATCACGAAGCTAATTGCTTTGCTCGAGGAAGGTGTTCCGCACGTCCGCCTGCGTGTTCTGAACTCGAGCCCTTGGCCAAACGGAGGGCTGTAAGGTTTCCATGTTAGGGAATGCCAGCCGTGTTTAAGGGGAGAAAGTTTGGGGCCTTTGGGGGCCTAGCTCCGGTGGAAGGTTTCCGGAACAACGGAATGAGGTTGGCCGACAGTAGCTCGCTTGACTTTGCCGTGGTAGTCAAACCGATGCATAAAATATGCGCTGCCCAGGTGCGATGTTGGCAAGCAGTCTTGGAGGAACTTCGGCCAAGCTCGGCTCTGCCGCAGATAGGAGTTTCAGACATCCGGGGCCTTTTATGGTTTTCTGTTAAAGGATGCCGCCCGAAGGCAGCTCTTAAAGTAAGAACCCAGCAGATGGCAGGGAGCATGGTCAGGAAATCTCCCTGGAAGGTCGCAACCAAGAGCCCCCTGGTCGCCTTCGTTACAGAAGCCGATGAAAGTCAGAACTTCTCCGAGGTGTCCTAGGAGGTGTCCTGGTAAGCCCCCTCGCGGCAAGCATGTCAGATTCCTGCATTTGATGTGCAGAGTTTTGGGATGTCCGAAGCCAAGGAAGACCCAAGACATATCGAAGATACGCTTGACATAGGGTTAAACGCGGGGCGCCGCATTCTTCATCCCAGCCGCCAGAGCTACATGTCTGGCAGCAAGACACGCCTCATGTTTTGCACGCATGCTTCGGTGTGAGAACCCCAATACTAGTGTGCAAATCTGCCAGCATGATGCAGTAGCTCAGTAGCAGTCCTGTTCGTGTCAATCGCTTTCTCCCCCAGCATGTGCCACATGCTTTCTGCCCACGCATCGCCAACACCTTGAGCGGTCCGTAAATTTGAGGATTTACGCGTGCCCGGAGGTCTCCCATCGACGTCTCAGGAGAAACCTGCTTTCGCGAAGGGGCTCTATGCTTCCAAGCTGCTGAGTGGCGACCTCTCCCCCTGATTGCGGCTCCGTCGCTGCCCCGTCTTGATTTGTGTTCGGCCATGCATTGCCTGAGAAGCACACGCACACTGGCATGTGGTCTGGCTAAAGTTGCTCTAGGTTGCAATGTCTGGAGGCACGAGAGCTGTTTGCAGATCTTGCGACGTGAGCATGCATGGCGGCCGCGGCCACTTGATAGGAAATTGTGTACATCCTTGCAATACTGTGGGCTCTGCAGTGTGCCATGACACAACAGCCGTTCAACTGCTTTCAACTCAGTTTTCGTTTGATTTTGTCCATGGTTGGCCTGCCGCAGGCATGGCAGGCGAGTGTGGTTCGGCAACCTTGCCAATCAAGTGCCTCACGACGGCCCCGATCTGGTAATTTGCGAGATTGCTGCGGGCGCCTTTTCCGACATGCCTCGCACCTTCAAGTCTTGATAACTGCATGGATAGATCCACGACTGCCCAGCCGCCCAGCAAAAAGCACCAATAGCTCAGCCTTGAAAGCAGTTGAAGTCACCTCCGCTCTCAAGCCAGCCGGCCATGCCTCCGTTGTGAGCCAATGTGACTCCGTGATTTGAAGGCTTGTTGCTCGGCTGCGTTTGGCCATTCTTTCGGGGGATCGGAGAGGCCGCAGCTTCTGAGGATCGACTCCGCTTCCATCGCTTTCGTAGGGGGCGTCTGTCGCTGATATCCACGATCAGCAGCTCCGGGGCCGGGATTTAGGGCAGGAGAGTCTTTATGAGACTCGTCTGTTTCCAGGAGAGAGGCGGCCTGCAAATGGCTGCGGGTGACGTACGGATCCTTGTGTCCGCTCCCGCATCTGACATGGCAACCGGTCGTCAGCGAGCAACCCTAAACCCTAAACCCTTAACTAAGCCCAGGCATTGGACCTAGAACCGGCTTGCTGAACCCCACATCTTCGTGATGTAACAGCGTTGCAGGGCTTCGCGCTTTAGGGTTTGGAGGTTTAGGAAATAAGGTGCCAGGCATCGGCCCAGGGAGCCCAAGGGCGATCTTCATCAGCACGAACTCCCTCCAGCCACCTCCTACGGAGCCGAAAGCGCACCTGGCCGTGAGCGTGATGGAGTGGTTGGAACGCGCAGACTTCGCTTGATGTGAATGCAGCTATTTCGCTATGTTCATTCGAGAACAGTCACCAGGATCTGCAGTGACATCGACGCCGAAGCTTGAACCGAGCCCTAAACCGGCAGTTCTTTCAACTTGTCTCCGAGAGCATCCTGCCTCCAAGAAGCGAGGCACAGAAGTCTAGGATCACGTCGTTCCTAACATCGTGCAGGTCGATAGAGCACAATGCCCTAAACCCTAAGCTCTTGAAAGCCTAGGTCCGGGCAAGATCGCCTTCTTCCGGTTAAGTTGTGTGTGGAAGATGTGATGCTGGAGGAGTTGATGCTCTGGTATCTCTGTAAACCAAAGCCAAGGCTGGCTTCAAGAATTCAGGTCATAAGCAGATAAACCCTTTCCCTAGCTGCTGAAAACCACCAGCTGTTACGAAAGTAATGCCCCTGGAGCCGGCTTCCGTGCGCCACTCTTAGTTGACAGATGTAGCGTCTCGTCCAAGAGAAAGGAACCTGAATTCTGAAAAAAATGCGGCTTGCTCGGGGATGTCATGCTTGCAGGTGCTGTTGCTTGCCATTGAGCCGTAGATACCCTTCCTTCACATATCGAAGTGCTCGCAAAGTGTACGTCCGGCAAGGCAACGGCATTTCTTGCTGCAGCTTCGGAAGTCCCTACACCCAGCGAAAGCCCCAACTAATGTGCGACGACCCCGCACGTACGTCACCTCGCTGAGTTTCGTAAACGATGATATCCGGGGCCGCAGAGGCAGCGTCGGATATGCCAGAGGCTCACACACCCCCCCTCCACCCGAGGGTGACATGCACGATGAATGGGCCGTCTGGTTTAGCTGTGTAGGGATAGGCCTCTACACGCTAGGCCCTAAACCCTGAGTTCAACGGCATGCTATTGAAAAGCCGTGCATCAGCGGAGGAGCGGGAAAGCTCGGCCACTCCGGACATTCCTCTGGCACCCTAGTGCACCCAGCACGATTTCAAGGGCTTCGGAGTCTTGGGGCTCAGAGCTGTCACTGCTCTCTCCATGGCAAAGTGCCGGCCATGTAGTGGGACTTGCCATCAGAGGCGGGAGGCATCTCGGTGCAGAGTGCCTGGTGCAATCTTGCAAAAGAAGATGCTCATCGTGTCAGAGGTGGACTATGAGGTTCACTCCTGTGCCATTCTCGCACCTGCCTTCACGTACAACCTTTGAACCCCTTGTTGCCACCTATAAGTGATGAGGTTACACACCCTTAGGTCCCTGCTGAACCCTACCTTCACCCACCAGAGACTAGAGCCTTCTTTTGTGCAGGCTTTTCATTATATGAGCAATCATATTGTTCTGGTTGGTTAAGGTAGACCCTGGCAGGGCTGGGCCTAGCTCAGCACTCCATGTGCTGCTACCCCACAGGACAGCACAGAGCAACCGTGAAATGCGCACCCGTGTAGGCACGGAAGGCAGCGCCGATGTGTGACGAGGGCTTCTGACTCTGGACTTGCCAGTTTCGGCTAGCTGTAGCTCCTGTAAGGGCTGTGCAGGGGCCTGAAAAAAGCTGCAAACTGCCCCATGCAACAACCAGGAAGCTTGGTGACCTTCCCTTCACCTAGCCCTAGGCTCCCTAGAACCTATAACTCTTGTAAAAGCCCATAGTGCGAATCCAAGGAAATCACCTGTGGGAGCAGCCAGAAGCTGGCTGATGGGTGTCGGGGCATATTATGCTATAAACATAATAGGGAATCCCCAAAGTATTGGCAATTATCTACTGATGCTTCTCTGGCTCTTCCAAGCACTGGGTCCCCCCCGTCACCAGACAAGCAAGAGGTTGCTGAAGCCGGAGGCGAGACGGATTAGGCTTTAGAGTTTAGGGAAACCGCCCTGTTTTTGTGGTGTTCTGCGTCGATGGCTCAGCATGTCCCATCACACGGCGTAAGCAGTAGCAGGAGTTTGCAAAAGTGCTTGAAGGGCTGCTGCAATGCACCAAGCTCCTTGACAGCAGATCGACTCAGTAGCAGGTGTACTTCAATCAGACAGGTGTTCCAACTCTCGTCCAACACCTGCATGCTGCCCTATGAAGATGAGCCACACTTGTGCTGCGTACTCCGCAGCCTGCACTAAGAAAGCGCTGGTGTGCTGAGCGCCGTTGACTGCAGTCAAGCTCCTTAAGCTGGCTTTGCCAAAGGCCCTAGGGACTTCAACTTCTGACAACGCTCGCTCTCGGAATACGTCTTAGGAGCGATGTCGGGCGGACTTAGCGGAACGAGGCTGTGCTTGGCCCAGGACTGTCTGACCCGGATGGCCATCCCAAAAGTGAGATGAAGTCAAGCTGTAGGAATTAGGATGAGTAGGGCTTAGGGATTTGAGCTTCCAGCTTGCGATGCATCCCTAACAGATGTCAGCTTTCTGGAAAGCTGTATGCAGACAGCGTGATGCACTCGCAAAGTCATACACTCCCGAACAGGCCAATGCTGTGAAAAAGCATGCATCCTCTGGAATTCGGGTGCTGCCGAAGCCTTCGCCCAAGCAGACCTGAAATTCTAAAGCTAAGCACTTGTTGCAATCCTTTGTCGCATGGCCAGCCAAAGATATTCTAAAAATCTGATATCAAGTCCGGAAATCTTGAAGCCCCTGAGTTGTACCGCCACGCCTTCAACAAACCCAGCTTCTGCTGACTCGCCCCTCTGTGTGTTGAGCCCAGGTTGGAATATCGTGATGTAGGCAGCCTGGCATGTGGAGTTTGTCGGCGTTCTTGTGGGATTGGGCTTCTGAGCGCTACCACCGACGCAACACGAACTTTGCGCTCATGAGTGGCACCGTTGCCTCAGGCACTGAGGGCAAAACTCCCAGACTGGGGCCAAGGCGGCCAAGGAGCTGCACGCTCAGCCCCTATAGCAAACCCTTGTAGAACCCTTTAAGGAATCGCCGTTGAAAGGGCCCCGAGAAAGCCTGCCTCACAACTGCTCCTTCAGACTCCCTGCTCTGAGTCGTGAAGTTTGGGAACCTGGCGTGAGTTGCTCCCGAGTTCCAAACGGATTCTGAAAATCTCCGGAAGATCAGCTTCCTCGAGGCTTCTTCCCCGGTCTCCGAGTCGACCCTCTTTGAGGTGAGCAGTAGGCGCCGCGCTACGCTGTACCGGACACATGCAGTGTCAAAAACGTGTCCCGAGTTTCCAGGAAGGTCTGGGTTCCAAGAGGCTGATTCCTGCCTCTAGCACCCCTGGGCGTCTTTTGCATTGGAGCTCTCCGACCCTTGCTCAGGTTCATTCTAGCTTATTGCAGCCTGTTCTGCTGGAGACGGAGACACAGAACTGCAGACTCGTGAAGCCAATGGCATTCCTTCTCTGCTCTCCACACTTGCAGGCACCAGGGCCTGTCGGAGAGAGGCTGACCCGGGACCACAAGCTAGGCTTAGGGGTTTAGGGGTTCGGGGTTTCAGGGTTTAGGGCTTTAGGGTTGCGAGTTCTCGCCTTGATCGAAGAGAGCACCGCAACTCGGCATTGCTGATTCCTATGGCAAGGCCAAGCAAGGTTCCACNTTTAGGGGTTCGGGGTTTCAGGGTTTAGGGCTTTAGGGTTGCGAGTTCTCGCCTTGATCGAAGAGAGCACCGCAACTCGGCATTGCTGATTCCTATGGCAAGGCCAAGCAAGGTTCCACGTCGCTTCGTGCAGGGTGCAGCTGAGGGTCGGGCCTTTGGAAAGACTCCCTGTCAGTATGATCCACTATGATCCGCTCTTACCCTGGCCGTCGGCACTTTCACGACATCCGGCCAAACTTCAGTTGCGCAACATTCAGTCCTAATTTAAGGCGGAGTCAGACTCAGGTAAGACGCTTCCCACAATTCCCGCACTGATGCGCGGGCAGCTGCAATGCTGCATGAGTGCTGTACATCACTTCGTCTTAGATTGCCAACGTCTCCGTTTTCTCGCTGCCTCCACCATCAACCTACAGAGCTCAATGGTGAAGGCAACCGGCAGCTCGGCCAGTTCCGGAAGTGCCTACGCCACTGCGACCCAGATTTGTCCGGACATGTGCTGCTCGCATCTCCGCAGCTTGCACTTGCCTCAGCTGCTCTTGGCCAAGTTTTCCAGACGGCAAAAGCACCGGCGTGCGAGGAACACACGCGTGGAGGCCTAAGCAGCGGTGGCGACGTTTTGGGAAGCTGCCCATTCGAAAGGCTTTCGAAAGCAATGGTGCCAACGGCTCTCCAGTGGTCTGGCTGGAGCCTAGCTGCCGGCAATACCGGCCCCCTTAAAACCTAAACCCTACACCCGGAAAGCTGAAACATGGAAGCTGAGGCTGTATACCAAAAGACAAGGCCGCCGACTGCAGGCTCGCATTGTCTTGTAGAAAACTTCTGGGTGAGTCTGTCGTGCAGAGGGGTGCGTTAGAGGGATGTGAAGATGCCCCGGTGTGAAAACTCCGTGCGTCAAATGCTGGCAGCAAAACTCTCAACCTTCTCCCCTAAACCCTAAAGCCCAAGACCCTTGAATGCACCAGCTTTTCTTCCCGGCTTGCAGCAACGAGTTCCTGTGGCTCGAGAGACCTTATCAAAAGCTGTCGCGAGCTGGTACTAATTGCCTTGGCGGTTCGGCTGCCCAGGCAAGGGAAGCAGTGAGGATCTTCGTTGTTTCATCAAACTCTCATGTGGTCCCTCTCTCCCTTCATCCCGCTTTTAACAGCTGCAGCCGGCGATTCTGTCATCTCCGTCCGGAGGTTTCCCTGGATGGCGAGCTTTCCCAAAGCTCCTGGCAAGCTGGCTCTGGTGTCCTCTGCCAGCTTTGCTGAAAAGCAAAGTCCAGCGGGCCTGAGAAAGGAGGACGGGATGGAATGTCAAATAGAAACCCTAAACCCTAAACGGCCCTAAACCCTAAACCCTAAACCCCTAAACCCTAAACGGCCCTAAACCCTAAACCCTAAGCTGAGGAGGACCATGTTGCGGGACCCTGAGGTCTGCTCGGATTTGGCCATTTAGAAGCTACCATAGCAAGCAGGGTTTAGGATTTCGGGCAGCACCATGCTCACACAGCCTGGCCGGGTGCAGACATGACAAGAACAGTTCGAAACCTCAGATGAGAGCACGGAGCTTGGCTTTCTCGTTGGCGAGGTTCTTTCGGTGCCTAGGAGCCGTGCCATAACCTGTGCTTGGTAGATGGCTGTATCAGACATGGCGGTTAAGAGCACAGCGCAGCATGATGGCCACCAATGGGAAACAGTGTGCGAGCTGTCGGAAGTTCTGCATACCAGCCACAAAAAGCACAAGAGCCATGACCAGCACTCTTCGATCATCTTGAGAAGATGCTCCTTCTGGACTTATCTGTGAAACGCACCTCTTCCTTTGCCCAAAAGGGGGCGCATGGATTGCGCAAAACTGGGCCAAATAAGTTGACAGTGTGACATGTGAGCAGCTACCCTGCCACCGCCTGCAGCAAACGCCAGATTCGAGCTTGTAACTGGCTGGTTAGGCCACGGCCTGTTTTCTCTAGCGCGTGGGACATTTGTAGATTTGTAGCCATAGTCCTCGCCAGAACGCAAACCAGTTCCTGCCGGGCGCTGAGCCGACACAGCCTTGTTGTAAGGACCTCGAAAATCGAGCCCCAACTGTAGCCCTAAATCCTGAATAACAGGATCCGTTTTATGAGTCCATGATCATGAGAACCCCGCAGAAGGAGCCCCTGATATCAGGAAGCCACCATGTCTGGGATTTGGCTTGTACCCTTCTGCTGCGCATGGTCGCGCATTCGTGAGCGACGTGAGAGTTCTACCGTGTCGCCATGTCGTGGTGAGCTACCATACGGGTTGCTATAGGAAGAATACGGGGCCACGATGCCACAGCACCACCCACAGTCGCGTGCCTTCGAAGTAGCATGATGCTTTCATTGCCTGCAGTTCTCTCTTCCCTTTAGTGGCAGTCGGCGTTGCACGACACGTTTCGACAGCCATGCCCAACGGATGCTATGTTCGCATCTACAGCAGCACAGAATTTAGTGCCATGGCGTAACTAACGAGCATGACACGCCAGCCATGGGATCTTCTCGTCATCCGCATCCAACTGGTTATGGTGGCAGTAGTACAGGCACACGAGGATCTGCTGTTCAGGGGACGGGATGGCGATGCGAGATTTCCAGCTCTATCAGATAGTAGTCAACGCATAGCAGTAGCATGACTACCTTCAACTTGAAACAAGGAGGGCCTGCGAATAAAGTGCTTCGAGTTCTCAAGGGTACCGGGAAGAAGCTGCGAAAAGCAATTTGGCGACGACTGAGCTTCCGGCGTGCTGCCGATCAACACGCGTTGCCGCGATACACGAGCGGGTGTCACTGTTGTCGGGCCGTAGCCATTCACCAATGGCCTCGACTATTCACACCAGCAACCACCTACCGGCCTTTCAAAGTCCTTGACGCTGTGTGCATATATGGCATGCCTGTCGACTCGCAGCTTTGATGCTCTGTGCAGTTCGGCTTGGTCGGCATGGAACTCAAGGTGGCTTGCATCAGAGTGGTAGAAGAGAAACCGCAGCGAAGAGTTTCGCATGTCTTGTAGGATGGATTACATCGACTTACCGCTCAGATATAGGTTGAAAACAGCAGCAGCGGCCGTATCGATTTTACAAAGTGCACGGGAGCCAGTCCTGCAGGCGGGGTCTTTGTCAGCTACTGTGCTCTTGTAGCACACATCTAGCTACGTGTGGCTCACTTCGGAGAGGCCAGTGCCACAACTTCAGCCACAGCCTGGAGGCTGAGCTGACGTTCCAACCTGAACTGTGTGCACGTGCTTCATGCAGCAGAAGCCATGGACGGCGTAGGCAAAGTCCATGGAATGCGAGCAGGTATAAAAAGGGGGAAAGTGACGTGTTTTGACGCAGAGCTGTTTGTTGCAGCTGCGCACGAAAGTTTCGGCATAGCGCTGGATACCTCTTTGCTAACCTCGTCGTTCGACTCGACTATGCTCCGAACCGCTAGGGGCAGCCGGATGTGCTTGTGGGAAGACTTCTCCTGGGTTAAGTGGCGATGCCAGTGTGGCGCCACCGGAGGACCCCCGAAGTTTATGCCACTTGCCTCTCCAATAAGAGCAGTGAGACCAAGAGCCAAGCAAGCAGCGGGGAACGATCTGCAGACCCGAATTGCCATGGCCGGGCACAGCCAAGTTGGGCCAGTTTAGCTTCGTGCAAGTACATTATGGGATGCTGCTGGTAGATTTGTATCGTTGTTTGGCTCTCCCCACCTGGGCATGCGCAATACAAGCAGCGTTTTGCGGAAAGTGCCGCTTGCAGCTAGCAATGTCGATCTCACATGCTCTCGGTTTCGGCCTAATCTGCTGCAGTCATGGGCCAAAAGAGGAGATAAAGAGCAGACAACATATCCATAGCTGTTCTGCCGACGGGCTCCCGTCGAACAGTCTGCACTTGGCCACGACTTGCATGCATGCCTAGCAGCACGCAGCGCAGAGAGAGAGAGAAGCCAGCAGAAAGCCTCTCGACAGGTCATGTAGTATTTTCTGAGGAAAGACGTGTGAGGTTGTGTCAGAGAGGTGCAAGTTGGCACACACCGGGCTGGAGAACAGGTATTCCATGCACAATTCACAGGCACAGGTGTCCTTGCCATCGTTCGAGACGGCCCGCAGTGCGAAGACAGCACGCTGAAATAACAAGGACCTATTGCTGCATTGCAGGTACACAGTGAAGACAGCGCAGGCATGGACATACAGCTGCACGACAAGTTTGTCCGACGGATGCACTTGCAACTGTGACTCTACAGTCTACACGTGACGCCTGCATGCATTCCCTTCAGACATCTCGTTGTTGAGCCACAATCGGCACTGTTTGCAAAGCCACTGGCACATCTTGCACCGAGCACTTGGGTTGAAGAAGTTCTGATGCTCCGTGCTTCGGTGAGCACGGTTTGACCCTCCAAACACGGAAGAGCCGCCCGCAACTCTTGGCATGAAGGCCAATAGCAAGGTGCCTGTTCACCATCCTTCTCTGTCGCATAGATTCAAGTCCGTGGCTTGGCAGGTGCGGGGATTGCAGCAGAGGCCCTGGACCGTCCATCACTTGCCGTGCTTGTCGCATGACAATAACGGAACAGGAATGGTCCCTTGTGTTCTGGTGGGGCAAAAGTTCCGTGAATGCCACTGTTGTTGAAGTCAGGTAGTTGCCGAACACAGCAACAAATCAAGAGGACACAGCTGGCATAGCACTGTATCCCTTCATCAGAGAGGCCCACCTCACCAAGTAGTACAAAGCACCAGCACTAGTTGACATCTTGAATTTCCCAGTGGCACCTGGAATTCATTCTTACCGCGAGGCTGCCCCAACATGGTGTTTCTTCAAGCGAGAGCTGTGTGGCATCGGCACATTTGCTGGCTGATGCTTGACACCTCCTGTTTAAGCTGCCAGTCAAACTGAGCGAAGATGATCCGGAAGGAAGCAGCGAAACTTCCGCACAGAAAGTCTTCTGTTCGGGCAGTCTTGCCGTTTGTGCTGTGCCATTTTGTCGATAGGCGCCTGCGCGAAACAGTCAGAGAGGCACACATAAGGGCAAGATTCTACGCACATGTCGGGAAGGGCAACCATCACATTGACGGCACGGTGAAAATCTGCTCGCTGGAATGTAGCAGGAGTTCTTGTGCACTCGCAACAAAGTCATGTTTGCCTCCAAATTTAATGCGGGTGGCCTCAGCGGCGATTGAAATGAGAAGAGCGACATGATGTGAGCCCTCGCCACAGAGGTTCGAATCGGCAGACCCATCAGCAAGCAGAGCTGATGCAAAGCTGCCAACGACTTTCGAAGCACGGGTGGCAGGCACAGGTGCCCTCCCGACGTGAAGCCGGCAATNAGCAAGCAGAGCTGATGCAAAGCTGCCAACGACTTTCGAAGCACGGGTGGCAGGCACAGGTGCCCTCCCGACGTGAAGCCGGCAATCTGTGATGCCAAGCAGCTATCATAGCACAGTAATGGCACCAGAAGCTTGCACATACAGGTGCACCCACGTTTTGTCCAACGTATGCAGCTACAACTTTAAGGAGGGATTGCTGAAGTCAGTCCCTGCAGACACTTCATGATTCTTCATGATTCAATCCATGCATAGTGCGCATGTGCCATTGGCACAATCAACAACAGTAGGTAGAGGCTTGGCAATTGCCTTCTGCCTCAGTGGGCACGCAGAGTCGCTTCATAGCTCCATATGAGTTGATGTCCACTGAATCGCAGGCGGCACCACCCATTACATCGCAGAGCTGGCATAGCACACAGTTGCACCAACAACCTGCCCGACCCACTATCTTGTAAGTTTAAAGATGGTGGCTGGAGGCACCTCCTCCAAGACACTTCGTGTTTGAAGGCCAGCAGCGGGCGGTATTTGCAAAGCATCTATTGCAGAATGCTGCCTTTGACATGCAGTCAATACAGGCCATCCAAACCCAGAGGTCAACGATGCAGACTGCATTGCTGCACTTCGCGCCGATCGAAATACGTTGGAAAGTGTCATTCCCGAAACAGTGGGTAGCTGCCGAGCCTGTTCGCAAGAATGCTTAGGCATTGCCGTTGTGGGGCAAGGCTGCTTCGGCATGATGCTCCGTCAAGCAGGAGTTGTGAGGCTGCGGCACATTTGCTGGATGATGCTCGACACCTCGTGCTGACTTTAGGCAGGCAGTCAAGCTGGCCGGTGGCAACTTGATATTGGAGCAAGCGGGTGCGCGTTTGCATGGGAGGGTGTTCAGTCTTGCCGTTTGGGGGCTGCGGCATTTTGTCGACAGGCTCGCTTGATAAGCAGGCAGAACACCCCTTCGTCCACGCAGGCTGCCCATCTAAGAGCAAAGCTCCAAGAGGCATGTTGGGAAAGACGAGGATAACATCGGGGAAGGCCTTCCAGACGGCCAGCAGCAACAGTTTATGTGCAGTTGCAGCAGAGTCAGGTTTGTCTCAGCTTTAGGGCACGCGGCCTCATTGGCGAAGTAGTTTGAGACGAATGACATGTTGCGAGCCCGTCTCGTAGGGGCGCGACTCGTCATGCCCAGCTGCACGCAGAGCTGATGCAAAGCTGGAAAAGAGATGTACGAGTTCACAGCATCGGTCACAGGCTCGCACCGAAGCCGGCAGTCGGTTACATGCAGGAACTATCATAGCTTGGTTGCGTGGTGAAGACAAGATCGCATGAGCTTGAAGAAGATACGGGTCTCCCATCAATTTGTGCGACGAATGCGCTTGCAACTGTTGACCACGATGGCTGAAGTCACCTCTTGAAACACTTCGTGATTGAAGCCAAGCACCGGCACTGTTTGCCCTGCTGCTGGCACAGTTTTACGAAAATCATTGCAACAAGCTAGGATGCGATCCACAGCTGTGGTGAGGTGAACTGGGAGGCAGCTCCCTGTCTATAAATACCAGAAACAAGGCGGCTTGCTGCAAGCCTCTGCAGCGCGGCCAAACTTGAGGCGTGTATTCCCAGTCCTTCTAGGCCACGTAGACCCTGGTAGAATCTGGGCCTTGATTGCAACAGACGTCTTTGGCTGCACATCGTTGGCAGTTTTCGTCTCATCACTTCTATGTTAATGAGTGGGAAGATGGTTGACTACAGACCTTGTTCGAGCAGGGTTGTTCGTCTCTCGTACAGAAGACAGGCCGTTCACTCCTGGTGCAACGAGCTAGAAGCAGCTAATATCCAGCTTTCGTGTTGAAGTTCATGACAGTTGGCAACTTTGCACCGGCCAGAGCGAGCAATACCCCAAGCCCTGTGACAGGCTGTGTAATGGACTCACGTGAGGTGATTGTTCCAGAGCGTGGATCGGTACGGCCCGGTCTGAGGATCGTCTCGGAGCCTGTTGGCAGTGGCTGCCTTCCATCAGCACTAGTGCAGATCGGATGCCAACGTTGAGGCAAGAGGCGTCGGGGGTTTTCTGATGGGTGGAAAGCTGGTCGTATGTCGGCGTTCTTTGGCTCGTGTTGAACCGACAACATGACAAGACATCAAGAAGAGCTTCAGTTGACCCCTCGCCACAATGTTTCTAAACAGAGACAAGCCTGCAGCAGCTGACGTCCTGATTCCGACACCAGCACCTTGGTTTCTTTCCTTTTGAACAAGGTAGCGGCCTTTAAGCAAGCAGCAACATGGTGTTCCTTCAAGCAGGAGTGGAATAGAAGGATCATGCTGGACACCTCGTGTTTCGCTGGCAGTCAACTTGGCCGATGGCATCTTGCTCTTCGACGAGGAAGCAGGGGGAACGTCTGCACAACACGATGCTCTGTTCAGCCATTGCTGCAGAACACCAACTGGCTCGTATGATAAGCAGACCGACCCACCCTCCTGCATGCCGAGCCAAGCTCCAAGAAACATGTCGGAACTTGGAACCTAGCACTGAGGGCATGATGGTGATCTGCTCGTTGGCCTATAGTAGCGGTTCTTGTGCAGTTGCGAAGGAGTCATTTTTGTCTGAGCTTTGAGGCATGTGGGCTTGTTGGCGCGGTAAGCTGAGGAGGGTCACATGTTGCGAACCCGTGCCATAGGCGTTCGACTTGCCGCCTCCAGCGGAACGCGGAGCTGGTGCAAAGCTTGACACCGCATAAACAAGTTCAATGCACCCGGTCACAGGCTCGCTCTCGACATGTAGGAACTTTCATAGCAGAAGGTGGTGGTGCAGGGAATCACGACAAGACAGCACGAGCCTGAAGATACAGGTCCCCCCGCAATGCTTGCGACGAATGCACTGCAACTGAAACGGCGACGGCTGAAGTCACTCCCTTCAAACACTTCGTGATCGAAACTACGCGCCGACGCTGTTTGGCCTTGCCGCAGGACCATTTTGCGAGAACTGTTGCTCCCAATGCTGCTAGGCAGCGTAGACTGGTAGAATCGGAGCCGTGATCGCAACAGAGGCCTTTGGCTGCACATGGTTGGCAGTGCTGGTCTCATCACGGAAGAGGGTTGACTACAGATCTTGTTCGCGCAGGGCTGGCCGCCGCATGTACAGAAGACAGACCGTTCACTCAGTAAGAGATCCGTTTAGCCAGAAGCAGCTAATATCCAGCTGTCGTGGTGAAGTTCATGACAGTTGGCAACTTTGCACCGGCCAGCGAGAGCAATACCCCAAGCCCTGTGACAGGCTGTGCAAAGGACTCATGTAAAGAGCATGTTCTCCAACCTTCCAGAGAGTGGATCGGTTCGGCTCGGTCTGCGAATCGCCGCCTGCTTTCCATCATTGTTGATGCAGATTGGATGCCAGCGTTGAGGCAGGAGGCGTCTCTGGTCCTCTAACAGGTGGAAAGCTGGTTGTACGTGGACGCTCTTCGGTTCCACTTTGTTCCAATACCTGCTTGCAGCCTGCAGTTCTCCAGCAACACGGCGAAAGACGGGACGTGATGGCATCGAGTCAACATGTCTTCCGAGGGGGCATGGAATCCATGGCCATGAACGAAGTCATGCGTGACAGCCGTGCACAGAAGCAGCAATTCTCAGGTTGGGGAAGTGCCCAACTTCATGACTTCAAAACATGACGCTGCGGCAGCTGCGAGACCGTGCGTGCACCAGCAGATTCAGCAAAGATGTGCGCTGAATCAAGCAGCTGTTCTGCACAGCTCATCTTGAACAGGGAAGTGCAGCAGGCTTTCAGCATCATGTTTGATACCTCTTGCTTAACCTGGTCATGAAGATGGCCTGTGGTTGTGCACCCTTGCATTATTGAAGAAAATCAGAGCAGGCACACTACTGTTGAGCGACTTCCAGAGTCTTGGACGCAAGGCTCACTCTGAAGGGGATCCTATTGTAGAAACCTAATTACCACTATGGGCTATTCGACCCTAAGGATCCCTATTAGGACCCTATTAAGGGTAGATGAAGGTACCCTTAAGGTCTAATAGCCCATAGTGGTAGTACCTGCTTCAGGGCGCCAAGCTGCGCAATCTCGTCCAGGACGAGCTTCGATTGAGATCTGGTTCAAGGAAGCTGGGGTATGTCGTTCACTCTCGACTTGCCTGGATCTGGCGCTTTCGACGGGACAGGGCATTCCGATGAGCTTTCGGGCCCGGCAGAATACAGACGTTAAACTTGGCAATGAATGAAGGTTTAGCAGTTTGAGGATAAGCAGCCTGAGAAAGATCTCAGCAAACAGCTGGCTCACGGCCCCTTGAACCACGGTGCTTACTAACGCCGCATGCATAACCCATCGCAGCCCTATAAACTCCCATAAACCCTACACCTTACGAAGTGGCACATCCGTCAGTCAAGGTGGCTTTCTAGGGGCCTGAGATCCCTGGGGAAGCAAAGGGTGTTGCAGCTTTGTGGTGCCGAGTGCTGATTCGTAACTCAGGAGTGATTCTGAGGAGATTCTGCTGCACTGGCAACTGGGAGTTTCGGAAAATTAGGGGTACCGTATTTGAGGGTCCTTATAATAAGGATCCTACTTTTTAGGGTACTTTATTAGGGTCCCCTATTTTCGGAAACTCCCAACTGGCAAGGGCTAAGGCCGATATTTTCTGCATGATGCCCACACCTGTGAACACGTGATCGCAGTGGGAGCCATCAGCTGGAAAAATCTAGCCGCCAAATGCAGAAAGCAGATCTTCATCAGGTGCACTCCTTCGTCCATGCATGGTGAAGCGATGCTGACCTGCTTCAGGAACTGATTCGGAACTAGGCGATGATTGGTCGCTGCAGAATTTAACGAAGCCGGAGCTTCCAAGATGGCTTTCTGCAGTTGCAGAACAACTCGCCACCCCAAAACCGATACCTTACGATGGATTAGAGAAGGGTCAGAGCTTGCACAAGGTATTGCTGCATGACGCGATTGCGTCGGTTTTGCGTCTGCAGAGGTGTGTAATGAGGGTGCCGAGCAAGTCTAGGATTCTGATCTTCAGCGCCGCACTGATGAAGCGCCTTGGCCATTGCAATTCCTCGTATATCGCAGTTCCGCTTGACTGCTGTAATCCAGCTTTGGAGACGGATGCATCCTTTGCTGCTTGGGGTATGCCGGTTTGCGCAATACTGCCAAAGCCGTGACCTCAAATGCCGCATCAACAGCACTTGCAGAATCCGGACTGTCTGCAGTATGCAAGGCGTCGGCAAGCCGGGGCACCCGGATGCAGATTTCCGCCTTAAGCATCCTCGACCACTCTCCTCGTTTGTGGTACCCTAAGCCAAGTAAGCCTTGGCATTTATAGGGTTGAAGTTTAGGGCCTAAGGCTGGCTTTCAGCGCGGCTGGGGTCTGAAATCTGCGGAAAAGACGCGTTTTCGGCCTTCAAAGAGCCCGGCTCCTGTTCAGACCTTCATCGCTGATCGCCACAGGAGCGCTTCTAAGATCTGGACAGTAAGGCTTGCCTTCTTATGTCGTGTCAACATTCTGGAGTGCTTGTGCATGTCCTGAGTACATCATTTTGGGTTTAGGGCTTGGGGCTTAGGGCTTGCCGGTTCCTGGGAAACCTTCGCTTGACCCTGAGGGGATGCGTCAGGGGTAAGATCCTAACGTCCTCCTGCCTTTCTTGCCGCCCTTCTTGTGGCTTTGGCTTCGATCATGGAATAAGACTTGCCACTACTTCCAGCGGTGGAAAACATTCAAGCATCGCATCTCCAACTCCCTTGAACAGCGGGACCTTGACAAGCATCGACCATCCAATTTCGAAGGCTGCGTTCAAGACCGTGTCGCTGTTCGCAGCAGAGCTCGTGAAAGCTGCGAGTGCCACAACCACGGTCTTGGCCGAAGTTCTCGTCAGCTTCGGCCAGCTGTCATCCTGAACATGCAAGCACCCTTAGCCTTAGCCCTAAATCTGCAAAGCAGAGGCAACAAAACTCAAAGAACTCTATACTCTATAAGCCCTGAAGCCTAAAAGGCCCTTAACTCTAAATCCCAAACCATAAAAAACTGTATCCGCAAAGGCAGCGGCCCTAAGCGGTAGATCTGCTCGGCTTCCGTATGGCCTTGATGGAAGCTGCAGTCGCAGTTCCGTCTGCTGCTTTAAAGGTGTAGGGCCTTTGGGGCTTAGGGTGTCGAGGTGTAGGGAAGTTTAGGGCCAGGGGTTTACGGCTCGGGGCTTCATCTGACACCCTACAGACTCGGGAAGGATGCTCGAGTCAGAAGATAGGCTGGATTTTTCGCATCCACGCCACCCTGGTCGGTTCCCACACTGTGCAACAACGTCAGGCTCAGGTCACTGTCGTCAACTGCGGACATTTAGTGCCGAAGGGAACAGACCCAAGTACTTGCTAGGGCTTTGTATGGCCCTGTACATATTTGCCTATTGTTCGGAATGCTCAGGTACCTCACCGGAGTTGTTTTCACGGTGCTTGCAGAGGTACCCCGCGTTGGCAGTTTCATTCTCTTCACAGATACGCCGCATGAATCTGATCTCCAGGTGCTGCACGGCTTAGCGTTAATCGCCTCTCAAACTCCTGAGGAAGCATCAGAAATCCCGGCGTGCATCCTGGAGATACTCGCGATAACCGTATTAGCATTGGGATGCAAACGCCGGCACCTGCAAAATTGCTAATCGAGTTGACACGTTGAGGCAGTTCGAATTGAGGAAGTTGAGCTAGACCCTGTCTTTGGTCAACCGGTTAACCGTGTCCCATCTGTAACGGCGTGTCGCCCATGCACAAAGCAGGACCGGCACAGACCCGACCGGCACATTCCCTTGTTTTCCATTGGTGTCTAGTTTGCAGCTGCACGCGAAAATAAAATGATGCGAAGGCGTGTGCATCGCAGTAGTGAACGGAACTGCAGAGTCTGTATCTTGCCAAATGCAGGCAGGTGCTGATGCCGTGGCGAGACGGGAATGAAGCACCAATGGCCTAATGCCGAGCCGTCGGCTTGAGTAAGTCGTCGTCTCTCATGATGTTATGCTCTGGTGTTAGGGGCCTGGACGCGTCTGGCATCTGCAGCCCTGCTGAAAAACGTGCTCGCCACAACCTTCTGACCGAAGCCACAGTCTTGAAAGGGCAATGCTGGGATGCCCCATAACAAACGCATTGGCCTTGCTGGGCTTTAGAGTACAGGTCTGTGCTCGAAAGCACCCGCAGCATTGCTTGTGGTGATTGCACATGATCTCTCCACTTTCTTCTGAAGCCTTGGTTGGGCATCGTCTTCAGGACGACAGCTAGCGCATGCAACGGCACATGCAACGCTGCCGTTGCTCGCTTGAAACGCTCCATCGACCAGTACTCCAGTGCAACAACTTCTGGAACTGTCGACAGAGGCGAAGACAGATCGCACAGAGCCTGGGATCTTGCAGCGATTGTCTCTACATTCTACAGGGTGATGGTGCGTTTGCAAAAGTCCGTGCAAGTGAGCTCTTGTGTTGTCAGCTGGCGGGCCTCTCACCACATGTGCTGCAGCCTCGTCGGTGTTGGATGCATGTTGCGCATGTTACTTGCCGTACTATTGAGGGAACTTGGAGGGGAGGGGGGGGTATGTGATACATGTCATAGAGTGCGAAAAACATTGTAGCTGAATTCAGCTTTGCGGCACAGCTACATAAGTTTTTCGCTGCAGCTGGATCACTACTGGCTCAAGCACTGCCTTCAAAGGCAGAAATGTTCATATTTATTCTGTGAAAACCTTGACCAAGAGAAAGCTGCAGCAGATCAAGCTGTGAGGTCAGCCGGAATCTCAGTCATGGACCCTAAACCCTAAACCCCCAGGACCCTCCTTATATGCTCTATATATGGTCCCAGGGTCTAACAAGGGGCAGAAGGATGGTCTAGAGACGCGAGGTTGAGATTTCACATTTCTACTCTCCACCACTGTTGCAGACATGCTTGCCTATTCTCTGCAATGTAGACCTGTTGATATGGTTTGGGCTCCTAGACCCCGCATACACCCGCTAGTAGAGTCACTGTTAGGCCATACTAGGCTGCCAGCCCCAAGATGCCTGCTAACAGGGGCCATATGCCATATACCAATAATATCCAATACTATAGTTCCTGCTACCGGGGGCCATACACTTTTTTGATACCTACTAGTTGGGCCATAAACCCATGTGATTTCTACTATCAGGGGCCATATACCCTTATAATACCTACAAGTAGGGACCATATAATCATATAACCTTACAATTACGAAATTCCTACAATCAGGGGCCATATACCCTTAAGTTGAAGGTGCGGAGAAGGTCCCGGTTCATTGTGCATTATCCATGGTTTGGGCATCCTTGGGTTTCGAGGCTAGGAGCGTTCTGGTCTTAAGGTGTAGGATGCAAAAAGGGGTTAGGGTTCAGGGTTTAGAAGGGTTTAGGGTTCAGGGCGTATGTACAAGCCTGCAAAAAAAAGGGCGAAGTTTAAAAAGTGGGCCTGAACTAAGGGTATACTTTCCGGAATTACATTCCCTGCATAATCGGCATTGTTGCCCGAAGACCCGCCAAGGAGGGTGTAGAATAGCTGAGAAATACTCCTCAGAACACGAAATATAGGGGTCAGAAGAACCAACGGAATTCGTGATGGTTCTCTGTTACAGTTGGAGTATTTCCGACCCTAAACCCTGGATTAAACGGCCCCTTTTCAGAAGAATGCATGTTATGACGTCCAATGCGGCAAATCCTGGCCGATATGCTCAAGAATGCGTTAACCCCAAGGGTCCATGTACCCGAATAGTACAACTTGAGCTGCAAAGTACCTATATAGGGACATAGGGACTACAGTGACTACTTCAAGGCCAATGTAGGTACTATTTGGGTACATGGACCCTTACATCCTAAACCCTAAAACCCTTATTGTACCCTTATAGAACCCTGAAAGGAACCCTGAAAGGAACCCTTAAAGGGACCCTATTTGGGTACATGGACCCTAAGGGTTGTTGCACCTCGCGCCAGTCCGACATCTGGGGGAGCCTCAGTAACTGCTTGCGTTACCATAGATTCCTGGCCACCAAACTGACCGAAAGCAAGGAGCTACATGGGAGTTTCCGAAAATAGGGGACCCTAATATAGTACCCTAAATAGTAGGATCCTTATTATAAGGACCCCCAACATAAGGTACCCCTATTTTCGGAAACTCCCACATTGGAGACTATAGTTACGTGAACCTTACGTAAACGGTACCGAGCCATGAGGGGGCTCCGAATCTGCCCCCATCCGAGGCGATGCACCATGCTTGGCTGCTGGCACTGGTCCGGTGCTCGGTGCGTAACATGGGATTAGGGTTTTAAGGTTGAAGTGTTAGGATTTAGGGCTTAAGGCTTCAAGGTTTAGGATTAAGGTATTAAGGTTTAAGGTTGAGGATTTGGGGCTTAAGGCTTTCAGGTTTAGGCTTTAGGTTTTTTATTAGGCTTCGGGGTTTCAGGGGTTAAGGCACGGGAAGCTGTAAGGCCTTGCGGTTAAGGCTCAAGAGGTTTTGGGTTTAGGCTCAAGACTTTCGAGCTTAGGCATTAAAGCCAGTAGGGCTTGCATGATGTGGGGGGTAGTTAGTTAGAACCAGGAATTTCTTCATGAGGTTCGTACATGCGGCATGAAATCACGGGAAGAGACTGAACCTTAGGAAGTGTGTTTCGGCCAGGTCGCACTTCGAGCAGTGGCTTTGAGAGAGTCTGGCGTTGAGGCTGCTCGGCGCTACTATAGGGGCGTAAATAATAACCTATACTATTTCGGGGGCTCCTTCTTATAATTATTATAATGATAGTATGATGGGCCCCAACACGCTATTCTAATTATTAAGGCCCCTATATTATCAGTTTTGGGAGAAACCTGTGCAGGAAAACCTCGACGTGGATGAAACGCGGAGCGGTTTACAGGATGGATCAGCGGTCGCTCGGTTTTCCAATGCACCCTTTGTGGGCCAGTAGTTTAGGGTTTAGGGTTTAGGGGTATTTCTAGGACCTAGAGTAGGCCCTTATTCCCTTTTTTAAGGTTTAGGTTCCCTTATAAGCCCCTTTAAACCAACAAGGGCACCCTTTTTATTCCTAGCTTACTCTTGGGTCTAGATTTGCTACGAGTCCAACGGTATCTTCACCACTCCTGTTGTCATTGCCATCAATGCCCTACGTACACTCTAGGCCAGCCAAATGGCCTGCGATGATCCGAGGTGAACCCGGTTGATGCTGCATCCAAAGCACGAGCAGCTGAGATGGAAGCCTTGCAGAAGGCTGTTTTAGCTTGCCGCATCCGTGGAGTCCAGATTTTGGGTTGAGGGCTTAGAAGTTGGAGTTCAGGGTGGCAACCTACTTACCTCACTCGCTCGGTGCAGGCACAGGATTTGGAAAGACTTGCAGCAGTGGCCGAGCTCCACGTGATGGACCATTTGTTGCTTGCAACTTGCAGCTGCTGCCTGTACCAGTGCATTCAGAAGGCATAATCTCCAGACTGCACTGTACAACACGATCAATTTCTAGTTCTTGTCGGTCAGCCTGGCAGGAGGAAAGAGATGTTGCAATGCAGCCCGGGCATCATTTCATACAAGCGCTGCAGTTTGTTCCGTCGCGCGGTGATTTTCGTAGATCGTCGTGGAGCATTGCAGGGGTTGTAGTGTCGTGATGCAGCCTCGCCATCTAAGTCGAGCCGAGAACGAAGTTGCAGGGGGACGGCATGCCAATGCAGTGGGACAGAGTCCATCAGGTTCGCCTCCACAGGCGCGGGAATTCAGAATTGTGTTCCTGTTGCTGCTCCCGCTTAAGTTGCTGTATCACTGGCCACTCCAAGGCGAGCATCTTCCCAGCCTCACCTGGCACGGCCGTCAAAGCCACCACAACTAGCACCACGGCAACGACCACTACTTCGAAGAAGGACGAAGAATTTGAGGATGACAACGTTCCGGTGCAACCAGTCTTGGTCGCTCCACAAAAGGTGGAGGTCCACCAAACCTTTCCCTCCATAAATTACAGACATGCTGGAGTACACCAGCTACCCCCGCCCCTAGAGATTACGTCCGAATCTCATTCAGCACCCGTACCCATCTTTCACTCCACGGTGGAGGAAGTTCGGGCCAAAACCAAAACCACGACGAGCACCACTGCTACCACCGTCACCACCGAGGAAGCGAGCAGCTCAGATGAAGACACGGAAGAGACGACAGGCAGGCACCAAGTAGGTGCAGGTACTGAGCATCGGATGCTTGAGACCTCCACAACAGAGGAGGTCGAAGACCTCGACGACACGGAGTCCGAAGGAGCCGGTGAAGAAAGCACATCTCTGGCCCTTGAAGCAAAGCCAAGCTCGGCAGAAACAACCACTCAGGAGGTTTGGGAAGCACCTCAGAGTTCATCAACTGAGGTTGCAGGCGCAGTCAGCACGACAAAATTGCAAGTTGAAGATGTCGTTGAGGACGCGGGCTCCACAACATCAACATCCACGTCGGAGGAGGAAGAGGACGACGAGGACTTCACGGGCTTTGGTGATGATGGAAGTTCAACCACCAGCGGTGCTGCAACTGAGAGCCCGTCAACGACAAGAACTTCTCCGGCAGCGGCCACAAGGTTGAAGAAAGTTGACGACGAGGAGGAGGACATGCAGGTTAAACCAGTGGTCGTCGTTCCAGAACAGGTGGAAGCTCAGCAGACATTCCCCTCTCATAACTTCAGACATCGCGGAGGACACCAACTACCAGAGCCCCTGGAGATTCATTCCGAGGTTCATTCAGCACCCATGCTTCACTCCGCAGTCGATGAGATGCCGGCCACAACTGCAACAACGACGAGCACCACCGCCACCACCACGACAGCCACAACATCCACCACCACCACAAGCACCACGACTACCACCACTACGGCAGAGACCACAACTACCACAACCACAACCTCGACAACTGCTACTACCACGACAACGACCACAACTACCACTCCCTCAACAACTACCACCACTGCCAGCACCACCACGACTACTACAACGATCACGGCAACTACTGAGTCCACAACCACCATCACTACTACCACGGCCACGACAACTACCGAGTCCACAACCACCATCACTACTACCCCGACCACGACAACTACAGAGTCCACAGCAACCACCACAACTACCACGACCACGACAACGACCGAGTCCACAACAACCACCACTGCGACCACGACAACGACCGAGTCCACAACAACCACTACGACCACGACCACGACAACGACCGAGTCCACAACAACCACTACCACGACCACGACCACGACAACGACCGAGTCCACAACCACCATCACTATTACCACGACCACGACAACGACCGAGTCCACGACAACCACTACTGCCACCACGACCACGACAACGACCGAGTCCACAACAACCACCACTACGACCACGACCACGACAACTACCGAGTCCACAACAACCGCCACTACGACCACGACAACGACCGAGTCCACAACAACCACTACGACCACGACCACGACAACTACCGAGTCCACAACAACCACCACTACTGCCACCACGACCACGACAACGACCGAGTCCACAACAACCACCACTACCACCACGACCACGACAACGACCGAGTCCACAACAACCACCACTGCGACCACGACAACTACCGAGTCCACAACAACCACTACTTCTTCCACGACCACGACAACGACCGAGTCCACAACAACCACCACTGCGACCACGACAACGACCGAGTCCACAACAACCACTACGACCACGACCACGACAACTACCGAGTCCACAACAACCACCACTACGACCACGACAACGACCACCACCACCACTACAACTACTACCACCACCACCACCACCACTACTACTACCCCAACAGCCACGACAACCACCACGTCCACCACCACCAGCACGACAACTTCAACTACCGTCAAGGCTGGCAAGGCCTGGAAAGAGCTTGCAGAATTTCATAATCAGAGTCTTTCGATGTCTTCCTTTGTGTAGCGGCCGAATCTTGATTCTTGCTTTGTTTTGTGATGCGGCTTCCCTGTGCAGGAGAAACTGCCATTCAGCTTTCCTCTCCTGTACCGCGGATGGTACAACTGTCCTCAGGGAAAGACATGGCTTCAAATTCAGGCTACTGCGTGGCCGGCGGCATCTATACATTTCAGCCCAGACACAAAACAACACCAGCACTGCGCGGGAACCTTTGAAGCCACCGGAACATACGATCGCAAAACAAGAAGCCTGCACTTCGAACCTACTGGAAGATGGCTAAGTGAGAACCCTTGCAGATATATTTCCATTCCATTCACTGGCGTTGTCTCGCCGGATGGACGCACCTATACAGGAAAGGTTGCATCTCCAGAGTGTGGAAAGTTCACACTGATCAAAGCCCGGGCCTTGCGTTTGGTTCCTTGTGCGAGCGACTGTGTGGGAGTTTCCGAAAATAAGGGGTACCTTATTTTCGGGTCCTTATAATAAGGATCCTTTATTATCTAGGGTACTATATTAGGGTCCCCTAGTTTCGGAAACTCCCGTGTTGATCCTTAAGCCCAAAACCTTAAACCAGAGCAGCAGCTCAGGTGAAAGGATGAGGCCACAACAGCCACATTGGCAAAGGCCCGCTGAGTTTGCGTCACAGAGACGGCCTTGCAAAAGCAAGGTCTGTGTGTCTATGCGTGAAATATCGGGAAAGTGACAAGAATTATGCGACATAAGACCCCGCGAGTCATGCAACTAATCAGCAACAGTTACGAACCTTGTTTTTGATATGATGTATTATGAGAGAGAGAGAGAGAGAGTCACAGAGCGGATCAAATGCAACAATTTGAAATTAGATAGGTCGAGATTATTTGGAGAGATCTCGAAAGATCATATAATGGAGTAACCATAGAAAGGGAGACAGGATTGATTAATATTTATGCCTCTTTAAAATTTATGACAACTCAAGGTATAATATACTTCTTATATCTAAATCATTCAATCAAAGGTAAAAAGAAAATTTATAAACAAGACTTTTAGCAATAAGTACGATACAAATCTAAGTAATAAAAGACAACAAAAAAATGAATAGTGATAAAGACTATATTCTTATAGAGATATAAATCTAATTTTTACCCTATGGTTAAAGGACTTGATTGCTTTACATGATAAATTTCTCCCGTATGTTAAATGGGTGCTACGTGTGTGTTTGGGTGTCGGTGTAGGTGTGTGTGTATATATATATATATATGTGGGTAGTAGCGCGTTACATGCGTTGCTTGTGTGTCTCTTTTTATGTGCGTGTGTGTGCGGGTGAGTGTTCGTACCTAAACGTGCGTAGTCCCCCTGTAGAACCCGTGTAATCGTATTAAAATCTTCCGAAAAGGAGAGGCAGTAAATTAAACGCATTCTATATCTAACAGAACTTTCTAGATTTAGTATTTGATTGTTTTCTGGGGGGGGGCCTTCAAATGTGGGTCGTATCTCGGAGATCCTTCTAGAGTTAACTTCTGATGGAGGTCGAAAATGATCTTCGTATAGAGAGATTTTATAAAATACCTTTACTTCTCTTCTATTTTTTACCTTAATTAGGGCAATTATTTAGACGAGATCTCTCGTATTAAGACGTTATTTTCTGAATGTCATTCTTATTTGAATTATTATTATTTCTATTATTACTACTACTACTACCCCTACGATTATTGGACTAGGATTGAAATTCTATAATTATTACTAGAAAAAATGATACTCTTGAAAAATCACCGACTACTTTTATATCTAATATTACTTACTTAATTTCTATTACTACTACTACACAACTACCCACTACGACACGATAAAATAAGATTAATTACTTATACTATATTCTCTAATATTGTCGTTGCCATCACGTTTTATTAGATGGGGATTATTTGAGCTAGACGTATTTCTTTTATAGAGAATAAGGATTATGGGACTTAGACGGAATCTGATAATTCACGAAATCATCTATTTGATAGCTTTATAGAAAAAATGACCCTATTAGTATATCGATACTTGGGAAATCTTTATTATTAGGGGCATTTTATACGCTAAGAAAGCACTGTGATGCAGAAAATACGCGGAATCTATGGGCAAATTGAGATTTTCAAATCATTTCTGATCAAAATGGATCATCCCTCTTTGTATATAAGGGTATAATGAAATTGGCGACATCCATTTCTCGAATCTAAAAAATATAAGATTATTTCTCATTATTGAATAATAATTTCTGGGCACTATCAAAGGTTACCCCCACCATTTTCTAATTCTCAATCTGGTCCAATCCCCAAAGAAGAATATAAAATATGAAGGGAGGGAGAAGGGGGATCGCAAGCGCACGTCGCAGCCCGCAGAGCCTCTAGAGTCAGTATTTGGTTGTATTTATAATATTCCGGAGCTGTGGTAGGTCTATATATATATATATATATATACTAAATCAGGCACTATCTATATGAATTTAGTCGCATTATATTCTTCTAGAACGAGGGACGTCCCAAGCGCGCGTCGCATCTCATAGACGACCCCTGTAGAAGCAATATTTAATATTTTTACAGATTTTCAGGAAACCAAGAATCGCAAATACGCGCCGTG
The DNA here is from genome assembly GCA_003297005.1 of Symbiodinium sp. clade A Y106. Lineage (NCBI taxonomy): Eukaryota > Dinophyceae > Suessiales > Symbiodiniaceae > Symbiodinium > Symbiodinium sp. clade A. The sequence goes on from BGNK01000063.1 coordinate 105,859, forward strand.
CTCCATAGAGACCTCTAGAATCAATATTTAGGAGGAAGAAAGGATCCTAAACGTGCGCGGCATTATATAGAGCCTTCTTGAGATATTCGTGAATCATATTTCAATCTTCCAGAAATAGAGGTCTTATAAGCGTATACAATTTTCCAGATGGCGAAGTTTGAAGATATAGATATCATATATTATATATTGAATAAGATGAATATTGAAATTATATATATGATTGAGAAGAATATGATTTTTAAAANATAAGCGTATACAATTTTCCAGATGGCGAAGTTTGAAGATATAGATATCATATATTATATATTGAATAAGATGAATATTGAAATTATATATATGATTGAGAAGAATATGATTTTTAAAAATAGAAGAAAATAGAGAAGAGATAAGGGACTAGAAGACGATTATAAAAATTGGAATCTATAATAATAATGGACACGGGATTCAAGACGTCCCTTATTTCCTTCTGAGAATTTATAAAATATAGATTTCCTTATTATTTCTACCTTATTCGAGGATATTATAGATTCCATATAAATTATGGTCTGAGAAATTCTTCTTATTATTTCTTTATAATAATCATGGCGAATTATCTATTTTTCGCTTCCTAAATATGACTGAATGTTTAAGATATCCCTGGATGCTGGACCTATTTCTCATATTCTATCTCTTGAAATCCAAATAATTGATTAATGATACGGCATGTGAGATCTACCAAATACACCTATACCGGCCACGGGACCTACATATTTCAATTTTACCTCTTGATCTTATGGTAAATACCGAATTCCGAGAAAAATAGTATTTAAATATCAGAGCCAATTATATTTTGATTAAAATCATTCATGTCTTGAATCTCGCACCCTACTAATAATCCTAGCAATAATATTATTAGCCGAATCATGAAATAGATAATGTCCTATATATATAATACAAAAATTTGAGGGGCAGGGTCGAGAGAACGAAAATTAGCTAGACAAATATATTTTATTAAATACCAAGATATATCCAATAGACCTATAAATTAGATTCAAATAGAGAGAAAAAAGAAATTTACTATAGATAGAAAATAAGATTAATTATTGATTCGGATTTTACACCGCTATGATTTTATAATTATCTGGTATTACTTGTACCGATACTCCTACTATTATTTTTTTATTAGATATCTTCTGTATTATTACCGATATTATTTGATATTCTACGATCGTCTATATCTCTCTCAGGTCCTATAAGATCTATATGTTCTACACGGGGCCCTTTCCTCTTAGCCTATCCGTATCTTAGCCTCTATAGACCTTATCAGGAATTCGAATCTATGAAAACTATTCGATACCACTACTATCCTTCCTCTTACCCTCACCCTCCTCAACCTACTCCCTATCNCTATTCGATACCACTACTATCCTTCCTCTTACCCTCACCCTCCTCAACCTACTCCCTATCCTATCTACCCCTTACCATAACCTACCCTCCCCTTTCGGGGATATTTATGAATATTATAAAATAATCAGAATTTCTCTCTCTATTGCTCCCTCTCTCTCCTTTTCTCTTTCTCTCTTCTCTCTTCTCTCTTCTCATCTCTTTTCTCTCTTAATTATTCTCTTTCCTCTCCCTTCTCTCTCTCTCTCTATATCTCTTCTCTCTCTCAATTCTTCTCTTTCTTCTCCCTTCTTCTTTCTCTCTCTATCCATAACACGAACCGGACACGAACAGAAACGAACCCAAACATTATATAACCAGACACGAACCCAGATACGAACCAGACGCGAACCCGGACACTAACCCAAGAACCAGAACCGNCCATAACACGAACCGGACACGAACAGAAACGAACCCAAACATTATATAACCAGACACGAACCCAGATACGAACCAGACGCGAACCCGGACACTAACCCAAGAACCAGAACCGAACCGGACCGGAATCGGACACGAACCCTAACATGCGACTGATACTTGACTTCATTCAGCAAGCAATCTAAAGCCTCTGCCAAAAACCTGTAGAATTTTATTAGCACGAGAATATCTTCCTTAAGCTAATTACCAATATTTAGAAAATTTTAATAGCGCGAGATTTCCTAAAGCTACCAAAATCGTCGGGAGTTTAGTATCGGGGGAGAAACGCTCGCGACACTAAATTTTCCAGGNTCCTTAAGCTAATTACCAATATTTAGAAAATTTTAATAGCGCGAGATTTCCTAAAGCTACCAAAATCGTCGGGAGTTTAGTATCGGGGGAGAAACGCTCGCGACACTAAATTTTCCAGGATTTTAATCACGCGAGACAAACACGCAAGAGACGTTCGCCAAGAAACGTGGAAAAAGACCAAGTTACGAGGGGGCAGGGGCGCGCACAGAACCACGGACGCAACCAGCACGACACTATTTTATTAGAGAATATATCGAAGATTTTAGCTTACATGTTTAAGAACTTTTCATATGTCATAACATTCTGGAAGATATAAACTAAAAACCGATTTAAAAGAAGAAAAAACAAAAACTATATTCAATTCAATTCTCAGTATATATAGAAAATGAAGATAATATCTTGTTTGAATTTCCTTTATCTTATTTCGAAAGAAAAATTCGAAAAACAGTCTCATTATCGTTATTTTCATATATCTACTTGAATCATTCAAATTGCATGATTCAGATATCAGAATTAGCATGCAAGTTAGAGATATATCGAAAAAATATAGATTCATTTTCTTGTATGAGTTCACCCAGGGAATATTATGAACATGCAGAACTCATTTATAAGTAAAACTATCTTCTGATTTAAATAAATAGCATAACTTGCATCTCTAAATAGGTTTAAGTTAGGGAGATTTCATACCTTTCCATCTATCTATATCAATACTCGGGTTCAACTTCTAGATATCTCCCAATATCTGACAGAGGCAATTTCAAGGCAACAGTCATTCTTGCCGTTCAGTTCTGTTGGAAGTCACTCTCCTTGACAAGGTATATCTTGTACCCGTCACAGTCTGTGAATCCAGCAATGTTCATCCCGAACATCTTCGTGGGGGGCATCAGAACCTTCGCCCCCAACGATTCCAGTGTGGACGTCGCATCTTCAACATCTACGGTCGAAACCACCAAATGGTCATATCCTGTAGAACGTCCGACTTCGCTGGCAGTCTGCGTGAGGGTCAGCATAGTTTGCGGGCCAGAAGCAAAGGCAAGAGAAGCCGTACCAGCATCTTCGTCGATCACCTTCATGCCCAGCTGCTCGTAAAAATCGGTAGCATTCCGCAGGTTGCTAGTTTGCAGCCTCAAAGACAGAACGGAGCCTGGAAAGGGGTGATCAGATCTCTAAACCTTGAGGTTTTTACNCTTCATGCCCAGCTGCTCGTAAAAATCGGTAGCATTCCGCAGGTTGCTAGTTTGCAGCCTCAAAGACAGAACGGAGCCTGGAAAGGGGTGATCAGATCTCTAAACCTTGAGGTTTTTACGGATTACAAGGCTCGCGGTGTCTAGTCTTACTTTAGTTTTGTTTATATTTTTTATATGTCAATGTGTTTTTGGGTTTAGGGTATAGGGTTTTAGTTTTGTTTGTATGTTTTTACATGTCAATGTGTTTTTGTGTGTAGGGTTTAGGGTTTTTTTTAGACGGAATCTGATAAATCACGAAATCATCTATCTCATAGCTTTATAAAAAAATATGACCCTATTAGTATATCGATACCTGGGAAATCTTTATTATTAGGGGCATTTTATACGCTAAGAAAGCACTGTGATGCAGAAAATACGCAGAATCTATGGACAAATTGAGATTTTCAAATCATTTCTGATCAAAATGGATCATCCCTCTATATATATAAGGGTATAATGAAATTGGCGACATCCATTTCCCGAATCTAAAAAATATAAGATTATTTCTCATTATTGTATAATAATTTCTGGGCACTATCAAAGGTTACCCCCACCATTTTCTAATTCTCAATCTGGTCCAATCCCCAAAGAAGAGTATAAAATATGAAGGGAGGGGGAATAATTCTATTATAGAAATTTGAAGGGGGATCGCAAGCGCACGTCGCAGCCCGCAGAGCCTCTAGAGTCAGTATTTGGTTATATTTTTTATATTCCGGAGATGTGGTAGGTCTATATATATATATATGCTAAATCAGGCACTATCTATATGAATTTAGTCGCATTATATTCTTCTAGAACGAGGGACGTCCCAAGCGCGCGTCGCATCTCATAGACGACCCCTATAGAAGCAATATTTAATATTTTTAAAGATTTTCAGGAAACGGAAAATCACAAATACGCGCCGCGCTCCATAGAGACCTCTAGAATCAATATTTAAGAGGAAGAAAGGATACTAAACGTGCGCGGCATTATATAGAGCCTTCTTGAGATATTCGTGAATCATATTTCAATCTTCCAGAAATAGAGGTCTCATAAGCGTATACAATTTTCCAGATGGCGAAGTTTGAAGATATAGATATCATATATTATATATTGAATAAGATGAATATTGAAATTATATATATGATTGAGAAGAATATGATTTTTAAAANCGAGGATATTATAGATTCCATATAAATTATGGTCTGAGAAATTCTTCTTATTATTTCTTTATAATAATCATGGCGAATTATCTATTTTTCGCTTCCTAAATATGACTGAATATTTAAGACGTCCCTGGAGGCTAGACTCATTTCTCATATTCTATCTCTTGAAATCCAAATAATTGATTAATGATACGGCATGTGAGATCTACCAAATACACCTATACCGGCCACGGGACCTATATATTTCAATTTTACCTCTTGATCTTATGGTAAATACCTAATTCCGAGAAAAATAGTATTTAAATATCAGAGCCAATTATATTTTGATTAAAATCATTCATGTCTTGAATCTCGCACCCTACTAATAATCCTAACAATAATATTATTAGCCGAATCATGCAAATAGATAATATCCTATATATATAATTCAAAAATTTGAAGGGCAGGGTCGAGAGAACGAAAATTAACTAGCAAATATATTTTATTAAATACCAAGCTATATCCAATAGACCTATAAATTAGATTCAAATAGAGAGAAAAAAGAAATTTACTATAGATAGAAAATAAGATTAATTATTAATTCGGATTTTACACCGCTATGATTTTATAATTATCTAGTATTACTTGTACCGATACTCCTACTATTATTTTTTATTAGATATCTTCGGTATTATTACCGATATTATTTAATATTTTACAATCATCTATATCTCTCTCAGGTCCTATAAGATCTATATATTCTACACGGGGCCCTTTCTCCTTAGCCTATCCGTATCTTAGCCTCTATAGACCTTATCAGGAATTCGAATCTATGAAAACTATTCGATACCACTACTATCCTTCCTCTTACCCTCACCCTCCTCAACCTACTCCCTATCNCTATTCGATACCACTACTATCCTTCCTCTTACCCTCACCCTCCTCAACCTACTCCCTATCCTATCTACCCCTTACCATAACCTACCCTCCCCTTTCGGGGATATTTATGAATATTATAACATAATCAGAATTTCTCTCTCTATTGCTCCCTCTCTCTCCTTTTCTCTTTCTCTCTTCTCATCTCTTTTCTCTCTTAATTATTCTCTTTCCTCTCCCTTCTCTCTCTCTCTCTATATCTCTTCTCTCTCTCAATTCTTCTCTTTCTTCTCCCTTCTTCTTTCTCTATCCATAACACGAACCGGACACGAACAGAAACGAACCCAAACATTATATAACCAGACACGAACCCAGATACGAACCAGACGCGAACCCGGACACTAACCCAAGAACCAGAACCGNCCATAACACGAACCGGACACGAACAGAAACGAACCCAAACATTATATAACCAGACACGAACCCAGATACGAACCAGACGCGAACCCGGACACTAACCCAAGAACCAGAACCGAACCGGAACCGGACACGAACCCTAACATGCGACTGATACTTGACTTCATTCAGCAAGCAATCTAAAGCCTCCGCCAAAAACCTGTAGAATTTTATTAGCACGAGAATATCCTCCTTAAGCTAATTACCAATATTTAGAAAATTTTAATAGCGCGAGATTTCCTAAAGCTACCAAAATCGTCGGGAGTTTAGTATCGGGGGAGAAACGCTCGCGACACTAAATTTTCCAGGNCTTCATGCCCAGCTGCTCGTAAAAATCGGTAGCATTCCGCAGGTTGCTAGTTTGCAGCCTCAAAGACAGAACGGAGCCTGGAAAGGGGTGATCAGATCTCTAAACCTTGAGGTTTTTACAGATTACAAGGCTCGCGGTGTCTAGTCTTACTTTAGTTTTGTTTATATTTTTTACATGTCAATGTGTTTTTGGGTTTAGGGTATAGGGTTTTAGTTTTGTTTGTATGTTTTTACATGTCAATGTGTTTTTGTGTGTAGGGTTTAGGGTTTTTTGCAGGGCTTTGCAGGTTTTCTATGGTTGCCCAGAGAGCCTAATATCCCTTAATTAAGGAATATAGCTTAAATCATAGTATGAAGCCCCCAATAATTTAAGGTATATTCCTTAATTAAGGGGTATTGGGCTCTCTGGGTGTATCGGGCTGGGGGCTTCTAAAAGGTTGGGGTCCGCGCTGTTCTGGGTCAACTTCAGAGCTTCTAAGTAGCCCTTTAAAGGAACCCATATAGGAACCCTTTAAAGGAACCCTAGGGGTACCCCTAATTTTCGGAAACTACATCAGTTGTAATTATGGCGGGAGAGCTCTCACGCTATAGGGGCCTTAATTATTAGCGTGAGGTTTTGGGCCCCTACTACCATAAATATAATAAGGAACCCCCAAAATAGTATAGGTAATGGTTAAGGCCCCTGTAGTAATTACATAGCAGGTACCCATACTATAGATATTGCAAAGAACCTAAGGAGCAGTAGTACTAACCATTCAGGCCGAACGTCCACAAGCACCGACGTCTGAAACCCCAGCCAAACTAACCTACAACCCCCCCAANGTACCCATACTATAGATATTGCAAAGAACCTAAGGAGCAGTAGTACTAACCATTCAGGCCGAACGTCCACAAGCACCGACGTCTGAAACCCCAGCCAAACTAACCTACAACCCCCCCAATCACACACGCAGCAGCCAAAATCACCCCACAACCCTAAACTCCCTAAACCCCACCAACTCCAACTCTTAAGGGTTTAGGGTTTTTCGGTTTAGCGCCATGCGCACCCCCGCCACACCCAAACTCCTAAACCGACCTTTCTGCCGGCTCTCCGAGAAAGACATCGGGTAGCCATTTGGGTCAACCTTCTCCTAGGCTTTGAAGTAACCAGCGAGAAAAAGTATAGACTTTTATTTCATAATGGTTCCTTTAAGAAAAAAGTATAAACTTTTATTTCATAATGGTTCTTTTAAGAAAAAAGTATGAACTTTTATTTCATACTGGTTCCTTTAAGAAAAAAGTATTGAAGTATGGTACTCCAAAGCCCAGTCTCTCCAGGGTCTCCCGATATGACGAGGCCTCGGGAGGCAGAAGTTCAGGGAATCCTGGGATTTTCAACAGGTTTCAGGGCCCAGGAACCCTAAAGCCCTAAACCCTAAACCCCTAAAGCCCTAAAGCCTAAACCCTAAACCCTAAAGCCCTAAACGGGTTTATGGTTGAGAGTTTACGGTTTCAGAAGAGTTTAGGGCTCAGGGGGTTCTGTTGAAGGCCCTTTTACGTCTGCGGGAAGATTGGGTAAGGGTATATAGGGTATATAGGGTATAGGGGTTAGGGTATCGAGGGTTTTGTAGGGTATATAGGGTTTAGGGTATATAGGGTTTAGGGCTGAGGGTATAAGGTTTCGGATTCGAGGTTTAAGGTTGACGGCTTTGCTGGCTTACTGGGTCGAGGGCTTGTAGGGTGCAGGTTGGTTGGTGTGGAGTTTGGGCTAGGGTTTCACGTCTAAGCTCACATCAGATGTCCCTAGCCCCCAACTAACACTAAAACAAACCCTAAACCCCCAAAACTCCAAACTAAATCTTGCCCTAAAACGCTGAGACCTAAACCCCCTCCCCCCGCGTGAATCAGTGAAGGAATCTGCGTCACCGGGGCGACCTGCCTTGGAAACCTCCTTGCTGCAGTGGCTTCTCCGGATCCTTCAAGGCTTTAGGTTTAGGGCTTAGGGGTTTATGGTCTAGGCGGGGTTCAGGATTTAGGGGTTTAGGATGTAGGGTTTACTCTAAATACACCTTCAACCCCCTAACACCCTGAACAAAAGCACCAAAACCTCCTAATGTCGTAACCCCTAACTTGAGCGCCTCAACTCTGAATCCTAGCCCCACACAGAATATGTTTCACACTTCAGGGTTTGAGGGTGTCAGGTCGGGGAGGGATCGCTGCTTCAGTTTTAAAAGGACAGTCTGTATTACCCAGAGACTCCAACATCCCTTAATTAAGGAATCTACCTTAGATTGTAGGAGGATCCCTAATATGATTTAGGGAATGCTTGGAGGCCCTTTTGACTTAGTAAGTAGGGTTAGTAAGGTGGGTTATGGGGGATTATAATAGGGTTTCTAAGGGATGCTAAGTAGACTTACTAAGTCAAAAGAGCCTCCAAGTATTCCTTAACTATGGGATCCTGGGGCCTTAACACCAAACCCTAAACCCGAAAGCTCACGGCTGTTAAATAGTAAGGGTTTAGGGGTTTGGGGGTTTAGGGTTTAGGGTTTAGGGTTGGGTTTAGTGAGTCTCTGGGTAAGAGGTTTTGGAGCCGCCGGGTGGATCAAAGGATTTCGAGCCTAGGCTCCATGGGATCCTTCCTTGGAAAGTGGCGTAACATGGGGGCCTTAACTAGAAGAGGTTTAGGCTTCAGAGCTTTAGGGTTTAGGGTTTAGGGGCGTAACATGGGGCCTTGATCATTTGAGTAGGATTTTGGGGCATGTTGTAAAAGTGTAGCATATTCATCAGAATGAGCCAAAGAGCATAAGATTATCATAAGATGAGTAATGATGCAGGCTTCTGTGCTACAGGCAGGGACTAGTCCCGGTCGCCGTTTTTGAAATCGAGTCCTTTGCTGCCTCTGTAGGTTTCTTCTCTGGGATCCATGGTGGGTTTGGCTGTTTGTTACTGGTGTGCTTTTGCTGCTTGCTTTTGGAACTCTGCAAAATTACGTCAGCTCGGTGCAGTCCGGGTCATTCTTGTAAAGTCCTCATAAATACTCTCATCCAGAATTTATAGGGGGCCGATAACAAGAATGGGGCATGGTAGTTTCAGGACACCCTTATAAAACCCGGAGATTTCCTGAAGCCCTAAAGAAACCTCAGGAACTCCGTCCTTCGCAGACGCCAGCTCCAAAGCGAAGTTTTCCTTGTCGCGGAGCTCGCCCGGGCCCACAAAGGCAGTGCCGCCACCACTTGGACGTCGATTGCAGGATAGCGTCCGAAGTCCCAGAGCCTTCATAGCTGCCGGGCTTAGGGATTAGGGTGGGTTCAGGGTTTAGGGTTTCCCTAAACCCTATAAGACCTAATCCCGAAATCCTAAACCGCAAACCCCTTACACTCAACCGCAAAGCCTAGGATGCAAGGATCAGAGTTTTGGGCTGCCTGGTTTGGCGTATGATGCTAGGAAGGTGCTTGCTGAAACTTGGTGTTCAGGGCTTACGGGTTAAGGTCTGCTTCCAGGGGCTGAGATCTGCGATCTCTAAGCACGGTCACAAGCAGACCTTTGCAGGAGTTCTTCGACATCGGGGCTCCTTCCCAAACAGAAATAGCCAGCTCTTCTCATTCATCGGCGTTTTCACTACGAGAGTCTCCCGGCACGGAGCCCCTTTCAGAACAACCGACTGAGCAGTCCCCCAAAGCCCTGAACCCTAAACCGTGGGATTTCGGGAGGGCACTGAACTTAAACGTAAACTCTACCCCAAAAGCCCGCAGCTACAGCAAGAACACGACGCTGAGCGATCCCGTCAGCACAGAACCCCAAACCTCACAGTCGACAATGTTGAAGGCTACGAATCCTGCGACTTTATTTAACACGATGCCTATACTTGATATTAAGGCCTCCTGGTCGTCCTTGTCTGCCACTGATGGGAGCAATACAAAAACGAGCGCTCAACGAGATGATCAGAACTTTGGGATCCCTCCTCAGGCAACCCCTAACGGAATCCTTAAAGAACCCCTCCTAAGCAGCAGCATCCTTCAGACAAGCACCTGCCGGTCAGGAGCAATATCATATAACATGTACTGTGAAGGGTTTAGGGTTTAGGGTTTAGGGGATAAAATAAAACGCGTGTACCACCTAAAAAAACCTAGAAACCCTGCATCTCGACCCTCCCACGTCCTCGTAGAAGGCCAGCGAGTCATCGAGGTCGCGAATGTGAAGCATGGCATGCCTCAAACCCAGTGAGGGTTGCACTTCAGGGTTTCCGGTCTAGGTTTCCATTGATCTTTTGTGAGGGCTTTGGGAAGGTGTGAGAGGGTTTTATCGACTTTCCAAGGGCTCTACATGGGGCTTGGATATGTAGAATTTGGGAGTGCGACTTTGGTGTACATGCAGAGATGAAGTCAGGTGCGTGAGTCATAGATGAGAGTCCGCATAAGGGATCCTCAGTTAATCGCAGCTTTCAATATCTATGCCACACTGTTTGGGCACCTGAACTCTGGTGTCAAGTTTAGACCTTGGAGCAAAGCCCCTGAATCCCAGACTCAAACGTAAAAAATCACATATCTGAGCATGGTTTCGCTGCTGGGCATCGCGTTCCGCAGAGTTTTGGGCTAATTATACAAGTCACAGAACCCGACATGTATGCAACACATCTCGGAAAGCCACTCTGTCCTACCTCCCACCACAACATCCAAACGGCAAGAGGCATCTCGCCATCTAAATCTGCATCGTCATCCCAAGGTTGCCAGATACGTTCAGAAACACTCCTCAAGCTCCCCTTACAGATTGATCCTAACCTCTGCTTTTGAATACCCGGCGAGCACCTCCTGCTCCAAAGCTCTTCCAGCAAAAGCACCTCAACCTAGGAGCAACTCTTTTGTAAAGGGGGCCGTTGGGGTTCATATTTCAAAGGCACCCTTAGGGGCGTAGGGGTGAGGGGGGTAGGGGACTACACTTCCTTAAATAGGCCCTGCTACGTCCTTATTAGAGGTACTAAGGCACCCTACCCCCCTCCCCCTACCCCCCTAAGGGTCCTTATGAATATTGGGACCCGAGAAGCCAAAACCATAAACCCACAGACCTTACATCTTCAATGCCGAAGGTCCCATTTGTAGGAGAGACCCCGGCCTCGATACACAAGTTCAAGCACATGAATGTACGAAGGCAATGTAGGGGTCCGACAAATTCTTATTTATTCTCCCTACTCTGGCGATGCTATAATGATGCGCCGGGCCTATTCTAATAATGAAGAGCCCTTATATGACTCCAGGCTAGTGCCACCAGGGTGCAGCATCTTGTTCTGACTGAAATCTGCTGCGGCGCGCAGGATCTTTGATTCGCTCCTCCAAACACTACAGAAGGGGCCTGGAGGTGCGCAACCTTGCCTCAGAGGCCACTGTAGTTCATATAGGGTTTGAATTTTTAGCAGTGGTATCCCGTGTAATCCTCAGTATAAAATGATCATACTACACATACCCCGAACTCGGGTTCTAGGAACTGAAGCCCCCGTATTATTAACCTTTCAGGATATAGGAGTGTAAGGTTTAGGAGGAACTCTTATAGCTAAAAGAAGCTCCCACCACCCTAGCAGAACCCAGGATCCACCGGTCCTCGGAATCCTGTCCTTCGCACATCGCCGAATCGCCAACTGAGCAGCGAACGTTGCGAGCACCACCGAGCCAGAGAACCGGGCAGATGGCAACCAGGGCCTCGATGTCTTTACAGCCACCTGCGGTTTACAGTTGAGAGTTTAGGGTACGTAATAAACCCATAATTAAAGCTTGCAAGCTCAGAGTAGTTGGGTTTAGGGCATCTAGGGTTTAGGCCTTGAGGCTTCAAGATTGAGTTCCTGGGAGTTACTAGGTAAATCCAATTTAATGCTTGGGGCCTGATGGTTTAGCGCTTTGGGGTATAGGCTTCTGGGATTATCGTTGCTCTGCTTGACTGCTTGAATGCTCCAAGACTTGTGACGCAATCCAGGCTTAAGGTTTAGGGCATTTGTGCAATTAGTAGGCTCGGTAGGTGCTGAATTCTGGGCGAAAAGAAAATTCCGTCCTGCGCCCGAAGCAGAGGCTGCTTTTGCAGGTGCCATGCAGGCAGCGCGGGTTGCGCCATCCGTAGAACTAGCACAGTGCAAGCGGGGAATGTAGGTGTAGGGGTGCGAGAACGCTCTAAAACCTCTGGGCACTCGATACGGTTTTATAGTTTAGGATGCAAGGGTTTAGTGTTTAGGGTTTACGGTTTGAGAATAGAGAATACTCACTTGTACCAGGGCGGCAGCTCGGAGCAAGAGGCATGTGGACTCCGGTCCCAGCAACCAAAATATCCCAAAGCTGTTTCCGCATAAACCGTTCTGAACCGCCTCTGCAAAGCCTTAACTTGTATAAATTATCATACAACCGGAGCTGCATGAGCACACATGAACCGTAGTCAGGCCGAAAACATGTCGTACCAGAACCAGCAAAATCCCAATACACATGGGTAGTTGTCAAAATTAGGGTCCCTTTTTGGGTACCCTGAATAACAGGTGCCGTATTATATTAGGGACCCAACAAGGGACCATAATTTTGACAACCAACCACCCACATGTTTCATACACCTGAAACATTTCAGGGCCGGGTTTTCTGCTTCAGGGCCGGGTTGTTAGGATTTCGGGCTCAGGAGCTTAGGATTTAGGGCTTAGGGCTTCGGGCTTGTTTAGGGTTTAGGATGGTTTAAGCGTTTTTTTTAGGATTTGGGGCCCCTAAAACCCTGAACCTTTAACCCCGAATCCGACATCTACAAACTGCGGATTTCCGAAAGTTAGGGGTACCTTACTTTGGGGTCCTTATAATAAGGATCCTACTATTTAGGGTACCATATTAGGGCCCCCCATTTTCTGAAAACCCACGATTCCTGCAACTTGAAACCCACAAGGGGTTAGGGTTTGGGTGTTTAGGGTTTAGGGGTTAATTTTGGGATTAGGGGTTTAGGGTGTGGGGATTAGGGCTTTAGGTACTCCGTGAACTGCACAAACTTTCGAAACACAAAGAAATCAAGATTCCTTTAGACACGGCAAAGGCTGTAGATGGTAATTAGGGTCCGTAATCGAAGGGGATCCTGATTGAGGGATATTGCAGCCTCAGGGAACTAACAAACCCATCTGCAAGATAATTGATGTCTTTGGGGTTTACAGCCCGAACGAAAAGGAGGGGCTCTCCCCCACGTAAAAAATTATCTTGTTGACACAGAAAGCACACACATAGATATCCAAGTTTGAAGAACAAACTCGTAGGGTTTAGGGTTCAGAGGTTAGGGTTTACGGTTCGATTTCAAAGAAGGTCGCCGGCTTGCTGCTTGATGCGCACGGTTCCCAAAGAGTGGAATATCAATTAATGAAATTTACAAGAACATGAATGCCTAAGTGCGCACATACATGAACACTCATAGTAGCTACAGCTTTAGTACCGTTACAGATAAAGACACGGGAAAACATGGGTCAAACAAACCGTGTAGATGCAGATATACTTGCAGACACAGATACAAATAAGAGGTATAGGTACGAATATAGATGATATAGACATAGTTCAAGAATGTTGAGAGTATAGTTACAGACGGTTAATGATACGGTTGTTGGTATATTTTTAAAAGTATATAGATAGTTAGATACAACATAAACAGATAGATAGATAGATACATGGGTCGACAGATAGAGCGATATAGAGACATCTACAGATACAGGTACAGGTTTAGATATAGATATAGGTATATGTAGGCAGGCAGGCAGGCCGGCCGACGGACCGACCGACCGACCGACCGACGCACGGACGGACGGATAGATGGAAAGATAGATAGACAGATGCTTGCATCGATACATACATACGTACATACATACATGCATACATACATGCAATAAGTGCACACATGTCTAAAGCGTAACTGTATCTTGCGCATGCGCACAAAGACGCAGACACCATGTACACAGAAAACACGAATGAACACACACACAGACACACACACACACACACAACACACACACACAAATACATCATACATACATACATACATACATACATACATCCATGCACACATACATACATCCGTACATACATATGTCGTTCCAAATTCCAAGTGGCAGAGTTAATGTTGCACAGCTTCTTGCACCAATCCTGAACGGGTCTTTTCTAGAGCCTAAACCCTCAACCCAACATCTAAACACATTTTCTGGGCGCTCATCCCGCCATCAGCTCTTCGAATCGTTCGTAGGCCTTGCTTTGGGCCTGCAGTGCAACCAGGCGCTTGAGCAACCGGGTTTGGGTTGAGGTGCCCAGAGACGAGGTTATCATTTTATTCAGGGTCCACTTGTCCGGGATCCTTCCTGGATTACTTGGGCTTCAAGTTGAGGGTACTGGAGTTTTGTGTGCCTGAGGATTCTTGGGATGTCAGCTCTTTGTTCTAGAGATCAGGCACAAGACGTCTATCATCGGGAACCCCCAAAAAATCAGCCATCACAGCTCCGACTCCTAAACATCCAGCTCTGTGTGCACGAACCGCAAACAGAACATCTTCCCGGCTTCTCTGCTACCCTTAACAGCGATCCACAGTGCTCGGACCCGGCGGGACGCTTCTGAGGCCTAGACATCTTGAAGATGGAAACATGAAGTTTGTGCGAAATTGGGTTCTGTTCTAGGTGTTCGCTGACGTGAACAGGGTCCAAAATCTATAGAACAATCCACACATCTGCTTTTTGGTGTAGAAGGTCGTATCTAAATAAGTGGACTTGTTGAGGTCAAAACATGTAGCCAAAACCAAAACACATGGACGAAGGCTTCCAGTTCATCGGGTAAAATGGCGTTGGGACCCTGCTTCCATGTGCCCAGTCATACTCTATGGGCGCATGGACCTTTGGGGACCTGGGGAATATACTTGGAGGTTCATGGGTGGTTCTAAGTAGAGTTCTAAGTAGGGTTTTTATACTTATAACCCACATGAGGGGACTTATAACCCTACTTATAACTACCCATGGACCTCCAAGTACTATATCAACGAGACGAATGCTTCGTCCCGAAACCCCTTCAGCCCTCAATCCTGAGCCTCAGCGAACCCCAAATCATAGACCCAAATCGCCAACCCCTGAATCGTAACTCAAAAAACGTGGCCCCTGTGAACCCTCAACCCTGCACACCCTGAAGCTAAAAGCCCTTAAACCCCATGCAATAACTCCATCAACTACTCATAGTACTATACTAGTAGTAGTAGTAGTAGTAGTAGTAGTAGTAGTAGTCGTAGGAGGTAGTAGCAGTAGTAGGGTTGCTAGGGCTCGAGAGTGACTGCCACCCACTGCATCTGCGTAAGCCTTGCTTGTGTACAGACATGACGGGGGCGGCGATGGAGACGGAGAGGGAGGAACTCACATTCTTTGACAAGTGTTGGCCAACAGCCCATGCTCCACCTGCCGCATCGGAGCCGCAGGAGACCAGTCAAGACGAGGAGCCCGCCAGCAAATGGCCAGCACAAAGGTGATGGAAGGAGTCGTGACAACCGCAGGAAAGGGCGCAATCCCACAGGCGCCAATAAGCGGGAGCATGATTCCAGAGTTTCCAAGTGGAGCGGTTGGCAGAATCAAGACACATCCTATGATGCTCCTCCTACGAGCTCATGGCTCAGATACAACGGTTGCTGCTCCGGCATGAGGATTGCCTCAGCTTGATCAAGGCCGAGTATGGTTTCGTGCTGTTCTTTCGCATCGACGTGCCGTGCTCTGTCATTCAGCCTCTCTTTGCAGCGCAGAAGAAGTGGCGCGAAACCAAGGAGAATGACCCTGCGTCGTTGAGCAAGCCGATGCGCACCACGCCCATGACGTGCTTGATCAAAGAGTTAACGCAGCGACTGGAACAGTTCAAGAATCCGGACCAGGAGGCGCACCGGGCTAACCTTTCGAAGATGGGATGGATCAAACCCATGCCGGGAGATGATCCTTGCTGGGCGTATCTCAAATGGGATTCGGCCAAGCAGGCGCAAGTGGTGGACGAGTCCAGGGACGGTCATCCTCAGGCTAAGGTGATGTCGACTTTGGCGGCCATTGATGCACTGATCGCCATTCCAGATACGCTGCAGAGATTCCACCCGACTCGGCCGTTGGCGGCGGAAATGTCCGGGACAGTACTGCCATTTAGCTTGCAGACGGGCATGCGCACGGATGAAGTCGATCGATTGAACAACTACCTGCGGGAGCTCTCCAGCAATGCTTGCACCCAGCTCATCGCCATGGGCATGCGACCGGAGCGTGCCCAACGCAGCGCGCTTGCACAACTCATTGCAAAGCAGCTGGGATGAGGCCTTGGGTCCATGTCTTCTGATCGGCGCGCGGTTGTGCTCAAGTGCTCAATCGGCTTGTCGGTCATTCCTAAGTTTTGGGTTGCAGTTTTGGAGCTCTCTCTCAGGCCAACCTGGACAGAGTAGGCTGTGCATATGGTCCTCTCGCACCTTTCGCTGAGTGCAAGCGTGCCAGGGAAATAGGTCTTCCGGACACTCGTGTCGTGTGCATTTCGGTACATCTTGCTGGCTTCGGTGTGCTCCTCGACACTGTCACTGCCTGGTGCCTGGACTGAGTCCATGCCTGTCCTCGCTGCTGCTGCTGTCATCGCTACTGATGGCTCTTCAGGTTGACGCACAAGCCCGCCGTGAACATCCATGCGGACATTGATGGAGGATGCCACGTGCCATGGCCATGGCCGTGGCCCTATCTCTGACTTCGGCTTTCAGCCTTCTGCAGTCATGCTCGGGCGTAACTTCTGCGGCCACACCATTTTTCTGCTGATGCATGTGTGCCATATGTGCAGTGAGCGGTGCTCAACGGATCACATCGGTGGCTGTTCAGTTCTCAGCTTTTGGCCTTTCCCAGTCTGTTGTGAGGGGATGCACATGGTGCCAAAAAGGCCCCTTTTTAACCCCCCCCCCCCGCTCTGGATGCGAGAAGGGGGGGTTAAAACTGTGGGAGATCGGGCTCTTTTCGGGGCGAAAGTGATTGGCGTGCGCTGATTGACCACGCATGGCGGCTTCGCGCGCTAGGCAATTCATGACATCCATCCGTACAGTATGTCAGACTACAGGTTTCGGCAGCTACAGGGGTTCAACCAACGTGCTGCACGGAGCATGGGCATGTATACTGAAAGACGCGCGGGCCTCTACGATGATGCGGAGGTTCCACCGATGCCTTATGACCCAGGACCCAATCCTTGGACATCTTTCACGCCGGGGCTGTATCGCACGAGTATGCGCTTCTTGCCTTCACAGGAGCCGGCTGGTGAGGCTGAATGCATGGCTCGCACTTTGCTCTTGGCTGGACAGGTTTCCTGGAACCAACTTCGCATGCTGTTTGCCAAACTGCCCTATGTGGAGTCCACTCGTTCTTGCCAGGTCGATCAGACAAGTGATGATTTCCCTATCTCGGGTTCGTTCACGGTTGGTGGTTTCTCCCATGCCTTCTCGCATGGACTGAGGCGACAAACCCGGCCGTTTCCCTGGACATGTGTACTGTTGACGAGCATTGTACGCCTAGTGCACTGTGCCCATCGCTTTACGACCATCACTATGGCATGCAACGTTAAATCCTTGATGCATGCTGATTCCCACAACGATGCTGAGTCATGCAACCTGATGCTGCCATTTTCTAGCTACTCTGGTGGAGGGCTGTGGCTAGAGCACGCTGAAGGTGATGTTTGTTTGACATCCGGTGGTCCCAAAGGTTTTGTCCACGACACGCAGGTGCCAGTTCTCTTCAAGCCGCGGTGCAAACATGCTACAAATCCGTGGCAGGGCCAGCGCTGCAACATCATTGCATATCATGTTCGGAATGCGGATCGCATTCCTTCGGCTGATTTGCAAACTTTGCTTGAGCTGGGCTTTGTTCCGAGAGAAGATGCATTTTGGCATGACGATGATTTACCGTCGCCATGAGACACATCTGGCGAGTATAGCGGTACAGCGCAGCCGTCAAGGTGCTGCTCTGGTGTTTTGAGATCGGTGATTGCGCGGCTCCAACAGAGGGCTGTGCGCTGTGTACTCCTGCCTCCATGGCTGGCAACATCAGTCAGGCTTTCGACTGCGACAGTGACTCACCTCTCACTGTCGGTGTGATTGTGGCTGTGATTGCTACTCCTTGGCTGAGGTCATGTGTCCTCGGCCGTGTTTGCCTCTGATCAGTGAAGGTGTGTACAGTGCCGTCCTGCTACTTCCTGCATAACCTGCTTCGTAGTTAACTTGTTTGGTGCAGCTGATGTGCTTGGCCCTTTAGGGGCGGCATTTAGCTGAATGGGCATTGCTTGGAGCTTCGGCTCGGGTGTCCGATCATCTGTTCATTCGTTTACCTGGTAAATATACCTGGTGTTTCTATGCTAACTGCTGCTGTCTCCGGATGGCCAGACTGAGTCTGTATGCAGGGCACGCAGGACATGAACTCATGTTCGCGACTGGGAAGTGGAAGTGGAAGTAGTAGTAGTAGCAGTACTACTACTACTACTACTACTACTACTACTACTTCTACTACTACTACTACTACTATTCCTGCTACTACTACTACTACTATTACTACTGCTACTACTGCTACTACTACTACTACTAAACGCCCCAGTCCGTCATTCGCGGGGCCTCTTCGAGCTCGCTACGCTCGGCCATGAGCTCCTCCACCTGCTCGGGCTTATCCCAGACATCTGCCTGAGTTCCATCCGGGTTTCGGGTTTAGGGTTCAAGGTTTAGGGTTTAGGGGCTTAGGGGTTGAGTTCCAAGCGGATTTAGGGTTTAGGGTTCCCAGAGAGCCCAATATCCCTTAATCCACGAATATAGCTTAAGTCATACTAGACATCTGCCTGAAATCGATCCAGGTTCCGGGTTTAGGGTTTGTTTAGGGTTTAGGGTTTAAGGTTTGTTTAGGGTTTAGGGTTTAGGGGCTTAGGGTTTAGGGGTTTAGGGGTTTAGGGTTTAGGGTTTGCTGATCCCAGACATCTGCTTCAGTTCGATCCCTACGTACGTCTCAGAAACCCTAAACCCCCCGTCTGGGATGACCTGAATCTGCTAACAAAAACCTACAGTTGCACTCATTCTCGATAGGATGCAATGTTTCTCACTGCTGCCTAGTCGCCCCACAAGAAGACCTAAGGAGCTAGATACACGACCAAACCTGTACAAAAACCCTACTTCATCTACACCCAAAGAAGAAAGAAGTTCAGCCTTTGCAGAAAGCGATGGGCTCCAGTCTATGCACCCCCAAGTTGTAGGGTCCTTCATGCTTGAAGGTTGAGGGTTTCGGGCTCTCCGATTGATGATATAAATCCTGCATTACCCGTAATAAGGAATATACCACAGTTCCCATAGTTTAGGGCCATTAGGGGAATGCAGGGTTTATATCATAAACCGTCGGAGCCCGAAACTTTAGGGTTCGGTCCAAACCACAAACCGTGAAGCCCGAAAGTCTTCCATGGGACCCCAAAGGTCAAGGATGTACACATGAGCTTGCATGTTGAAGTTCAGGTTATTGTGCCAAGTCGGGCTCTCTTCGGGCTCACAGCTGAGGGTCTACCTTAAGCCCAGATAACCCATCTGTTTCAGGATTTAGTTGACGAATTTCCAGTAAGAGCCCCAAAAAAGTGGTTGCTTAGGGTCCAGGTACGGTTTAGATTGGGGTTTCGATATATGGCTGGGGACTTCGGCCTTAGGAGTTCCCGAGTTTACGGATTTGGATTCTTTACCGCTATTCTTGAGCTCCTGTGGAAGCTTATGCGACCTGTTGAAGACTCTTTACGATGATTTCCGTATATATGACCGTGAAATGTTGGGGTTGTGCTTCGGAGTGGGGAGGACTTGGAGTTCGAACCTATTCATCTTTCTGGACTTGGCGAAGAGGTTTGAGGAACTGTGGTCCAGGGGTTACCCGGTTACGGGAGTAGCTAGGGGTCTTGGTATCTCCTTGCTTTTTGGGATCTCCTAAGGCGAGCCCGGGTCTCTTTGAGGTCTCAGAAGTCTATCCCTGAACCGTAGAGCCTAAGCCCTAAACCAGCCTAACTCGGAACCACAGCCAAGCCTACCGCGTAAAGCCACTGCTGGCCCCCTCTGTAGTCAAGACCCCCAGAACTTAAAATTAGAACCCTTAAAACCCTGTAACTGTAACACCGAATAGCCAATGCTGTAACCCCCGAAGAACCTGAACCTAGAGTGGTGCCTCATGGCGACAAGCTTTGCACGCTTTGTAGGATGCCTAAACGCTAGACCCTGGACGTGAAACCTAAACTCTAACCTTAACTCCTGAACGTCCTGAACCCTGTAATGCCATAGTGCCCTTAAGGTCTAACCTGTATAGGAACCTTTTATACGCTTTTATAAGCCCAGAACCCTACGGTTTCGGAGCCAGGTGTCCATTGCTTGATCTATCTCGGCGAGCTTTTCCTGGCCACGCGGCTTGGAATTCCGGACGCTTGGGGTTTAGGGTCTTAGGGTTCAGAACTTTTTGTTTGAGCTCCTTTTTGCCTCTGCTTATAGAAGGCTCAGGGTTTTCGGAGCTTCGGGTTTCGGGTCTAACGGTTTAGGGTTGCAGGGTTTAGGGGCTTGCCTCGGCCCTAAAGCAAAAACCAAAGTTTATAGCTCGTTTCTTGGGTATATAGAAACCTTGATGATTTGACTGAGGCTTTGGGAGTTATTATAGTATGTTTCTATTCATGAACCTATGGAATCGAACTAACTACTGGTTACTTAGGCTTCTATATCGCGCCCTAAACTGGCAGCCGAAAAAATGGAACTGCGCATCCTCCTGAATCATTTAGCTTGCAAAAGTTGAAACGGAGGCCCGAACTTCAATTCAGTTTAGAGATTGAGCCTCTGAACCAGTACGTGGAGCATGTCCGAAATCAACATCCCGGTAAGTCTCTCACACGAATGACTATTTCAACATGGGCTTAAAGGAACGTCTGATCGTCAAGGCAGCAGAGGTGCTGTGAGGTTCTGGTTCCAGGATTAAATGAAAAGCTGGTGCCAAAACGGATCATTTCTGAACTTCTTTCAAGAAAAGCACCTTGAGGGAGCGGCAACATAAAACAACATCTCCGGCCCAATCACTCCCTTCCAAAACCTTTTTCTTACCAACCCATCCCAAAAGAATTGGATGTGCGATTCGGCGGCAATTTAAACAAGTTGGGGTTTGCCAGGATGCTGAGCCTCTAAACCCAAAACCACGAATCATGAACCTCATACCACAAGCCCTGACTGACTCTAATGCAATGCGAACCCCTAAACCACTCACGCCGGGGATTCCGTGTTACAAAGTTTGGAGCCTTGGTGCACGGGCGGTAGTGGCCTAGGGGTTCAGTGCTAGCATGTCGGAGTCTCACTCTCTCTCTCGCTCTTTGTCTCTCTCCCTGTCTCTCTCTCTCTCTCTCGCTCACTCTCTCTTTCTCTCTCTCTGTCTCTCGCTCTCCCTGTCTGTCTCTCTCTCTCTCCCTGTCTCTCTCTCTCTCTCGCTTCCTCCCTCGCTCGCTGGAAGCCCTCACAACTTCTTAAGCGCCACACTAACGCACGCACGAACACGAAATCTGAATGTGTTGGTATCGAAGTGTGCATGTTGCTCGGCAATCCTTGCGAAACTACGGAACTTGCAAAGACTCGTTGCCCGCCCTTTTCGCACCAACACGTGACACCATAAACAATCAGCCCCAATGCCGGCATTGTTGTTCCATCTTGGCAGCTCGTAGGATTGCTGATTTCTGCCATCTCGCGTGTGCATGTCACGTAATGGCGTCCGAGGCCAACGGAGTCTTGCATAGCATAATATAGCATATATCTTCAGCGAAACAGCACAGTGGCGGCATCCATGGTCCAAGAGCACTGAATTTTCTGTGTGATGGATTTGCATGTGTGCGCGTACAGCATGCGGTCCCTGACGTCCATCGGTCCCTCACGTCCATCACGGAGCACTGGTCAGCAACCGTTGAAAATTTAAATGATGACACTTGCTTTAGAATGGTGTGTGAGGGGGAACGTTTTTATTGTTGTTAGGAGCAGCGTTACAAGGACGTTTAGTGGATGCTGCTCTGAACTACTCCGCACCATCTAGTATGACAACACCGTAAAACCCTGTCTAGGAATGCAGGCCACGCAAAAACTATGAAACTGTATGACTGTATGAGCCCCTTATCAAACCCTTCCAGACCAAGCTTTTTTGAGGAACTATCCTAAGCAATCATTTTTTTAGAGGACGCAAGCGTCTAAGTGCGCCAGCGCTTGTTCGGGTTTAAAAAGCACGGAAAACAGGTATTAAGGAAAGCAAGCACAACCAAAATACAGTAAATACTAGGGTAAATATTATCCCACATAGCTATACGGTTTCCATACCCGCAATAGGTCGCCAATGCGTGCCCAATTTTTTAAAAACTTCGGCCGCTGTCCGGGCGAAGATCTGACGGGCCGGGCCGGTGGTCCACAAGACCCCAGAGAGCCCAAAACCCCTTAATTAAGGAATACAGCTTACTTAAATCATAATATGAAGCCCTAATAATGATTGCTGGGACTGACATGACGAGTCTTGTGAAAAGCCTGACCATGGGAAGGAGATCCCTTGGGGTCCTCCCGTGCCGCCGACCCTTTTTGGATAAAGTATGCCGGCTGCCAGCATCGGCATAACTCGGCTTCCTTGGCGCGTTACGGCCGCTTTATGGCTGCGAAAGCGCAATAAAACGCTGCAAGTCTTCGCATGTGTCAAAGATGTGATGGCCTGCGAACCTTACGTCCTATCCCCAAACTCCTGCTTCAAACGCTCCCCAAAACATTTCGGAGAGTTGTGCCTCAAGCCGAGAAATCTCCTTCTCCAGTCTCACCATTTCCCTGCCAATGTACCACTATGGGCTATTCGACCCTAAAGATCCCTATTAGGACCCTATTAAGGGTAGATTAAGGTACCCTTAAGGTCGAATAGCCCATAGTGGTAAGGACGTAAGTTTTGTGAAGGGGGCTCTTGGCTCTGTGAAGACTGTACTTGAAGGCTCCTTAAAGGGATCTACAGGGTTCCTCAAAGGGATCTATAGGGTTTAGGGTTTAGGGTCTACTTGAAGGGGCAGGGGACTTAGTAAGGGCTCCTTAAAGGGGTCTATAGGGTTCCTCAAAGGGATCTATAGGGTTTAGGGTCTAGGGTCTGATTGACGGGGCAGGGGACTTAGTAAGGGCTCCTTCTAGGGATCTATAGGGTTCCTTAAAGGGATCTATACGGTTTAGGGTTTAGGGTCTACTTGAAGGGGCAGGGGACTTAGTAAGGGCTCCTTAAAGGGATCTATAGGGTTCCTTAAAAAGATCTACAGGGTTTAGGGTTTAGGGTCTACTTGAAGGGGCAGGGGACTTAGTAAGGGCTCCTTAAAGGGATCTATAGGGTTCCTTAAAGGGATCTATAGGGCTTAGGGTTTAGGGTCTACTTGAAGGGGCAGGGGACTTAGTAAGGGCTCCTTAAAGGGATCTATAGGGTTCCTTAAGGGGATCTATAGGGTTTAGGGGTTTAGGGTCTACTTGAAGGGGCAGGGCACTTAGTAGGTAGGTTATAAGTAGACTTATAAGTGCCCTAAATGGAGTTACCCTAATTATAACCCTACTTATAACCAACTTACTAAGTCCCCTGCCCCTTCAAGTAAATTCAAGATGTAGCGTTTGGGGGTCTGCGCCCGGGCTCTTGACATACTTAACTTTCGTATGCATGTGGCTCTTGTATTACTTAAGCTTGGCAGTTGGAATACCTATGCAAGTTTAGCTTCTGAGATACTGACTTTTTCCAAACACTGGGGTTTACGGTCGCCTGCCTCAGGAATATGGGCTGATACAACTAACCTAGGGCCTTGGGTGCAGGTTGGGGCTGACTCTTGCGATAAGGACCCCCAAGAAGCAGACCATCTGGACCCGACCAGCCTGAATAGTAGCTGCTTGGGGTTTAAACTCTAAACCCTAAACCCTAAAACCCTAAACAGCCTGCAAGGAACCGAAGACCTTGAACCCTAAGCGCTGACTGCTACAGCCTAAACCCAAATCCACAAAGCCTGAGCTCCCCACCCGAGGTCCAGACCATGAGCCCTGAACCGCCTAAATTGTTTACTACAAACCCTAAACCCTAAACCCAAACCCTGAAAACCCTAAACAGTATCAAGCTTCAACGAGGCGGTGCATGGCATTACCAAGCTAATCACAACAGCACAAGCTGAAAAAGTTCTTGTTCTGGGCAGTCGGAAACGCCCCTGAACCTTATATGGGAGTTTCCGAAAATTAGGGGTTACCTTATTTGGGAGTCCTTATAATAAGGATCCTACTATTTAGGGTACTATATTAGGGTCCCTTATTTTCGGAAACCCCCCCTATTAAATTGTAACCATAGGGTTAGGGGTGAGTCTGCTACCGTGAGCGGCCCTTCTCACTCAGACTCTTGAGATCACGTGGGTGTTCTCTTGGAAACCCTAAACCCGAAACCCAAACCCTAAAGGCTATTGGCGGCTGAGCATACTCGGGGCCAGGGGGCCTGAATATTTGAGTGGGTCTTACTTGGAGGTTCATGGGTAGTAATAAGTAGGGTCATACGTCCCCTATTATGGGTTATAAGTATAGTTAGCCTACTTATAACTCTACTTATAACCACCCATGAACCTCCAAGTGGGGGCAAGCGATAGTTAACATATTGTTTACAGGGACCCTAAACCCTAAACCTTAAACCGAAAACCTAAACCCTAAACCCTAACGTTCAGGGGATATAGCCAGTCCTGTCTCGCTCCTCTATACTAAGTCGTAGTACGATTCTTCTCATGGGAGTTTCCGAAAATAGGGGACCCTAATCTTATTACTTATTACCCTAAACAGTAGGATCTCTATTATAAGGACCCCAAAACAAGGGTAGCCCATTTTCGGAGACTCCCTTATGATGACGGGAGTGCTGAGGACCCTAAACCGAAGCGTACATGTGAACTCCTGTTGTAGCTCCTTGCAATGAAGCCTGTCTTGTCTGCCGTCACCGCTGAGGGTACAGGCAATGTAGGGCTTCTGGGTGCAGGCTTGTCAAACAACAAAAACTCTTGATAAGTAGACTCTTAATAGTTAGAATTCATAGGGTTTTGGGCTGGAGCATACTACAATTATAGAAGAGTTATGAGGGTATACTGTTGCTAGTTTAGGGCTTCCGGCGTCGACGGGCTTGACTACATAAGTTTTCCCGGGGCCTCTCAGCCTTCTTGTCCGACTTCTGCTTCGACTGCTTTGTGCTGGACGAGGGCCTCTCATGAACAGACGACCCTGGACCTGAAAACGTAAGTCTACAACTGGGTTTACCAGGACCCCCCCAAGTGCCCTTTCATAGAGCCCTTGTGGTCCTTAATAGTGGGTATTTAGGGTATAGTAGAGGGCAGTTGGGGGGTCTAGGTAGGGTCTGGGCTTTTCAGGGTTTGGGTCTAGGGTTCAGGATCTAAAATTTGGGCCTGGGGCCTTTCATGCCCGAGAACTCAGATGCTAGGGTGTAAGGGCTGTAATGGTGTCCGGTTTCGGGTGTAGAGTCCATGGCTTAGGGTTTAGGGCTTTAAAGGGCTTAGGGTAATCCCAACATGAGAGGCTTTGAGCTGTGGGTGCTGGGGCCGGTGAAATGTTGCTGCAATTTCCTAGGATGACTGCGTACGTTTACGTTTCATCGAACAGTGGTATTGGTAATTATCTGTGTGCGTAGGAGTCAGTATGGGTGTAGCGCAAGTATTGACTGTTATGATTAACAGTAGTTGATGGTGTTGTTGCCGTTGTTGGGGCTAGATGTCGACCAACACCAACAAGCCACCACCACCGCCACCACCATCACCACCGCCACCGCCACGGCCGCAACAGTCACCACGGCCACCACACTACGCCCTTAAGCCCTGCAGAGGCCAAACCAGAATGCAGCTCTTAAGCCCGAAGAAGGCAACTCTTAAGCCCGAATACCCTACTTGGAGGCCCTTTTGACTTAGTAAGTAGGGTTAGTAAGGTGGGTTATAGGGGATTATAATAGGGTTTCTAAGGGATACTAAGTAGACTTACTAAGTCAAAAGGGCCTCCAANCTACTTGGAGGCCCTTTTGACTTAGTAAGTAGGGTTAGTAAGGTGGGTTATAGGGGATTATAATAGGGTTTCTAAGGGATACTAAGTAGACTTACTAAGTCAAAAGGGCCTCCAAGTAATTCCTAAACCACGACACGAGGCCGAATCGGAGAGAACCAGGGCCCCTGCTTAGACGCAGTGCTCGCTGCGCTTGCGTCAGGTGTCCTGTGAGATTTGGAGGCTTCTTGTCTTCAAGCTTCAGGGTTTAGAGTTTGAGATTCAGGGTTGTGTGTCTGGCTGCAGGAAGCGCGGAATGTGGGGTCTGCCAACTTACGAAGGCCAGCTTCAGCAGCAAGTAATCTTTCCGAAGCGAATCTTAAGCACCGTGATCTATCGCAACACCCCGAAGGTAAAGGTTTAGGGATTTAAGGCTTAGGGGATTGGGGTTTAGGAGAGGGCTTGATAGCTGAAATTGTGTGGCTTGGCCACCTGTGACGGGGCAAGGTGGGACGGTGGGACGAGCTGAACAAAACCATAGAAACCACCAATCCCCAAACCCTTTAACTTCAAGACTACTGGAACCAACGCTCAACCCTAAACCCCAAGGACCATCGATAAGAAGGCCCGCCGACCACACAAGTCGCGCAACCCATAACAGTAGAAGTACTACAGCTTAGCCTCAACCCGACATCCTAAACAACCCTACCACTTACAACCTGATCTATAGAACCAACCCTAACTTAACTAAACATACAAATCCTTTGATCCCAAGCCCTAAACCCTACACCACCTCAAGTCTCAAACCCGGCCTCTGCTGCTTCTTCTGTGTCTCAAGAAGCTCAACGAAAGAGCCAGTCCAGAGTATCGGCTGGCCTTCACCAGCAACATGTGGGAGTTTCCGAAAGTAGGGGACCCTAATAAAGTACCCTACATAGTAGGATCCTTATTATAAGGACCCCCAAGTAAGGTACTCCTAATTTTCGGAAACTCCCACATGTAACAGAAGGCAAAGGCTGAGGCTTAGGGGTTAAGGCTACGTTAAACTATCATACCTACAAAAAGTAGGCTATGGTAGTTGAAGGTGGGGTCCGCACAGAGACCCCAATGTTCCTTAGATAAGGAAGAGGGACGGGGGTTTTGGGTTTTGGGACGATTCCTTACATCGCTGAGGGCTTCGTCATGAAGTCAAGGCAAGGTTGCTGAACAAAGACACTTTGAGAGTGTCTGGGGTTATCATTGTATTGCCCGAAACATTTGGAGCCCCAAATACGAAACCCTAAACCCGACCTCAACCCTATAAACCCTGAACCCAAATCCTAAACCCTACACCCAAACTCTGAACCCCCTAAACCAAAACCCTGAACCCAAATACTGAACCTTAATCTCCACTCCCTAAGCCCTCTAACCCGAACCCTGAAGCCTGAACCCAAATCCTAAAGCAAAGTTGTTTATCGTCCAAGTGGCTTCCATCCGCCTGCATCACGACGAAGGAATCACACACCTGGGCTTCGCCCAACCCTCCCTGAAACTAATGCGATAAGATAAGGCTTTAGGGTTTACGGTTTAGGGCTCAAGGGGTTCAGGGCTTTAGGGTTGAGTGTTTTTAGGGTATAGGGCTTCAGAGGTCCAGGGTTTAGGGCTTTAGGGTTTTGGGTTTTAGGGTTTATGGCTTACAGCTTACGGCGTTTACGGTTTAGGGTGGGTTTAGGGGCCTCAAAAATTAACTTGTGCTTCTCTAGGCTCTTGAAATGCTGAGCCAATATAGAAGGTACAGCATATAGAAGGTACAGCAATCAACATGTGCTTCAGTCGCCTTTATATGGAGTTTGAAGGGTGCGAAAGATTTTGCACAGGCTCTACGGGGATATCCCGTAATTCATGGTCCCTGGTTCGGGATTTTCATGATAGGTTAAGGAAGATCCTAAACCTGAAACCCAGAGCCACTACCATAACTTAAGGAATCCTACTCGAAACAGGGGGTCGTGTGGATTCGCTGGGCCTTCGCAAAGCTCTGTGGAGTGTTAAGGATCTCGGTTATGGGGGTTTCGGATTTAAGGTTTAGACAGGGTTTGGCATGACTTCAAGAACAATCGCCAATATTCGTACCTATCTACATCTTGCAAACAAAGGTCTCTATCAACAAGAAGCCGAAAACCCAAAAGAATTGAAACGATGACGATCATCATTGCTGTTACTGGTATTCATTATTATCCTGCTAGTACTGCATAATGATGATGATGATGTCGCTGTCGTTCTTGGTCGTGGCTTGATTCTAGCAGGGATCCTCCAGAGAGGTGCCTAAACCCTGAAGCCATAACGGACCTAGGTTCCCTTGGGAGTTGAGAGCCGGGCGCCATCCAACAGGGATCGATCCTGACCTGAATCGCCAGTTCACAGCCAGAGGCACTCAGCAAACATTACCCTCAACCCTAAACCGTTCGGGGTTTGGGGTTAAGCTCGGAAGGCAATTTGGGGGCTGGCAAATTTTCCATTTATGCCACCTTGCCGCGTTCAAAGTACACACTTTAGGTTCACTCCGCACGTAGCCTGTCTTTGGGAATAACAACTACATCTGTGATGAGAAGAAGGTGCAAAGCACGTCAAGGGGCTTGACTTGTCCTTTCTGTTGTTTTACTTAGATCGATAGATGACAGTTAGATAGGTAGGTAGGTGGGTAGATGGATAGATCGATATAAAGTATAAAGATAGATTGAATCATAGGTTCCAGTACTTGCAGCTCAGGCCCCCTCCAACAGTTTGCAGGGATGCAGGCAAGTTTGGCTTTGCCGTGACGAGCAGACACACTGCTTCAACCTGAAGTTCCCCCCAAACTTCTCAACGTAAGTATCCTCACCTACATTGACTTCAAGCTTTGTCTTGTCTGAAAGGGTTCAGGGGATTGAACACTTAATTCGGGCTTAAGGTACCCTGAACCCTAAACTCATAAACCCTACAAATCTAAGCCTAAATCCGTAAACCCTAAAAAACAATTAAACCCTAAGCCGTCTTGAAGCCCTCATTGAAGCCAGGGGCTCACGAGGAGGAGCGTGCCCGTGTAGCGCTGGAGCATGAGCTCCAAAGAGTCCACGGTTACCTTTAGGGTTTCGGGTTCCTTGAAGGGGTACTGTAAGGGACTTAGGGCTATAGGGGCCTTCATAATTAGAACAGCATAGGTAATTATTGAGGCCCCTGAAAAAAAGGGCGTCGACTCGGTAGCTGAACATTTACTACTACGTCCTACTCTTGTAAACTTCATAATTCATGGTCCATAATTGTTATGATGTGCGTTTGCTTTGGTACAGCTGTGCTCGTGGTACTCTTGCTAATCAATCTATGGGGGTTGCTATAAATGTGAATGTAATACAATGGATGAGCCGCTGTGCTTATCTGTTTGGCGCCGAAAGCTCAGGCTTGTGCGGACTTTCGGACTGGAACATTGGAGTTACAGTAAACCCCGTGAAGTCGGAAACCGGACTAAGGCCAAATGGTGCTGGGATTCCCTATACATTACTCTTACGGATTGAGGCTATTGGGTTTCCAATTTCTGGGCTTCTACTGTAGGGGTTACAGGGCGTGAGATGTGGGGTTTAGGCATTTGCGTCTAGGCTTTTTGCTTCGAGGGGGTACATGTTTCGGGATTGAGATTTCTTTGCATGTTGATGTGTATGATGGCTGTTAAGTGCTCCAGGTAGTTGGTACCCTTCACGTTGTCTGGAGTCTTCTTGGTATCGCCTTGCTAGACCTGCTGCTACAACACAGCAATGCAACCACCAGTTGAGTTCAGTGCGCACGGGGCAGGTCTACGTGGTCTCTCTTCTCTCTCTTCTGTTTAGACTGCGCATTAGGTTTATTCTCTGACAACTAGGGGCTTGAATAACTAGTAGTTTGCAACCTCCCCCTGTACGATCATGCGCAAGTACTATAAGTTGATATAACATACCACAACTGTCTCTGCTTACTAAGGCCCCTATATGAAGCCGGAATGAATGATTTTTGTTATACAAACTTCACAAAAACTCGTTGAAAAAAACCTTGTTCTGATTATTCAGGGCCCTTTACTCGAATTAAGCTTTCCGGGGCTTGGGACCGGCTTTTGCGGGCCAGATGCTGCATCCAAGTCGTTCGTAGGCTCGTCCAGAAACAGGACATTCCTGAGTTAAACAGGCCGGTAGTCTCTTTATCTGTCCCTAATACTGCCAAATATAGCCCTTAAGAGGATCCCTGTATATCTCTTTATCTGTTCCTAATGCTGCCTAATATAGCCCTTATAAGGATCCCTATATACCGCCCCTTTAAACAGGAACCCCAAGTCTGAGACCGATCTGCAGTTTGAGCTTGGGGCAACCTTAGAGTTCGGGCTTTGGGATCACTTCGATATGGGTGGTTGTGAAAATTAGGGTCCCTTTTTGGGTCCCTAGTATAATACGGCACCTATTAATTAGGGTACCCAAAAAGGGACCCTAATTTTGACAACTACCCATATAATTCCTGAGGCATCGCGCTGTGGGGTTTAAGGATTCATCAGCTTCGAGACATCAGGGCACGTTCTAAGAACCCTAAACCCCAAACCCTAAACCGAAATCCAAAACCTAAACCATAAACCCCAAACCCGAAGCCCTAATAGCGAGGCTCGAGAAAGCTCCCTGAAGCCTGGAATCTCCAAGGCCTAAAGTCCCAAACTGAAACCCCTTAACCTGGGCTGCTTTAAGGGGTGGGGAATATCACCTGGCTCGTGGGGCCGCTGGTGTATAGTCAATGTGTCCTTGGGGATCCGTGGGAAGCTCGTGCATGCACTCCGTCTTCGACCCAGACTTCTCAAGGGAGCATACCATGTTTATGCAATGCCCGAACTTCTCAGAACACTGAATCGACGACTTGCTTGGTCTTGAAGCCCTGGACCCCATCAATGCGGAGTGTTACTCTGTTGTCCTATCTTGCACGGCAAGCTATCGCCCATAGGAGAAGTTAGCAGAGCCGAAGGAACCCGTTCAACAGCCCGCAAGAACCTTAAAACCGAAACCCTGAACCCCTAAATCCCCTAAAACCCGAAACCCTAGTCCCTAAACGCCTAAAGATCCCCTATAAATCTCGATCCCCTTAAGGCGCCCCATAAGGATCCCGGAAAGGCCCCCGAACCCTAAAGCCACAGAGGTCTGGAGGATTTGAACACTCTGAGTCCCCCACACTAAGACTACAGACATGCAAAGAGACGTGAGCCCCCCAAGCCGACGCACCTTGATATAGGGGCCTTAATAATGACCTATCAAGGTTTAGGGTTTGGGGTTTAGGGGGCCTTAATCATGACCTATACTATTTCGGGGGTTCCTCGTTATAATTATAGTACAACATGCCCCCAAACCCTATTCTGATTATAAAGGCCACTATAGTAGGAGCCTTGAAGCCTGAGTAGAGCCTGAGGTGTAGGGGATAGGGGTTTAGGGGCTTACTTGGAGGCCCTTTTGACTTAGTAAGTCTACCTAGTATCCCTTAGAAACCTTATTATAATCCCCCGTAACCCACCTTACTAACCCTACTTCCTAAGTCAAAAGGGCCTCCAAGTAGGCGTTTGAAGTTGAAGGTGCAGGGGTTGAGAGGTTTAGGGTTCAGGGGTGTAGGGGATGCCCTTTGATAGACAAGAACAATAACACATACTGCTACAGGCACATAAACTTGAGGTGCTATTGCTTGGTCTACACCCTAAACTCCTAAACTAAACCCTAAACCCTGTTGCTAGGTCTACTCACAATTACACCCAGATATGTGCTCTTCAAAAGTCCATAGAAGCCTCGTGTACGCTCATCAAAACACCGAATACATCAATCCCTAAACCCTAAACTAAACCCTAAACCCTAGACCCTGAACCCTAAACCCTATACTCAACCCTAAACCCTAAACTAAACCCTAACTTAGCTGCTTCATGTAAGAGTCGGCTTCTGCACGAGAACTCGCAGCAGCTGCAGTCGGCGGTTTTCGCCGCCCGAGAGCATGCCAACCTCGGAGACCCTAAACCCGAAACAGTTGAGTTTCATTTTAGGTTTTAGGATTTAGGGTTTAGGGTTTAAGGGTTTAGGGGTTTGGGGTTTAAGGATTTAGGGTGTTAAGGGTTTAGGGTTTAGGGTGTTAAGGGTTTAGGGTTAAGGGTTTAAGGGTTTAGGGTTTAAGGGTTAAGGGTTTAGGGCTTAGGGTTTAGGTTTTAAGGGTTTAGGGTTAAGGGTTAAGGGTTTAGGGTTTAGGGTTTAAGGGTTTAGGGTTTAAGGGTTAAGGGTTTAAGGGGTAAGGGTAAAGGGTTTAGGCTTTAGGGCTTAGGGTTTAGGGTTTATGGAGCATCATAAGCAAACCATTCTGCAGGCTTTGTGGTTTAGGGTTTCGAAAGGGTTAAGGAGTTTACATTTAAGTTACCATCATGAGGAAGGCATATTATTTACGATAGATTCCTTAACAAGGACCCAGAAACCTTAAACCCTACACCCGATCGCGTTGAGGTGCGGATTGCTCCGATCTTCCCAAACATGACAGGGGTTCGCAAAGTTAGGGTTTCTGCTTCGGTGTCTTTACAAGCAAGGCCCCCTCGTTTAGGACCGCCGCTGCAAGAGACTCTCGATCTTGGCTTAAGTACGGCTTTGGCTCCTGGAATTCGTAGAGACCACAGGATCCTTGGGCAGCTCCTTCTCCTTGGCTTCAAGGCAGTACGGGGTGTCTCTTGGTGGGACTCCAGGCCTTCTGCATTGACGATTGCCCAGCAATACTCGCACTTCATAGTCCCTTCTGCTACTGCTGAGTGCCGGTTGTGACGGGGTCTTGTGCGCTGCTCTCGGTCGGGGCGGCTTCTCACCGCTAGCACGGACCGCCTGGGTCGCGAGGGGTTGCGCTGTCTTTTGGGATGCTTCCAAGTGCTTCCCATGCACCTCCTGACGGCACAGCCAGCAATACAGATCTCTGCCGCTGGCACAGCAGCATCCATGTCGAAGTCAAACCAAAAGCGATGTAGGGATTCGCGTGGATCCCTGTAGCGTACACACTTGTCTGCTGTGATATATCAGCCAGCACTCGTGCTGTACCATCAAATGGGCTGAAAGCAGTCGATGCGCTGGTTCCCTGGGACCCTATCTATATACACAACAGCCAGGTGCAAACCTTGGAAACTGGCAAAGTTGGACCCTAACCCTATGGCTCAAAATAGCCCAAAAGCCTTATATAGTATGGTCGTTGGGGGCCCAAAAGCCTTCAAATGTCAATCCTTAGAGTCTAAGGGTAAGCTTTACTCCACAACTTACCCGCAAAGCGAGCGAGGAAGCAGCCAACGCCAAGGCGCCCGAAATTGCCTAAATCCCTCGGAGGCCTCAAAAGGTGGCATGAAGGCAGGTAGCATGAAGGATCCCTTATATAAGGACCCTTAATTGGGAATATCCCACCTACCTTCGTCCCACCTTTGGAGCCCTTTGAATCCCGACAGTGGCAAGCCCGAGGATCCTAAACCCCTAAACCTCTGAAACGGAATCGTCAAGCCACCGGGGAAAGCCTGCACCCTTAGTCTTAGCAGGTGTAATGTAGGGGCCTACATCTTTGCTAGGTACTGTTTTGGCTTCCTTATCATAATTATAGCATACTAAGCACAAAAACCCTATTCTATCTGTCAAGGCCCCTACAGGAGAACCCTCCTAGGAAGACTCCAAACTCCAAAATCCCTCAGCCAAGAAATATCGCAGAAACTCTCAAAGGCAACGCCGACGTGATTGGAGCACTTTGGTAATTCTCACCACGCCCTGAAACCTAAACCCTAAACCCCAATCCCTAAACCGAAATCCCTGAACCCTAAACCATCGTTAAACTACTTGAACTAAGGGGTGGAGCCTCCGGGCTCCTCCCTTAACTTACCCCTGTCTCCGAAGAAACTATTTAGGGTATAGGGCTTAAGGTCTTGGAGTTTAGGGATTTGGGGTGTAGGGTCTAGGGCTTGGGGTTCAGGGTATAGAGTTTTTTTTTTTTTTTATGGGCCCTTTCCCAACTGCAGAACAGACAGACTTCCTAACCAGGAGGAACCTGTTGTTGGGGCCTCAGTATGGAGAAGGCTAAGTTTGACCGTTACACGAGAGAGTACTGAGGACCCAACAGGACGATCTTTCACAGTGTTGTCGATAGATCAAGGTGCAGCTTTGCTCGATCACAACATATACAGGGTATAGTTTAGGGTTCAGGGCTTCGGGTTTAGGGTTCAGGGATTTCGGTTTAGGGATTAGGGTTTAGGGTTTCGGGTTTTTGTGAAAACTCCTTGGTGCCGGGCCGGTGTGCTCCACCGACTCTGGGCAAAGTTAATGGCACGGAGCATCGCGGCACGCTTGCCCCTGGGTTTAATGCGGATATTCTTAAGTATGGGAGCTCTCTAGGCAGGTCTCCACCCAATCCTCGTGCATAGTTTGGGGCTGCAGCTTTGGTGTTCTGAGATTTCCCTTTGGAGAGAATCTTTTAAGAAAAACATAGCACGGAGGCCTGAGAAGGTAGGTCTCTTAGTGTTATTTGAGCCTAGAGCCCGAAAGCTATCAACCCCAAGCAAGACGACCGAGCCTGAAACATCTGAAACCCCGGAGCACCCCCACCCTAGACTACCCAGACTCCCAAACCCCTTAGTGAAGGCCTATATCCTTTAAATTATGGTCCCTTAGTTAAGGACTATATCCTTTAAACTGCTGTGGCAAGCCAGTGATGACATAAGGTCTATTCCAGAGTATGTAGAGTTTCTTACTTATTTTTATTTTTCATGATGGACTAAGGCATAGTCCCGAATTAAGGCGGAACGGGCTCTCTAGGTATCTAGGCGTTAGGAAGTTAAAGCCTGAGGTCTGGAAACATAGTAATCGTATCCCGTTTTAGTCCGTCTATAGCAAACCCAGAACAGACTGCACAACTCTATTCTAAGTACGAAGGCCTCCACACTCAACCCCACAAAACCCCTGTCGGACCTTGCCAGACACACCCAATAAACATCGTGTAAAAACCCTTCAAAACACCCTGATAAACTCCATTTAAGTAACACTGATGGTTCAGCACAGGCTCTCCATCGACATCGAGGCGTCGTTCTCGAGGATACCAGTGTCACCCTGATGCACGGGTTTAGGGTGTAGGTTTTCAGGTTTTAGGATTTTAGGAATTAGGGGTTTAGGGGCTTAGGGTTTAGAGGCCCCCTACCCATCAGTAGATCGGTGGATCCACAGGTAGGGGTATATGCTTGGCCATCGGAGTTTGGGGTTCGGGGCATAGGGTTAATGCTATAAAACCATAGAGCCTACACCCCTAAACCCCTAAAGAACAAAACCTAAAGCCGATACAGGGCCTAAGCCAAAAAACAACAAAAACAACCCAACCCCTTTAAATCCTCAAACCGTAGAACCTACACCTCAGATTTCTCCTCCCGAAGCGCATGTGGGCTCTCTTAGGCAATGCCTCTTACTTAGGGTTTAGGGTTTAGGTTTCTAGGGTTTGGGTTTAGGGTTTAGGGTTTTCGGCTTATCGGGTTTTATAGGGCCCTCAAAAAGCACATAAGCAAAAATAAGGATAGCGATATCCCATATAAACCCCCACCGACATCAAGTGTTGCTGGGGGCTCAGAGAAATCAGAGAAACTCGCTTTGGCATGCTGACTGCAAATCGCGGGTGGACGTAAGGCCCCCCTGAGCCAGCAAGTGTTCTCACAACGAAGGCTTGCATACCGAAGACCCACTGTGTAGACCCTCCCTGTTTCCCAATAACCGCGAACTCCGCACCCCCAAATCCCAAACGTAAACAGAAATACCTAACCCCTAAACCTGAAACCCTATGCCCAAAAACCTCAAACACCTAACCCCTCAACCTGCAACCCTATACCCCAAACCTAAAACACCTAATCGCTAAACCTTAAACCCTATACCCCAAACCCAAAATGCCTAATCCCTAAACCTTACTTAAACCCTATACCCCACAACCCAAAATGCCTAAAACATCTATTTTCAATTGCCCCGCCTGGCTCGTGGCCGTGATCGCCATTTCCTCAAGCGGCGCAAACACCGGACCCAGGGTTCAGGGGTGTAGGGGTTTAGGGTTCCCTTGAGGGATCTATAGCGTCCCTTTAAAGGGATCCATAAGGGCTATAGGGTTTCAGGGTGTGGGGCATTTAGGGTTCAGGGTTTAGGGGTTTAGGGTTCAGGGGTTCAGGGGTTTAGGGGTTTAGGGGTTTAGGGTAGGAGGGTTTATGGCTTTGGGTTTAGAGGTTTGAGATTTCTAGCGCCCGACGCATGCAGCCAAATGAGACCACTGCTGCATGAACTGAAGACATGACACGGTTTGGAGGGGTTTCATATCAGGCTGTATAGTTGCAGGGTTTTGGGCTCGGGGAGATGGGCCTTTGGGGAGAATAATCTGCGAAGGCATTTGCGGTTCAAGTAGACAGATACTCAGGCTTCAGCACTTTTAGTCTTCAAGGCTTTACGGTCTGAGGTGCAGGACTCTGCACTGTACTACCTCCCGAGGTGACGGGACTACGCAGAGAGATCAGCACAGCAGGGACAGTGAGTGTGTGTAGGTGTATATTCACCTGTATAACAATCTGAAGCCGCAGTTGGAACACAAATCGTCTTGACAATACCCTAGGGGTCCAGCTACCTAAGAACCATAGACTCTCCCCAATACGAACTTACATAATACAGGAGCCTCAATAATTAGAATAGGGTTTTGGGGCCCGTTATACTATAACTATGGTAAGGAACCCCCACAACAGTATAGGTAATTAATTAGGCCCCTATAGTAGCTGTAACTACTATCCTAAAGCCGAGTACCTAATTAAAGGATTCTTTGGACCCTTAGTGATCCGGGCGACCCTGACCTGTGAGTACGAAAGAAGAGCCGAATGCACGAACAAACCCACAACGACGCGCTTCCTGAACGCGATCTGGGGGTTTAGGGTTTAGGGGTTTTGGGCTTTAGGGCAAGTGTCCTAGTCAAGGCCATGATATGGCCCCTGAAAAGAGTCAGGCGCCGTCCGACACTCTGAAGTGGACTGTCGCTCCTCCAAAACCCTGGAATCCTGAAGCTGCAACGCCATAAAATCTTAAATGCGCACCACGAAGCCCTCAACCCCCAACAGCGGATATCCCGTAAGCACCACCGTGGACAAATGCCAAACGATGTTCACCAAACCACACTAGACCTGGGGCTTCGGGTGACGGTTTAGGGTTTAGGCTTTAGGGTTCCAAAGCCGAGCTCGGTTTCCCCTCCGGCCGAGCATCCGCAACCACGTCAATGACCCGCTGCCTGTGACAGCTTGCAGCTTTCTATGGCTTCTGATGGATTTTTTGAAGCTATTGCGACACCGTCCCCGTACACTAAAAAAACCTACAGTAGAGTCTCCTTGAGTCGGGACATTGTGACATTCTAAATCTTGCTGTCGATGTCGTGTTCACAAATGGGAGGTGGATGGGAATTCGAGACCTGGAAGGGCTTCCCCCTGCAAAATCCTAAATTTAAATCTTGAACCCTGCAACCCGAAACCCTAAACTTCGGTTTAGCGTTTAGGGGTTTAGGGTTTAGGGTTTAGGAGGGTTTAACGGGTTTTACAAAAGCTTGACATCCTAGAACCTGAATCCCTGAACCCAAAACCCGACGGATATGGCGCAAACGGCTTCCCGGGTAAGGACGGTTGAGGGTTTAGGGTTTAGGGTTTGGGTTTAGGGTTTAGGGTTTAGGGCAGTCCGTACGGCTCCTCCAAGGTTTCTAGAACGGTTTTACAGGGGCATAATATAGGGGCTTTGATAATCAGAATAGGGTTTGGGGGGATGTTATACTATACTCATAATAAGGAACCCCCAAAACCCTATTCTACTGTAATTGTTACGGCCCCGACATTGCATATTCAGGGCCTCAGGGCTAAGGATCAATGCGTCCTCGGGGTTTAAACCGAAGCTCAGGGTTCACGATTTTTACGACTTGTGAATTTGGGCTTATGCCCAAGCCAGGCCCATATCTGTCGGCCCTCAGCCTCATTAAACGCGAAATCAAAGCAGCCTACACTCTCACCCCGAAACCTAAAACCCTAAAGGGACCTGAAGCCTTAGGGCTTAGGGTTTAGGGTAAAGCCCTAACCCTATAGAGCCGAAACTCCTAAGCTCCACAACCCTAGAGACACCTGTTATCGTACACCTGAGCCGGGAACCCCCTGTCCGCTGAGCCTCCAAAGCCAGTCAGTTGAGTTCTTGGGTTTAGGGTTTAGGGCTGGGGTTTAGGGTTTAGGGTTTCGGGTTTAGAGTCGCTTTATTGTATGCTTCCACATCTTGGTAACTGAAGGTCCCTGAACCCTAAAGCTTAGGGTTTACCGGACTTCAGCTACCAAGGTGTGGAATCATGCTTTTTAGATTTTGTGTACAGACACATATGGGTGGTTGTCAAAATTATGGTCCCTTTTTGGGTCCCTATTATAATACGGCACCTAATATTTAGGGTACCCAAAAAGGGACCCTAATTTTGACAACTACCCATATATTGTAAGGACTTCAACTGACTCGCTGAAAACCACGAGGCCTGTTGCTTTCCATATTACGTATCACTGTTAGGTGAACTTCAGCTACAAGTTGCCCCCAAAATCCATCCAAAGCCCCCCAAACCCTAACCCTAAATCAGTGCAAAGCTGCTTCGGATCCGGCCACTGCGGCGGATCTTGCGAAAGGTAGCCCATGAGCACCTAATAAAGCTGCCTTAATGATTGGGATATTAGGATTGTGGTCATGTTGAAATATAAGTATGGCTTTGAGGTATAGTACAACTTAGTCCGCTTGGGTTTTTATAGACTAAACATGGTTTTGGGATTTCTTCTGTGTAAGTATATGAGTGAGTATGGGGTGGTGTTTACTGACATGTACTGACTATTCCGCTATTTTCAGACAGATGGGCTCTCGCACTCCTGCTTGCTTGGGGTGCTGGGTTTTGATCTTTTTCGGCTTTGGGGAGGACGTCAGGATTTTGGGATTTTTAGGTTTAGGCGCTTAACACTTTGCAGTTTGTTCGATCAAAGCCCTCAAAGGGCTTTGCGGCTTGGGAAGTCGTGGAGGTCTAGAGACCCGGATACCCTGTCACTTAAGATCAGGTCTTATGGGTGGCCCTGCGTTGCCTGATCCGGGACCTGGAAAGGAAAGCTCCAAAACCCTATACATCCCTATGCCTATACTACATAGACTACAAAGCTCATGAAAACCCTCATATCAAAAAATTAGGGGGCGCTTTAAACTTAAAGTAGAAAGCCCGGGACATGGACTCATAGTCTTCAGTCTACTCACTGTCTATACATCCAACCAAAATACCAATCCGCCCAAATCCTGAACTGTAGGTTCGGGCACCTGAAGAATTGCAACCCTCGTTTTTGAGGGGGTACTAGCACTAGTCTTTAATAAAGTCTTTAAGCAGTCCTCAATACAACATAGTAGAGAATACCGTATACCCCCGAAGATAGTTCAGGCCCTTCGAAGCAGCATTATGGAAAGCCCCAAACTCTTGTAGGTTCATTCAGCTTTATGAAATGTTTTCAATCCACGATGGCCGATGGGCCAAGATGCAAGGCCAGTGGACTGCAAACTGGGATTCAGATGAGGCGGCATAACTCTAACCTCTGAGCCCTAACCACACCTCAAAGCCTCGCACGTGTTTCAGGAACAGTTTGAAGTTTGCGACAGCACTCGCCCTGAAAGGACCCTCATCTGGGAACCGCGCCTGGGTTAGGGTGGTTTAGGGATCTTGAAGAAGGGGAGGAGTGTCTAGTGACGAGCCCAGGCACCCCGTCTCCGATGAAAACGTCGCCGCTGCTGGGCGAAATGTCGCCTACCAAGGTCCTAAGTCTGCGGGTTTAGCCTATAGGCATAGGGGTTTGGGAGTTTCCGAAAATAGGGGACCCTAATATAGTACCCTAAATAGTAGGATCCGTATTATAAGGATCCCAAAATAAAGTACCCCCTCATTTTCGGAAACTCCCGTTTAGGGAAGTTTAGGGTTTCAGGGTTTAGGGCTTGGCTCAGCAATTCCTTCTTTCAGACCTCAGCCCGAAACGAAACCAATCTAGACCCACAAACCTGTACACGAAACCCACCAAAAAAACTCCAAAAACGCGACGCCTGAAGACAAACCCAAATCCTAAAAACTCATTATTGTTTTGTTAAACCCACTTTTTTTCTGCTATCACTAGCCTCCAGAAGGCCATGCTGGCTGAGGGAGGCGGATACCAACTGCAACCGAGAACGAACGGCGGGATATCGCCACCTACTGCAGTTGACGGTATCCCAGCATCGGTCGGCGGATTTGAGGCAGGTCTACACTCAGAACACCACTCTTTAAGCCATCCATATAGTACAGCAGCTTGAATGCACTACTGCAGGGGCCGGAATAATTAGAATAGTTTTTTGGGGCCCATTATACTACAACTATACCAAGGAACCTCCAAAATAGTAGAGGTATTTTTTTAGGCCTCTATATTCTATCCCCCTGACCTGCCCAGGGTCTGCGCCTAAATTCTAAAGCAGATTGGCTACCCTTACCCTTAGGCTCTAAGGACTCAGATTTTAAGGCGTTTGGACCCAAAGACCATACTATAGAAGGTTTTGGGGCTATTTTGGCCTTAGGGTTATATGACGCACCTGAACCCCAAGACCCGAACGCCGTAAAACCCAAAAGCCCCAAACCCAAAATCCCAAATCAAAGCCGGGAAAACCCCAAACCCAAAAGACTACCGACGGCAACCCCTAAACCCTAAACCCCTAAACCCTAAAACCGTATGAATCAAGGAAAACCGACCCCAAAACCCTGAACCCCAAGACCCGAAATCCGTAAACAAACCTACTACTTAGGGCACTATATACTTTATTAGGGTACCTTATTTTCGGAAACTCCCTGAAATGACCCGAGGACAACTGAACCCTAGACCCGAAATCCGTAAGTACCAAGGCCACCGGGGCTCTTGAGCAGCGTGCTTTTGCCAGCGCCATTCGGGCCAACGATGCCCACCTCAGGGTGTTTCTTCTTCGTACTTAGAGTCGAAGGGTTTAGGGTATTTAGGGTATTTAGGGTTTAGGTATTTTTGTCCGCCTGCGCCGGCGCTAAACTAAGCTACTGCACGGATTCGGACTGTAGGTTACCTCAGCTTGTTGGTCGGAGCCTGGGATTTAGGCCAGAGTTCCAAGGAGCCTCATGAAGGCACGAAGCAGACGATAATGTACGATACCGAGGGTATGGGTTTGGGAATGCGCCTTCATGTAGGGTTTAGGGTTTAGGATGGTTTAGCGGTTCAGGGTTTAGGGGTTTAAGGTTTAGGGGTTTAGGATTTGGTGGTGGAGGGTTCAGGGGTTTAGGGTTCTAGGGTTTAGGGCCTCCCTCCAAACCCCCGCCCACCTTCTCACCATTGGTGAAGGCCAAGCTTATGTTGTTCAACACTCCTTAGAAGCTTCGCTTTTGTTGAGCACCTTTTTCTGTCTGCCTAATGGTGTCCGGAGCTTAGAAGAGACGTAGTAAGAAGTTTCAGGCTCAAGGTTTTGAGTTCATGCTTCCGAGCTTGAGGTCTCATTTGCCTTAGACTGCTGAGAACTTGCGGTTCCCGGGGGGGGGGGGTATGGGGCTCTGATAACAGAGCTGGCATAGGGCGTTGACTAAACCAGGTTTTAGACAATCAACGTGGCCGTTCTTGAAGTCGGGAGGTTTGTAATGTTAC
Organism: Symbiodinium sp. clade A Y106; assembly: GCA_003297005.1. Taxonomy (NCBI): domain Eukaryota; class Dinophyceae; order Suessiales; family Symbiodiniaceae; genus Symbiodinium; species Symbiodinium sp. clade A. Next base: position 147,714 of record BGNK01000063.1, read on the forward strand.
AGTGACAATTCTCAGTTTATGAGTTGAGTCCTTTCGGAACTAATGTAGTTCAGGGAGGAGTGATGTCAAGAACAGTGTTTAAAACATGTAGGGCTCACTCACCTCAACGATGGCGAACTGGTGTTCGGCACATAGGAAATCATGTAGGATAGAACTTTCGGAGGTTTCCATAACGCTATAGCTTGCAAAGAGTTATACTTTCATACTCCAGACCACGCGATGCGACGATGCTGGTACCCTGTGGTCACGTAACAAAGCTGATTCACACCACAGATCCGAATATGAACTACGGAACAAATGGCTGTTGGCCGATTCAACTCGTCTCTCTCTGCGGGTACGGGTTTTTGGGGTTGGCCCTTTGGGATTTCAAATTTAAACTCTTTGGATCAGGTTCGATTTGATTTCAGATTCAATGGAAATTGGAGTGTCAAGTATATTTAGGGTTTAGGGTTTAGGGCCAGGGGAGCAGGCTGAAAGGTGCCGGTCAAGACATCACATGGCAAACCGTCCACCCCCTGGGGTTTTCAGTACGATCATCACATGCGTGAAATGGGCCGACCTGTAAACCTGCCGGTTTAAGGACGGAACTCATCACCAGGTTGCCTGAAAATGGAGGCTTGATTAGGGCTGAGAAGGTGTATTAGAGCAGTGCCTGAGTCTCCAAATTAGATATGTGTGCCCTGTTTCCCAAGGAATCGGAACACAGAAAATCTAAGAAACGGAGAAACCGCCAGCAGCACTCCCATTCCTGTTTTGCCCCAGTCTGCGAAATGTTCTACACCGCACACCAAACGCCAAGGCCGTGTAAAGCACGAAAGTGCAATTGCCAAAATTTTATTGACACCCCTAAGCTTCCCTAAATACCTTAAACCCTAAACACCCTAAACCCTAAACCCCTAAACCCTAAACCTATAAACCCCTAACCTCAAAGGGACCCGAACCTGCTTCTGATTCTTTGCCCAGCAGATGCCCAAAATCTATCCTCAGTCCTCGTTTTCAACCTGAAACTCTACACTTTCCGGGCAAGAGGCGACCTCGCCCGGGGACCTCAACCACGACGTCTGTCAAGAACATGTCGCCGATAGTGCTGGTCGACCTTCTGGAGATAGACTTTAGCGTGTAATATAGGGGCTGTAATCATTAGAATAGGGTTTCGGGGCATTTATAGCTACGCGATTAGGAACCACAAAAATAGAATTGGTAACTATGCAGGCCGCGATATTAGTAAAATGCCAAAGCCCTGGACCCAAGGCTTGAAGCTCGAAGGCATCAACTAGGGCTTGAGAAGGGTGTTGTAAGGATTTTGAACTGCCTTGTATTGGGGTTGTACGTGGGGAGAAAAGCTTCGAGGCTTCAAGGGTTTAAGGCGAAAGCAGAGGCCTCACCCCAAACGCTGGATCGTCGTCTAAGTCGAACTCTGTTTTGTCGCATCCCTGTACAGCTTACGGGTTTTATTGGCTTCAAGATTTTGGGGTTATAGGCTCTATACCCCAATCTTGAAGGAAATGAGCTCGACAGCCCTCAACGAAGTACTCGGTATCCTGCCACCAACTTTCAAGGATGTTCAGCGGTTTCGGGCCCTCGTTGGCAGATATGTCAGGATTTTCAAGAACTCTGCGGGCACGCCGGGGAAGATGCCCGGGATGGGAGATGTTGAAATTTTGCAAACAATTGGTTATGGATCTCTCGCAAATGAACACCCTAAACCCAGTATATATGCTTCAAACATCCCTTTGGCCACTGGCACCCCAGTAAGCAGCTAGAACCTCGGGATGCTGTTACTATGCGCACCACGAGCCCAAAACCCTGTACCCTGAAGTCTTCCTAAAGAGTGTGCTGGGTGCCCAGCGCAGCTTTGATGGACTTCGTCTGGGCAGGTGGTGGTGTAGTAGGAACCGTAATGTGGATCCGACTAGACATAGACATCGACTTGGACAGAAATACAAACGCAGATACAGTTAGGGTTTAGGGTTTAGGGTTTACATAGATGTAAGCTTTTCTGGATTCCTGTCGTCGGTAGAAAGGCTGATCTGCTAGAGTGTAGGGCTCCTAGCATTCATAGGATTACCTTAAACTACCAAACCCTACTTGTTTGTAGGTTCTTATTAGAAACCCTAATATGGAATTCATAGTGACCCTACAAAAAAGTAGGTTTTGGTAGGTTAAGGTAGGGTTCCAGGCTTCGGATGGTTTACGATTCTAGGGTTCGCCGCGCATGCTTCGCCCTGAACCCTGAACGCGTAAACCCGAAACCCTGAACACTACCGCCCCTAAATCCTAGACTCAATACCTAAACTCCTACTCTTCATAGAACCCTAAAGCCTACACCCTAAACCCTATGTAAACCCTACACCCTAAACCCCAAAACCTACGCCCCTACTTAAACTCGAGACCCGGGCCCCGAAACCCTACATCTGAACCTTCAACGGTTCAGGACAATGTGGGGCTGGTCTTATTGAGGGTTCCCCAAGGGTCCATGTACCACAAATAGGGTCCCTTTAAGGGTTCCTTTCAGGGTTCTATAAGGGTACATAAGGGTTTTAGAGTTTAGGATGTAGGGGTCCATGTACCCAAATAGTATATACTGTGGCCTTAAAGTACTCCCTATTTAGGAACATTGGGTCCAAAGTACTATCTGGGTACATGGACCCTTAGGGGTTGTGAAGTCTACTGAAGGGATCGGGGAAGTTAGCATGTAGGATGAGAAATCAGGGTAGACTACACTTCTAAGTACTCACAATTGGACTACTTCTATCCATACCTATAACTACCATGAACAAAAAATCCATATACTGGTTCTGAGAATAGACTCGGTAGACTCGTGGATATTCTCGACTTTAAACTCAAAGCCGTACTGTAGGGGCCTTTATCAGCGGAATAGGGATCCTTTTCATGAGCTTTTGCAGGTTGTGGTTGGGTTTCATACGCAAAAATGCGGTGTGATGCGGTGTTAACATATACTAGGGCTAAGGGCCTGCAGCATCTTGTCCTCAAGGTCCGGGTTGCCATCGTTCGCGGCCACGACCTTCTGGGCTTGCTGGCGCAGATCATCCACTGCGTTCATCTGCGCCTTCGGGTCCAGGGGTTTTCGGGTCGACGGCTTCAAAAGTTTCTGGGGGTCTGGATCTGGATCTTAACGGTCTCTACGGTGTAGGGCTTTTCACGAAGTCAGATATCACGAGTGCAAGCACGACATAACGAGACAATGCGAGGCAAGCACTGTAAAACCAAACCATGACATTGCCGCACAGAGATCAACAACAAAGGAGGTCGGAAGAACACTCAAAACTCTGCCCTGGCCAGTCAATCCCTTAGCCTGCGAACACCCGAAACCCTAATGTCCATCATCCCTATATCGTAAACGCTAGATCCTACACCTTGAACCATCTTAAGTCTCGAACCCGAAATCAAACCGTAGATCCTGCATCCTCGGTCCTGGAGGCCCTGCATCCTAATTACCCGAGGGTGAGTAGACCGAACCGCCCGGAGAAATTCCAAGCCTTTGGGTATTCCTGATAGCATATAGAAGGACAAGATTCTTCAAAATTATGGAGGATGGCTTCGTATGATGAACGCAATCGAAACAAATCAAACAAGCGTCAGACCGTTTACGGGATCGAAAATGGGATCCTGGAACAAGAGGTCTGGCGCATCTTAGCACAAAATATGCAAGTGAAAGGGTTTGGTGCATCAAGTCAGAGAGTGCAGGGCTGATCTTATGTCACAGGTTGATGATATACATCCTGCATTAGCCATAATCAGGAATATACCACAATTCCCATAGTCTCGGGTCATTAAGGTAATGAAGGATTTATATCATCAACCGTAGGTCATCGGTTTATTAAGGGCCGAACAAGGACTATGAGGGTTTAGGGATTGCCATGGTCATGAAGATACCCACCTCTAAAAGAAGTAAGTGGGACTTTCTGATGTCTACATAGTGCAAAACATGCTTAAGGTGTAGGGTTTCGGGTTCAGGAGGATATGTGCTACCACCGCCAACTCCACTGGTCCAAGTTCAGAACTTCAGAAAAGAGTACTAAGACACGGAGAACTCCAGTTCCACCAAATTCACTTAGAACCCCAAGCCCTACTTCAACCCACAGCCCGGCAAACCCAAACCTCAAACCGACTTGACCCTTGCAAAGAACTCCGTAAACCTTAAACACAACACTTGGGGGGGCTGCTCGAAAGCAGCCCTGCAACAAGGAAATCCCAACCCCAAGCCGCACCGCGCGGCCCTGACTGAACCCGACGGGCCCAAAGTTCTAACCCTCAAGGCTATGTATGTATGTATGTATGCATGTATGTATGTATGTATGTATGTACGTCACAACCCCCACAACCCCAAAATCCCCAAAACCCTGAAACCCCAAGCCCAAAAAACTCCAGGCCGTGCCCGATTCTTCGTGCCCCGGCCGCTGGCGCCACGCCGCGCCCACGCTTCGGCACGGCGAAGCTGCACCTGCGGTTTTTGGTGGCGAAAGCTGTCTTTAGGGTTTAGGGGTTAGGGTTTAGGGTTTACGGGTTTAGGGTTCAGCGTTCTTCTAGGGTGATGTTCTCTTGACAGGTAACTGTTTGGAAGTGAAGGCTTTCTTTAGGGTTTGGGGTTTAGGGGTCTAGGGTTTGTGTACAGTATGGTGTTTCTGCTATCTAGAGAGGGCTTCCGGCATTCTACGGGAAACTGAAGTCCCCTCTATCAGTCTCTTGCTCGGTGTTAAAAAGGCTTGATACGGTTGTCATCCGGTGTAGGGCTAGCAGTTCCAATTTTTGAAGGAACCCTAAACTCTAAACCCAAAACCCTAAACCCTAAACCCAAAACGGGAATTCTATGCAGGGCTCTTGTTGGGATTCACAGTCAGATCTAGGGGCACACCCGAACGGGCTTGCGGCCTGGGTTAGTTACTTGGATTTACGTTTGGTTCAAGGCTTTGGGACCTTTGCTTCTACTGTTGATGATGTTAATCCTAAGGTTCCTTTAAAGGGATCTGCAAGGGTACCTTTAAGGGGTTCCTTTGAGGGATCTATAGGGTTTTAGGGTTTAGGGTTTAGGGGGTTTAGATATAAATCCTGAATTACCTTAAGGGTCCTAAACTATGGGAATAATGGTATATTCCTCAGTATGGGTAATGCAGGATTTATATCATCAACCGTACCACCAAGATCAGAGGCTGGTTTAGGATTTACGGGCTTCAGGCTTAGGGCTTAAGGATTTCAGGGCTGGGGTTTAGGTGTAGGTTTGAAGGAACAACGGCTCAAGCACACCCTAAGCCCCCCAAACACCCTACGACCTCCCGACCTCCGTGAATTCAGGGTCTGCTTAAGTTTCACTCAACCCTAAACCCTAAACCCCTAAACCCTAAACCTTCAGCTTCCTCAAATAACCAAATTCCTTTTTATGAAAGCCTGGTCCTTTGCAGGTTAAACGACAAATCGCCAGTAAACGGTTTTGAGGACGTTTCTGTCCTCGCAAACCGGGAAGAGGATCCGGGATGGGACAGCCGAGGAGTTTCCATCTCATGTTTAGGGCCTACCTGAAACTACCATAACCTACTTTTTTGTAGGTTCTTCTTATAAACCCTACTTGGATTCTATAGGGACATTACAATAAAGTAGGTTTTGGTAGGTTAAGGCAGGGTATACACCATCCGCAAAGAATCGATCCACCTCGCAAGCACCCAGAACCACCAGCCTCGACGCCGAAAGACTACTGTAACCCAAGCAACATCAAAGGAAACGTCCAATTAAAGCCTCACAAACCAAAACCCTCCAGCACGACAACACATGGACAACGGCAACGTGAAACAATACCTAAGAAACAAAACTCAGCCCTGAAACAAAACTCCACAGCGAAAAGGACTCGGCACTTGGCCTTCGCATCTTGTACTTCGCTGGCGCGGGCCTCTGACTAAACTAGAGAGTCCAATGTCCCTTATTCAGAAAAGATACAGACGCTCACATTTTAGATGCCCCTATAGTTGAAGGGCTGTGGCTTACTTGTCTCTGGGAAGAAAAAACTTACAGTAGGATTCTACGCTTTAGGGTCTAAGGATCTAGAGCTTTTGGGTTTAGCGGTTTTGGGGGTGGAAGTGTGAAGGGCTGCAGGGGTGAAGTTTAGAGTTTTAAGGGTTTAGGGTTTAGGGGTCTAGGGTTTATGGCCTAGAGTTTAGAGTCTTAGGGTTCGGTTTCAGGTTCAGGATTCGGGGTTAGACGGGTCTTGCAGGTTCAAGGAAGCTTAACCTGCAGGGTGCATGCGTTTAAGGGGGTTTTCAGCCGTTCCGTTCGGGCTGGGCCCTAACCCTAAAGGCTTTGGAATTCGAGGGACTTGGTGGTACGGACTTTCGGAGGCAACAGAATATTGCAAGACAATGATTATAAGAGACTTGATCGTCGTATATTAGGTGCTTAATCGGGGTGCTGACAGGGTTTTGTTGGGTTGTTATATCGGATTGCTTCCAGTGGCCTTAACCGATAGAACGGGGTACCACGCTAGGTGATGTTGGTGATGATAGTACTGATCAAAATAGCAACGATACCTTCGACATCGACTCTCACCAGCAGTCTTTCTGCCCTTGCTCCATGTGAAACCTGAACCCTACATGGCCTAAATCCTTGAGTTACGAAAACCCTACCCTTAATGGCCCTACGGTCCACAGAATAGTCTTATGACTTATGGTTGGCGTTTCGACTTCTCTCATGGGATCTCTAAACAAACGAACCCGTAGAAGCACAACTTTATTCATCAACCCTAAAACTTGATAAGGCCCTCTAGGACTCTAGAACCCTTCACCCTAAACCCTAAACCGTTCAAGGAGCCATGTAGAATTGTTCTGGAAGCTGAACGGGCCTGGTACCTCTCTGCTCTTCTCTTCAGGAAAAGCTCCCAGCTTCCTGCATCTTCGGAGTATTGCCAAACGTGATGGGTCTGTATGAGCGGGAAGACCCAAAACCGGGTCCTAAGTACTGTTATGTTTGGGGTTTAGGGTTTAGGCTTAGGGTTTAGGCTACTTCCCCAAATCATAATGCGATTTCCTAACACAGACACCCTACATTATACTAGATAGCTACTTAGGACCCTTTTAAAAATCATACTGGCGCCATGTTGAAAAAACGATGTCTACGTAGAATACGACAAAACCACAGTAGGCATGATGGGCTCTCCGGCTACCGGGACCATAGAACCTAAACCCTAATCCCTGGATCAGATAAGTCTGATTTTCTAGCTCGAATAGAACATTCTCTGAGCCCTAAATCCTGAAGCTCTACTTTTTGGATTGTTTCACCGCTGACGAACTTATAGTTGGTTTGTCGGGGGAAGGTGATCGACAGGCATCTATGCATAGTATGTTCTTGGCGCTACCTAGCAGATCTACGGCGCTGCTTGACCGCAGCAAGCACAGCTAGCACGTAACTGACTTGCACGTAACTGACATGGCTTGGAGGCTTACTTAGGGCCGGGGGCTCAGGATTTAGCAGTCTAGTGCCTGAAACATGGATTTCGGGCGCTATGAGGCAGCTGGACCTTCGCACAGATGACCCTTAGCTAGGAATCAAGATCAACCCTTAAATACCAAACCCCAACATCCCACATTGTAGGGGGGAGGAGTACATTACAATATACTTACGTCGGAGTGATAAGGGAATCATTATTAAATGTTCAATCCTCTCTATTAGAGTGCAAGACATCTTTGGCTTTTCTCAAATCATTACCATAGTTTTTCAAGCCCTCCTCAATATACTGCAAGACATCAAGTGATTTTTCTCAAACAGTCCTGGATGGCTGAAAGTCTCGCCGTTACCGTCGATCTCGAAGATTTCGTCGCCTCATGCAGGCTGATCGAAGCCAGGGTCCCTTACTAGATTTAGGGTTTATAGGGTTGACCCTAAACCCTAAACCGTATATCCCGAACCCTATAAACCCCACAAGCCCCATAATAAACCCTATAAGCCCTAAACCCTAAACCTTAAACCCAAACCCCTAAACCCTATAAACCCTATAAACCCTATAAACCCTAGGCCTTTGAGATGATGAGCTAGCTTTTTCATAGCGAGGCCTCCCTGTTAAAAGTATGGCCACATGGATAGTCACATCAGAAGCCCAATAAACCTGATATACTTTACAAGGAGGTTCATGGGTAGTTATAAGTGTGGTTATAAGTGCCCGAATATGGGTCAGAAGCCCAGCCCCACATTGTCAGATACTCCCTGGACCCTTAGCAGCGACATATAAGGCTCACTGTAAGGACAAACCTGATATACTTTACTTGGAGGTTCATGGGTAGTTCTAAGTTGGGTTATAAGTCCCCTAATATGGGTCATAACATAAGTATAATTATCCGACTTATAACCCTACTTATAACTACCCATGAACCTCCAAGTAGGGCATATTAGCGCAAACGCTCCTCAATTGAGCTATTTTGGAGTGTCGGCGTCGCCAGTGCCGGTCGAGGCTTTCGAGCTTTTGGGTCTACATCTCCACGAACCCCAACAAAAAACCAATAACACAAGTTTTGAGGGCGTAGGGTTTAAAACTCAAAACACTAACCCTGGGCATCAAAATAGCCCAAAAGAAGCCTGATATAGTATGGTCTTTGGGCCCAAAAGCCGTAATATATGAGTCCTTAGATCCCTAGGGTAAGTGTTGAGGCTGAGGGTTTGGGCTCAGGGCCCCAGCTACTTTACCGCACTATCCGGGCGTGAGGGCCCTAGGCACTCCATATCAGAGAATAGTTGAAAGGAACCTTATGGGGGCCTTAATAATTAGAAGAGGGTTTGAGGCCTAATATAGGGGCGTTAAATTAGAATAGGGTTTTGGGGCCCATTATACTATATCTAAAAGTAGGAATTATTTGAAATAGTATTGGTAATTATTTAGGCCCCAATATCACACGGTTAAAGACGGGTCCATAGGTCTCATGCAGTTTGGTATTCAAGGGCCAAAGCTCTAGTGTTTGGGTCTGAAAACCCTCGACCCCAACCCTTAAGCCGCAGGGCTTGGGGGCTGTGGTCAAATCCATAGCCCTTATAACCTAAAGCTGCAAACACTCAACTTAACAAGCCACAAGTTTAAAGCCCGAAACATCCAAAAGCCCGGAGCCCGCAACCTTGCACCCCTCCGTAAGGGCCGGACAGACACGGTCTAGGAAGTAGCGATCGTGCGACCTCACTCGGAAGCTGTGACCGCTCGCCGGTGTAGTACAAAGCCATTAGTACGAAAATGGGGTGTTTGGGTACAGCATATAGTCTAAGTATAAGATAAGGGAACACTACAGGGACTGCAAGTGGAACCTACGCTTCAACTGTGCTACAGTATTGTCCCGTCCCATATGTTTAGGGTTTAGGGAATATCTAGTTCGTGTTATACTACTACTGCTGCAGGTTTTTATCATACTCTTATCGTGCCAGCATACTGTAGGCGAGAGCTGTGGAACCGCCGTATGCGATGCGCCTATCGGGAGGCCTAGCGGGCAAAAGCAAGACTAATCTCGAGTTACCACATTGCCTGGAGACTTATAACTGCTGACTTTCTGCAAAAGAGTGTCCAAAGACTGTGAAAGCTAAGCACCTGCCAACTCACTCGTGCATGACACGCGAGTATGGCTTCTTGGGCACCCCTTCGAGTTTAGAGGTTTGTTGACTTTTGTCGCTAAAGGGGTCCTTTCTGTCAGTCCACACGCTGGGCCCAGTTGAGCTGATAAGCAAACCCTAAAGTTATAGTTTTACCCTGCTGCCGAGATCCTAAAGCCTTCAATCTATCTCTACATTATTCATTGTTCGACAGCTTGATCAGCAACCCTGTAACCAAACAGTACTGATGATGCTCATGGCCACAGACAGAAGACTCCAACATCATACATCCTACAAAGAATGAGTCATATTCCTGTTCTGGAACTATAGCAAAGAGCCTTCGAAAGGAATGTCTTACTACAGGATACTGGCGTCACTGGGCCGCGTTGAAACCAAGTGCTCCGTCTGTTTCTCATGTTTCATAGCTGCAGTCCTGCAGCAGCTCCGAACATCCGCACGGGGTTTGGGGATTATACTTCCTTAAATCGGTCTTATTAGGTCCTTATTATGGGTATTCAGGCCCCCTACCCCTCCCCCCTACCCCCCTAAGGGTCCTTATGAGTCAAGATACCTAAACCTTAGGGGGAGATTTTTGGCATGGGCTTAGGCTTCCGTAGCCTCAAACGGCGTTGCTTCCTTGGCACCCCTACACTGAAACCTCAATGCTTTCCCCGTCAACTTCCATGTTTCGTCCAGAGGGCACTAGAATGAGACTGACATCGCGAGCAGAGATGAGTGTTTCCTGGCCGCAGTTGCTTCAAGACTGAGGGTTTCATATGCCTCGGGTTTGCTACACTGGGGTTCAATCTGTAGTTGAGAGTCCCCAGGCAATCGACCCAAGAAACCATAACACATGTATGCAGGCACCCAAGAAAACGTTAACCTCTACGGCAATTAATGAGACCAGAGAAATACTTATGGCTAGCCCAGAACCACTTTCGTACGTTTCACAGAGAGAACGATGCTTGGTCCATGATCGGCACTATGAGAAGGTTTAGTTCAGAACAAACCTTAAACCCTAAACCTTAAATCCTAAACCCTAAACCTTAAACCTGAAACACCAAACCTTAAACCCTAAGGCCCTAAACCTTAAACCTTACACCCTACCATCGGTGGCTGAGTTCGGGCCTGGGTTGCTCTGCGGCCTACCGTTTTTGAAAGTTGGGTTTTGGAGTTCATGCCGCTGTGCTATGCAGGACAAACAGGGTTGCAAGCTATGGACTTCGAAATGAACCTTCGTCCAAAGCGCAAGACTCTAAAACAGCCGAAGCCGTCCAAATCCAGAACCATCAGAAGTCATAACGATACTAACACTAAGTCTAGTCACCGACTAGTACAACCATCGTAACAACAATTGCAAACAGTTCTTGCAGCAGCAGCAATAAGCATGATATAGATAAAGAAACAAGCACTACCAGACACAGGCGTAGAACAGCCCCTGACCCCGAAATTCCGAATCCTACACTCTAAAGACTTAAACTTGAAATCCTAAAACCTTAAACTCTAAAGCCCTTGTAAAAACCAACTATGAAAGCCGAACCCCTAAAGCATGTTCGAGCTTCCTGGAGGAATTCGCAGCCTTCCGCGGAAAGGTGGTTGGTTGGCCTCAGATGCACTCGGGAAAATCCGCCCGACATCCGAAAGCTTATGAACTTAAGGTTTAGGGGTTTAGGGGTTTAGGGTTTAGGGCTAAGGTCTTTTGCTGGACCCTAGACCCTAAACAACCCGAAATCATAAACCCCCAAACCCCAAACTTAAACCCTGAAGCACGAAGCCCTGCGACCTCAGACACATGGCCCACGTGCAATGTAATTCCCACCCCTAACGCTCGAAACTCTGTGCTGCATCAGCAAGTTTCGACTACATTTCTCCTTCCTTGCATCCCTATCTAGCTTGATGGTCAGCCACCCATCACACGATGAGTAAGGATGAGCCGGATGAAGTTGTAACATGAGTGAAACCCTAAACCCTAAACCCCTAAACCCTAAAGCTAAACCCCAAACCCCTAAACCCTAGACTAAATCCTGCTGCTTCAGTTTCCTTCCTTAGATTCGGCTCCCGAGTCCGAAGCAGTGCCCCTGAAAGCTGGAAGCTTTTAGGGTTTCTGGTTTAGGGTTTAGGGTGTACCTGTAGTCTCCATTGTAGTTGCTTTTTGGGGTTACCTTATAGGATTCTTAGTATGTAATACAATACCCTTGCCCTCGGTCAGACCAACTCCGAAGCCCTGAAACCCCTATATAAATACCCTGAAGCCGGCACCGAAAGAGCCCTAAACGCCTAAAGCCGTAAATCCTTGGCAACAAATCTTACTCTTCTAAGATTGCATCTCCCCTAAACACTAAACCTTAAATCCCACACCCCAAACCCTAAACCACAAACCCATCCTCCTTGCAGCAGCATGGGCTCATCCAAGATCAGCAAGTCGGTGCTTGGAAGGTCCACCTTCCAAGCGTCGCGCGGTGCTCGAGGCAAAAGGTGTAACGTTAGGGTCTAGGGTTTAGGGTTTGGGGAGGTTAGCACTGACTTGAAGCAAGAGCCAGGGCTACTTGAGGGGTTTGTTGAAGGTGTGGGGTTTAGGAACTCATAGTATGTTTAGGGTTTAAAGTTGAAGGCTTTTGGAGCTTTGGTGGTTCTGTATCTTCGGGTTGGGTTTTTTGTGCGGCTTCTACATGGGCCTGATAATATTATGTAGGATTTGTTGCTATAGTTTGCCCTAAGCCTAAGCCCTAAACCTTAAACCGTAACCGATCGTAAGGCAAAGCTGTATACTCTAAACACGGGGCAGAAGGGGTCCCTAAACCCTAAACCCTAAACTCGAACCCCCCTAAACCCGAAATCCGACACCTTAAACCCTAAACTCTGACCCTGGAGGACCGGCGACAGGGTAGGTGCGGCACTGGTGACGCTGCAGGGCTTCGTTGTCCCCAGAGAGCCCAATACCCCTTAATTAAGGATATAGGACCTAGGGTTCATTTAAGGGATCTATAGGGTTTAGGGTTTAGGGGGCTCCAATACCCCTTAATTAAGGAATATACCTTAAATTATTAGGGGCTTCATATTATGATTTAAGCTTTATTCCTTAATTAAGGGATATTGGGCTCTCTGGGTCTACGGCTTGGGGATTTCAGGTTTAGGGCTTCATTTCCGTGTGCAGTAGGTGATCGTTTAGGATCGTGCAAGGCCGACACTGTACCTTAATGCCCAAGAGCACCACCTCACAAACAACATCCACAAGGTTTTTTTGAGGTTCAGGTAATCCTTAGGGTTCTCCGAGGGGACCAGAGTTCGGATTTGTTGAAGTTGGTAACAAGTATCACCCTGGGACAAGTTATTCTTTTCATCCTTTGAAGCTTAGGTAAAGCGAGGCAAGTTGAAGGATGCCTGCAAAGCTACTGGTAGTATTTACGACACTGTACTATGTGAAAAGCATCGAGGTCAGTATGTCGGATTTAATCCCGACCCCTGATTACAAACCTCACTTTGTTTCCGCGCCCGAATGCAGGGGTCGCTAGTTTGATCCGTCAAGGATCTACGTTCTCGGGTTGAAGCCCCCAAAACCTTGATATAGGAAGTGATCACCTCAGGCCGAACCCCTGTCGAAAAACCCTTCACCCAGGACCTTAAGCCTTGAAACCCTGAAGCCTAAACTGTGATTCTTCTTTCAGAGCCACATCACCCTCTCCCCCGCTCCCGCCAGCGCGGCAGCAAGCGCCACGCGCCGCTCCTCGCCACCACTCAAGGACCTCGCTCCGTGAGTTCAGGTACTTAGGCAGTTTAAAGGGTTTGTGTTTCAAAAAATATGCAAGGCCTCATAGGCTTAGGGATGGAATAATTTGGGAGGGCTTGTGTGGGGCTTGAAGGGTTTCACAAGGCTGTAGGAAGTTCACATGTGGGAACATGACGCAAAAGACTACCTGTCGCTTGTTCGGACCCTCGTAGCCCCAGCAGATTCTTGTGTTTTGGGGAGCAACCAGGGGTTCTTCGTCAGAAAGTATAGCGGTTTAGGGGCATCTCCATGTTTATTGAAACGGAGCCCGACATCCAAACCTTAACCAGGGAACCCCGATGGGTTCTTCATAAGATAACTGGATCCTTGTTATAAGGACCTCCGAAAAATCTGTCCCACAGTTTGAAAACCCCCAACCCTAAAACCCTGAACCCTTCTAGTAAACCTCATAGATCCCTTAAAGGAACCCTTGTAGTTCCCTTAAAGGAACCCTTATAGATCCCTTAAAGGAGCCCTTAAAGGAACCCCTAGAACCCGCGTTCCCTGGGCCCATGAAGGAGAGCTGCCCGACTTGACGATCGAGTAAAGGGCCGAGACCCAGCTCCTGCGGACGGGTTGGTAAGGTAGGGGCCACAATAATTGTTTATAGGGTTGAGGATTAGGGTTTAGGGTTTAGGATTTAGGGTTTAGAGGTTAGGGTTTAGGATTTAGGGGTTAGGGTTTAGGGTTTTAGAAAGAACTGTTATGTAGTCTAGGAATAATGTTTTCACAAACCTACTAAGGAAACCGAAGCAATAGCATGAGTAAATGTTCCGGCGGCCGACGCGCACTGGACCTAGACCCAAAGGTTAGCAAACGATGTCATTGTCGCCTACGATCATCTATGAATCTATTAAACCCTACACCCTGCACCCTAAACCCCTATGGCTTTGGAGCAGATTTGGTCTGGAAGTGCTGGCCGCAGCCCAAGCGCCAGCAACGCATCTGTTGCTCAGAAAAGGACCGAAATGGAGAGAAACCCGGGCCTAGGAGGTTCGTACTGATATATGTATTTTTCGATTGCCATATTGCTACATTTTTGCATGATACAAAACTCTCATTCTAATATCATTTGATTGCTTTGTCGTTATCGGGGAACCCCCGCGGCACACTTTTCAAAAATCCTTATAGGCCACCCCTCGTTGGTCGATCAGTCCATCTCGTCCAGGTGGCCGCCGCTGCTGCTCGCGCCACTTGCGCCTGCGACCTTGGAGTTGTCCTGCTTCCCAGAGAATTTGCACTTCATGCTCTTCCTTTTCGACGTGGCCGCCCGGGCCTTGCCCCGCTTCCTGGCAGCTGGAGTTTGGTTGGCACGCAAACGGATGCACTGCCGCATCTGCATGGCCCGCCAGTGCACGCACGATCTGAGCCGGAATAGACGAAACGGACTGCGCCAAGTGGGCTACGCAGAGCGCCACCTGAATGCCTTGTAGCGAGGGAGCCTACCTCTGCGGCCCCCCCAAAAAAGCACTGCGGATTACGGCTTAGCGTTGGGGTTTGGGACAAGGAGGTTAGGGTTTACGGCTGGGGTCTAGGTCAGGATTTAGGTGGCCGGTCGGGCGGGTCGGGACGTCGGAAATGTCAGGGCTGAGAACAGTTGGGTACTTCTCTAAATTAAGATTCCTTGTACTTCTTAAGCCTGAAGCCTCCAGAATGATACGGCACCGTTGTAAACAGCACCCAATGAGAACTACCCAGTTGGAGGAGATCGAAGTCTCTAAACGTCTGCCACGTAGACCCGGCAACAGAATCGCGGCTCCCGGAAAGTTGTGTTATCGATCCCTACTTGGAGGTTCATGAGGTTCATGGGTAGGTATAAGTTGGGTTCTAAGTCCCCTAATATGGGTTATAAGTATAGTTACCCTACTTATAACCCTACTTAAAACTACCCATGAACCTCCAAGTAGGCCTGGCGTTAGTTTACATAGGCCTGCTTATCTTCAGTCTGCCTTCAGGTTTGCAGACACACAAAGAAGGGAGAGCTGCAAAGTCGAGCATCCCACCTACAGCAGTTCGAACCCCAAGCCTACCTTCAAAATTCAAAAACCGTAATACTTGTAATTACGGGGAAGGTTGGGGTATGAAGATGATAAGGGGGTCTCAACTACCTATTGAGACTTCTATGGTAGTCCCGAAAACATCTGAACCCACCGGATAATGAATCCCAAGCCTGGCACATCAGCCAAAATGCCAACCTTAAACACCGAATCCTGCGAATGTATATGGGTGGTTGTCAAAATTAGGGTTCCTTTTTGGGTACGCTAAATATTAGGTGCCGTATTATATTAGGGACCCAAAAAGGGACCATAATTTTGACAACCACCCATATCGAAGTGATCCCAAACCCCGAACTCTAAGGTTGCCCCAAGCTCAAACTGCAGATCGGTGCCCTCATGATGTCGCCAGGGATTTTGGAACGGATTCCTAGACCAACACGGACGATACAGTCATCCTCATCCCCCAAGTTGGGGCCCAGAACTGCGAAGGATAGAAACCTTTGGAAGTATCCACTAGTTGAGGGTTTAAGGTTTAGGGTTCAGGGTTTAGGGTTTAGGGTGTAGAGTTTATCTTTAGAAGTTTTCACTATTATTCCTTAGGGTGTCTTGTTATAAGTATACTATAAAGGAGCCCGAAGCAGGCCCTTCATTTTGATGTTTCCGATCGGATCTGCCCGGTTCGCCCATGGATTACTTTAAGGCTTCCTTGAACCCTCTCATAGACTCTACTTGGAGGGGCAGGGGACTTAGTAAGTAGGTTATAACTAGAGTTATAAGTACCCTAAATGGAGTTACCCCAATTATAACCCTACTTATAACCTTACTTACTAAGTCCCCTGCCCCTCCAAGTAGACTCTAAGACATGCCTTCAACCCTTCACCCCAAAACCCTCACCACACGCGGTAAAACTCAACAATCCCAAAACCTTGAAACTCTGAAAAGCCTAAAATACTAAACCAAAACAGCACAAGCCCTATAGCCTCCCTGCTTGGACATGAACCGCTTGGAAATCCTTACCAAGAAACCCTGACACTAAGACCCTACCGAAATCCTATCAACGAAAACTGACAAAACCGCACAGCCGAGAACCCTGAAACCCTACAGCCCTGAACCCTCAAGCCCTACGAAACCCTAAATCCAACCCGAAATCCCTGAAGCCCTAACGCCCAAACCCCTGCAGTACCCTTATCGTAACCCTGGTAGATCCCTACTAATTGTACAAACCCTAAACCCCTAAACAATAAACACCTAAACCCTAAAAGGCCCTAAACCCCCAATCCCTAGGCCCCTAGAACACAAAACCCCAAACCCTAAACCCTGAACCCTATAACCCCTTACCCCCTAAACTCTATGCCTCAAAGCCCATGCAATGAACCGCCTCTGCTACGCGGGTGACTTGTTCGTCCCAGGTCCAGGCCTTCCCACTCTTGCAGGTGAAGCTTTTGGCTGAAAACCAGGACCCCCAATGGCCTTTAATGGAGCCCTTATGGTCCTGAATAGTGGGTATTTTGGGTATATTAGAGGGTAGTTGGGGGGTCTAAGTAGGCCCTTTCGGGTTTAGGGGTTTATTGTTTTGGGCTTCGGGTTTGAGGAGTTTAGGGTTTAGGGGTGTGTAGGGTTTAGTGTCGGGGGTGCAGAGTTAAAGATTAGGGATTTCAGGTTTAGGCTTCAGGGTCTAGTGTTGAGGGGTAGAGTCGGGGTAGAGTTTAAGGTTCAAGACTTTCAGGTTTAGGGTGAGGCTCCTGAAAGGATTAGGGCCAGGGTGCAGGGTTTCGCGGTATTTCGCAACTGGTCTCCGGCACACATGCTGTCCTTTCGACACCTCAAGCTTACAAGCTGCATGCTTGGAATCTTTAGCAGGTCCTAGTGAGTGCTCCAGTAAGTTGCTACCAGCTTCTCGTGGCATGCCACAGATATCAATGCTTGGAATCCTCCAAGTAGTCTGAAAATTACACCCTCCGTAAACTACATTGAAGAATGCCGATGTTGATTGCTAGACATTGCGGGGTCCCTTTCCAGGGTCCCTCTTCTAGTAACCCCTCAGAAAGATAGATGCATGACACATACCCGAATTCAAACCAGCATTCTTATGCTGCGGAACAGAAAAAGGACCCGCAATCTAGAGAAAAACTTTCCCTCGCTAGTAGCCACCACGCTGAAACCAAACCCCAAGACCTTAAAGTGACAAAGCTCTAAATCCCTGAACTCTAAGTTCTCAGGCGTCCCTCAGCCCTAAACCCTAACACCCTAGGCCGTAGAGCCCTATAGTATCCTTATTGTATCCCTTACAGATCCCCAAAAGGCCCTCCCTAAAGCCATACGCGCTGTAAGAAGCACCTCTGGCATGGCATCCATCTTCTCCAAGGCTTTTGCCAGCTTCTCCTCCTGGATGCCAGAAAGCCGCAAGCTGCAAGCCCTCAACCCTACGCCCTAAACCCTAAACCGTTCTTGCTGTAACGGTTCTATAAGGTCGTGCCCCCTTAGGGTTTTTAGGGTTTTTTCACTTTCGGGTTTCGGGTTTGGGCCGGGAACAGCAGCCGCACAGGTTGAAATGAGAGCCGACATCGATTAATGTAGGGGACTTAATAAATGGAATAAGGCTTTGGGGTATTCTACTGTAATTATAATATAATAAGGAGCCGCCAGAAGAGTATTGGTAACGGTGTTGGGGTATATTATACTAATTATACTATATTAATCATAAGAACCCCCCCCAAAAAAAATAGTCTCGCAACTCAGAGCCCTATATTACGGTAGGAGACCTGGGACTGGCGCAAGGCAAGACCAGAGACTTCGAGTCCAGGTCGTGCATGCGCCAAGTTCTGCAACACAGAACCCTGAACCCGCAACCCTTAACCCTAAATCCCAAACCCTAAGCCCCTAAACCCAATGAAGCAGCCCGACAAGGCCCACGAGCATGGCATGGCAGTCGAAGTGCAAAGACAACTGAAGCACAGCTCCATCTCATCACAAAGCCAGCCCTAAACCCTAAACCCTAAACCCTAAACAAGCAACTCAAAGGTTCCCCTGTAAAGGACACCTAAAGAACTAGGTTTACCCTTGGAAAGGTACCCTAAAGCCCAAGGGTTTAGGGTTTAGGGATTACCCTCAGCCTGAACCGGTATAGAACCTTTAGAACCCCTAAGACCTTTTGCAGAACGGGTACCCTTGCCGCGCCCATATGGAACCCTTGGTAAACCCCGTCCAGGGGTCCAGGACCCTTATAAATTCAATCCAGACGATGCATGAAGCCCCGAAAGCCCACCCTACAATGCAGAAAAAACCTGAAAAGCTTTATGTAGTGCTAGAAACACCGAAGCAAATGCCAGAAGCAAACAACCCATTAACCAAAGCAAGAAACCATCAAAAACCGGGCCCAGTCGCGTCGCCCAGCGCCGTGGCCACGCGGAAATCCCGCGCGGCCTGTGCCTGTGGAGAGTTCGCCTCGCTTTGAAGGGGTCATTCTCGGGAGGAAAAGGATTGTATAATGGTTTCTATCAGGATTTATGGTTTAGGGTGTTAGGGGGCAATCGAAGGGTTTTGTTTGGTGTTTAAATCGGATTGGACGTTTAGGGTTTCGGGTATTGCTCTTTCCGGGTTCAGGGTTTAGTGCTGCGGCTTCTTGCTTATGAAAGTGTTGGGGGTTTGGGTTTTTATAGAGTCTTAGCAGTTTTATGGAGTTTTATGAAGTTTTCGATTTAGGAAGGGCTTTATAGGTTTTGCTGGAGCTGCTAGTAGGGTCACTGCTAAAGCCACTCAAAAAGCAAGCAACAACAAGGCGGAGCAAACTACACCGAAACTCCTACCCTTGGCCTTAATCTCTAAATCCCAGATCGTATTAACCCTACCTTGACCCACAGCAACTTACTCTTTTGGTAGGGTCCACATAAGCTCTGTATTAGGTTTCATAACACGAGCCTACAAGGAAATAGGCTATGGTCCTTGGTAGTTCAGGGCACCCTAAACCCTAACGAAATCCCATAAACCCTAAACCCTAAAGATCCCTAAAGTATGCCCCTGAACCCTAAACCCCTGAACCCCTAAACCCTAAACCGAAGCTTAGGGTAACAAAGAGGCCGAAACAATTACCACTACTATTTGGGGGGTTCCTTTTTGTAACTATAGTTGCCCCAAAACCCTATTCTAATTATTAAGGCCCCTAAAGTATACAATAAAACCTCGAAGGGCCACCTTCTCGAAGATGGTGTCCTGCACCTGAGATGTTTCAGCTTCAGCGTGCCGAAGAAAGGACCCGGGCTTAGGGGCCATGTAGGGTTTAGGGCTTAGGGGAGTGTCTATGACACTTTTAGGGTTTGGGGCTTAGGGTGTTTCCGAGCTTTTGGAGTTTAGGGCTGAGGGTGTTTATGACAATTTTTTATGACTATCCACCAATGCATGAAAGTTATAAGCACGAACACGAGCAAACCCTAAACCCTAAACCCATAAACCCTCAACAACAAATATCTGCGAAGGCGCCGTCTTCTTCGAGTCGAACTTCGGGCTCTGTTCAACGACGGTCACGTGCGCGCCGGATCGCAGGACGACTTCTCCCTTCATTCGGGGAAACTCTAGGGTTTGTCTGGGTTCTTCTTAAAGAACTTAATTTAGTTACCATAATACGGAAGCCATATTACATACTGCAGACCCATTTCTGGGTCATTATTACAGAAAACGGTTTAAGTTACCATAACAAGGAAACCATATTACCTACTGTCTGTAGACCCTCGCGATGGTAACTTTAAAGTAAGTTCCTTAGCAAGAGCCCAGCTCAAGGGCTTTATAAGGAGCAAAGTGCTACCCTAGACTACCAACACCTACTCGTTTTTATAGGGTCCCTATCAATGCTCAGCTGGGTTTACAGTACGACCTACTGTTCAAAATAGGTTCCCTGGTTGAAGAGGCTTTGGACTCTCGCGGCAAACACCCATGTTGCCTAGGATTCTGAAATCTCCAGTAGACATCCAGCGTTTGGGGGAGATGCCCTTCAACTTACTGCAACTCCACTTGGTCTTACTTCAGAGGTGTCGGGTGCGGTGTGTCTCCTAAGCTGTACATACTGATGATATCTGATCTCTTCCCCGCTTGGTTGTAGGTGGTTTCGGCGCCCAAGACTGAACCCGATGTCTGATTAGGACTTGCGGTTCCGGGGTTTGGGGCTCAAACTGTTGACATTACAAAACCTCTTCGACTGGAAGGGCTTAGACCATCAAGTCAACTTGAACCCAACATCTTTAGGGTTTAAGGATTTAGGGTTTCCTTTAAGGGATGTATAAGGGTTACTATACGGGTGTTATAGGGGTTTGATTAGGGGTTTAGGATTTATAGGGCTTAGGGTTTAAGCCGTCCAGGATTCCAAACGAAACAATACAAAACATCCAACACTACCGGCGATTGGGCACGATCCAACAAAGAGTAATATCGGGTTGGTAGCCCGTTTTAGCCTTCTTCCCTCGTAGCGATAGCAGCCCTAAGAGCATTAACCATCATTATCAGCACAACCTTCGTGATGATCATGGCCCGGATGAGCAGCAAGCGACAATACTGCAATCACTCGGGTCACAAGCCCAAACCCAAAAGCACTAGACACCTCACCCACAGCCACATCTGCTCCTGAACCCCAAGCTCTATAATGTAGGAACGTGATTAAGAAACCTTGGGCCATTATTAGGGTTCCTTGTATGTATCCTACTATTTTGGGGGTATAGGCCCCGGGTTCTTAATCAGGTTCCTAAATTACCCTAACGGCCCGAAACCTTAATCGACATAAAAGCAAAGCCCCAGATCCTGAACGCTACCCATAGGCGCCATAGTATATAGTTCCTTTCTGGGGATTAATTTATAGGATTCTAAATATGAACTGTAGTTCCTTTTGGGGGATTACTTTATAGGATTCTAGCTATGAACTATAGTTCCTTTTTGATTTTGGGATTACTTTATAGGAGTCTAAGTATGACACCCCAAAGAGGACTACTATGGGGCCTATGGGTCTACACCCACAGCCCTATGTGCGGCTTCTGCCGGGTCTTTTTCTGGCGGGAGCTCTCAAGGTTGAGGGTTTCGGCTTTTTCTTCCCAGCCCCCTACCCAGAGAGCCCAATACCCCTTAATTAAGGAATATACCTTAAATCATTAGGGGCTTCATATTATGATTTAAGCCTTATTCCTTAATTCAGGGGTATTGGGCTCTCGGGGTAGGTGGCTCTTAGGGTTTAGGATTGAGGGTATGGGGCTTCTTCCCTGCCTCCTTGGGAGAGTTCTTCCCGGCCAGAACAGACAGCAAGGTGGATTTCCCACAGCCGTTGGCCCCGACCACCGCCACCTTCCTTCCCTGCATAGAAAACATGGTTGGAGGCTCAGGGGTATACATTTGTTGGGTTTCAGGTCTTCGGATATGGAGTTTCCAAAAATAGGGGACCCTAATATAGTACCCTAAATAATTGGATCCTTATTGTAAGGACCCCAAAATAAGGTACCCCTAATTGTCGGAAACTCCTATATGGCTCTGGCTTCAGGACTCTACCGGAGTCCGGGATTGCTTTGAAGCCCGGCATTTGGGATCTACGGCTTTGAGGATTTCAATCTACCGCCTTCATGCTAACATGGAACCCCAACTAGCCTCTTCGAGAGAGGGCAGCAGTAGATTGTAATGTAAATGTAATGAAGTTCAAAATCTTCGGTTTAGGGTTTAGGGTTTTAGGGTTTTAGGGTTTAGGGTTTTAGGGTTTAGGGTTTTAGGGTTTAGGGTTTAGGGTTCAACCGTTAACTTTTAAACCCTCATCCCCGAAACGCTGCACCCTAGAGCCCCTCTAAACCTTAAAAGGCCTGCCACGGCTTCGGCAGGCTGGTTTTAGAGGTTGCGGGGTTTGCGGTTTTGGGGGGGTTTTGGGGTTTAGGGGTTTAGGTGTTTATAGGGTTTAGGGTGTCTCATCTCAGGGGCCCGATGCGATGGATGTTTTTGCAGGAGTCGCGATGGCTTGATCCACCAGTCCAACTACATTATACAGCCCTGTGCGTATGTTGTACCCGCGTGGTTTTGACGGATTGCTTCTGGTACGGCCCGTCGAGGCACTCTCCCACTTGCTTGTTTTTGTTTTCTCTCTCTGTCGCTCTCTCCTCCTCTTCCGCCCAGCTTTGCTCAAAAGTTTGCTCAGCATCGAGAAGTCCGGCTTGGAAGGGTTCAGGATATTCGCCCTAAGCCCTAATATAGGGGCCTTAATAATTAACTATACTATCTGGGGTTCCTTAATATAGTTATGGATATAATGGGCCTCAAAAACGGCACTTCGGAAGAAGCTCTGGTGAGCTGTTTAGGCGGATTGGGGGCCCCAACTGGGGCTGCTAGTCTAGCTAGAGCTCAGCGAAACATCACGGGCTTTCATACAGTAAACCGTAAAAAAAAAGCCCGATATCAGGAGGCAGCGGCCCTGTCGACCGGGCTCCTCGCCTAAAATTGTTAGGGTTTAGGGTTTAGGGTTTCGAGATGTCAACCCCAGAACACCCAATGGAACTCCAAGGCCCAAAAGCTCAAAGCAACCAAATGGGAGTTTCCGAAAAAAGGGGGATAGTACCCTAAATAGTAGGATCCTTATTACAAGGACCCCAAAATAAGGTACCCCCTATTTTCGGAAACTCCCAAATCCTGTCGGCGTAGGCAGCTGTCAAGGCCAAGGATTTTGGTAAGTCTTTTTTGCCACCAGCGGATGACGACCCAGATGACACAGTGGGCCCAGTTGCGCCGCAGCAGTTCTGCGTTTTTTCGCATGGGTGCATGGGCTGTCTCAACGTCATCATCTGCTGTTACTGCTGCCTCATGTTGCCCTGCTTCTACTTGGAGGTTCATGGGTCGTTATAAGTAGGGTTATAAGTAGGGTAACTATACTGCTAACCCATATTAGGGGTCTTACAACCCCACCACCGTCTTGCTGTCTCAGTCGGGCCCACAACTCTGCGAGTGTTGCACCTTTGGACGAGGTGTCACTGCTTGCCTTCTTCCCTGTTTTGTCTTGTCGGATCTGATTCCAAGCCCAACTTTCGATAGCCCAACCTCATAAGATCTGAACCCCAGAATCCTTAAACGCCTCAACACCTGAACCCTGCAAAAACTCTAAACGATACAAAGATTCTAAGCCCTACAAAAAAGCAGGGAAACGCCAATTCACTACCCTGAAACTTGAACCCGTTTTGGTCGGCCTGATCGATCTTCAGCTCTTCGATCTTGAAAAGGGTGCGCAGTTCGTCGTGGGTCCTGCACGGAACGCCCCGAACTCTAGGAGAGTCGATATTGGGATTATCAGGGCTAAAATGGATGTGGGGTTAAACTCTACGTAGGGCTTGTGGGGTTGTTGCTATGTTCAGAAGAACAGAATAAACCCCGAGCCGTACCCTGAGCCCTAGAAGCCGCTAGCTCTAAACCCTATTTGCTGCCAGGACCCCTCAATAAAGCCCTTATAGGCCTTAATGGACGGTACTTGGTGTAGAATAGACGGTAGTTGCGGGGTCTGACTAATCCCTACAAGCAAAGGAAGCTCTAACCTTAAATCCTTAGTCGAAGCGCTATAATCCGAAACACGGAAAAAGAAGCCCCAAGAATGACCCTTACACCTCCACTCTCTTGTTTCCCGCACACCCTTGCTTACAACAACACACAAACCCCGACGCTCTGGAAGCCTAAACACTTACCTTTGGGTAGTAGGGAATGGAGGAATGGGGTACAATTATCACTACTATTACTACCATTCTTCCTATAGATCCCTTTTCATGAACCCTATAGACCTCTTTAAAGGAACCCTAAATATCCCCTATTACTACCATTCTTCCATTCCCTACTAAGCAAAGGTAGGACCACCCAGGAGCCCGACCCAAGGGCCTCTATCCAAGCCCGACTTATAGTGAACCCCAGAAAGTTGGAACATGGATTTAGGACGATTAGTGCTGGGATCTCCTATACTTTGCCTTAAGGGCATGAGGATAATGATGTTCCAACTTTCTGGCTTCTACTATACACTGAACCCGGCCTTCCGAAGCCCGACACATCCTCTGCAATAGACTGTCTATCCGAATTTGGCAAAAGCCACTATCCCACCCCGAATGGCCAAAATCATTGGCTTCCGTGATTTTTCCTATTATGGACAAGACAAGTCCCGAGCCCTGAACCAGAAGCCTCAACTCGAAGCCCCAGGCCCTGACCTGCCCCAAACCCTACTTGGAGATTCGTGGGTAGTACTTAGGGGTTTGCCTTTTGAAAACCTTGAAACCTAAACCCCAAGCACTGAACCTAGACCTAAACCCCAAATGAGGCACCCACACCGTCAAGGGGAACCCAAACCCTGAACCCCGGTCCCTCGCACACCGCTAGCTTCCAGCACTGCCGCATGTCTTGCAATGAGCCTGCGCTCCTGGGCCCAAAGCTCTGGAATCAGGGTTTACCTGAACCTGAAACAAGCTTCCTTCTTGGGGCTCCTTGTTATGACTTCCCTATATCAGTCCTGTAAACATCTCGGCTTTTATAGGGTCCAGGTAGGGTTTGCGACTCAACCCCTTTCAGGCTTCCGGGACTTGTAGAGATCTCGGAAGCATGCGCCAGAAGCAAAAGTACCAAATGGGTTCACCCCGAAAGCATGCAGAACAAAGGCCTTTTATGGATGTTGGACGATTATTTTACTCACTTTGGGAGTTTTAAGTACTCCTTACGAAGCTCAAAACCCAACTCGCAAAGCATCCTAAGCCCTAAGCCCCGAAGTTCTAAGATTCTAAAGCTCTCAAACTGTCCTGAGCCAGGGCTTTTCTTGTTCAAGTTGCGCTGTACGGCTGATGATATAAATCCTGCATTACCCATAGTAACAGTAAGGAATATACCATAATTACCATAGTCTGGGGTCATTAAGGTAATGCAGGATTTATATCATGTTTATATCATCAACCGTCTGTGCTGCATGCGGTGCCCAGGGGACTCGTGCAGTTGGAAACGGAGTGGCCACTCGTTGCGAGGCTCCACGTGTATGATCAATTTTTTGGCTAGATGTATATTGTATCACTCACCCTAAACCCTGAAACATGAAACTCTAAACCCTAAAACATGAAATGCATCCAAAACCAGTCCCTCCTCTCCACCCGGCAAGTCGGTCCTAGCCCTTCCCTTGCACCTACCTACTTGTCCAGTATCTTAGGGGAACTAAAGGTTAACCTTTGAGATCATATAGGGATTATAGTACACCAAAAAGGTTAAAGGTTACCTACTCTACTACTAAGCCTAAGTTTGGGGGCATCGACTCTGAGCCCTAGTGTCGCTCCTTGGCCACTTGACTTCTCGGCTGACACCTCGGAGAATTCGGGTTTCGGATTCGGGCCAATAGGGTCTACCTTGAACTACCAAAGCCGAATTCTTTGTGGGGTCCCACAGACTTCTCTATGAGGGTTTATGAGAAGAACCCAAGACTCTTAAAGGGCTGTAGGGGTTCAGCTTTCTTACGTCCTTGTCCAGTATCCTAGGCGAAATTTAAGGTTTACCTTTGGGATCCTGCGGGATTATGTAGGGACTACAGAGACAGTAGAGTATGGTTGCCATGAAGGCTCCCTGCACGGCTGCCCTTGCGAAAACGCTGATTCCCTAAGGGTCCATGTGCCCAAATAGTACATACCTTGGCCCCAATCTCTCTATCTCTGTCTCTCTCTACATATATATATACACACCCACATATTTTTCTTTCTTTATATATATATTTATTTAATTAATATGGAGTTATGTATAAGGCCTACTGTCAAGCAGAAGCAAAAACTAGTTGGGCACATGGACCCCTAGGGTTGCACGCTGTTTTGACTTGCTTCAATCTTATTGCTGCCGTGCGATAAGTGCACACACACCCCTAGACGTCCTTATAGAAGCCTTAGTAGATTGAATAGGGTTTTAAAATTTTAGGGTGTTGCGGAAAGGATAGGGAACACAGGGGAATAATCTCGCAATTGCTCAGGCTTCTTTATTAACGTATCAACCTGCAAAACCCCCCATGTTGTGCCCAGGACTTGGGCAGCGTCTTCATTTCTCTAAGGGTCCTGTTTAAGGCTTAGGGTGTGAAGCTAGTATATAGTTTTGTAGGGTAGCATACGGTTACCCCACAGGGTCCATATACACTACCATCATGGAATTGGGTCCCAAAAGGCCATCCCTATTACGGTTTTGGGAGCCTAATTCCATAATCATAGTGTATATGGACCCTGTGGGGTAACCGTATGCTACCCTACAAAACTATATACTAGCTTTACACCCTAAGCCTTAAACAGGACCCTTAGAGAAATACTAGGTACTTGGACCCTGTAGGGTTTTCGCCCTCGGCCGCCTGGGTTCTCAGCTCACGGCGTCACGAAGGCAGCGGCACAAAGCAGTGTGCTCACGAGGATCCAGGAAGCATGCCTGCTCCGTACCCTAAACCCTAAACCCTAAACCCCTAAACCCTAAACCCCTAAACCCTGAACCCCTAAACCCCTAAACCCCTAACCCTAAACCCTAAACCCCTAAACCCTAAACCCTAATCCCATAAACCGCTCATGGTTTGCTCCGGACATTGCTTCAGGGTTCAGTTTACTTACCTTTGGTTAGTAGGGAATGGAGGAATGGGGTACAATTATAACTACTACTACTACTACTACTACTACCATTCTTCCTATAGATCCCTTTTAATGAACCCTATAGACCTCTTTGAAGGAACCCTAAATATCCCCTATTACTACCATTCTTCCATTCCCTACTAAGCAAAGGTAGGTTTAGGACTCAGGGTTTAGGTTTAGGGATTCTGGTATATGGTTTCGGGTTAAGTATTGGTTCCGAGTTTAGGGTTCAGGGTTTACGGTGGCATAAAGTGGACCCGTGACCAATCTTAAGGAACTGGAAGGAAGGCAGGTGCTTACATTCAGGAAATTGACTTTTAAGTGGACAGGCTTCTTCTCAAAGCCCCAAAACCCGAAAACTTAACTTGGCTGACTTCTGAACCCATCCAAAAAGTTAAACTTTTAGCCTCCTTATTATAGTTCATATAGAAGTCCAAAATGTTAAAGTCCTAAGAGCCAACCAGAAGAACGCCAAGTTAAAACCCTGAAGCCCTGAAGCGCAAAGCCTGAGCCCCCAAGAGAAGTAGGAGGATGTCGGGTTGCACAACTGGGAGTTTCCGAAAATAGGGGACCCTAATTTTGTACCCTAAATAGTAGGATCCTTCTTATAAGGACCCCCAAGCAAGGTACCCCTAATTTTCGGAAACTCCCAACTGAACAAATGAGCCTGTCATGTCGGGGTTCAGGACTCCGTTTCTATATGCGGAGTCGATGCAGCTGCAGCATCATGGCACGTTCGGGTTCAAAGTAAAGCTTCTTCCGCAAGAAAGCTTGGAATATATGTTAATGTGGAGGCCTTGAGAATGTCAAAAGGGTTTGGGAGTATATTCTACTATATCAAAACAGCCACATAGCCAAAAAGCAATATTTCAATTAGTTATACAGATCTCCACATTACTCACTGTCAGATCCTTGAACAGATTGCGACCCGTACTTCCCGTCGGGGATCTAACCCCAATCTCACAACCATCTCCCCAAGCATGCTCGCCACAAAATGTAAAAAACATCACCGTCTCTATCGCTATATACCACCTCAGACATACCAGTCAGGCTTGGACCATTGTCCCAACAAAACCCTTACAGAAACCCTTACAGTACAAACCTCCCCTCGAAACCGTAGATAATCCTCGTGGAACCCCTGTAAGACCACCCGAAACCCTAAACCCCTAAACCATAACCCAATGCCCTAAACCCTAAGTAGGATTGTGCCTCGGTGGGCGACCCGGGTGCTTTGCCATGGCCGTCACATCAGCGACGCTGTGGCAGCTTGGGGATCTTGGGAACCTTTAAGGCTCCTTACTTGGAGGCCCTTTTGACTTAGCAAGTAGGGTTAGTAAGGTGGGTTATGGGGGATTATAATAGGGTTTCTAAGGGATACTAAGTAGAGATACTAAGTCAAAAGGGCCTCCAAGTAGTTAAAAGGCCTGCCTTAATGGGTTCTATAAGGGCTCCCTTAAAAGAGTTCTATAAGGGTTTCCTTATAACGGCTTCTATAAGCGTTTCCTTAAAAGGTTGAAGAAAGGTTTGCTGAAAAGAGTTCTATGAGAGTCTTCTGAAAGGGCTTGGAATTTATGATTTACTCGGTCAGGTCTTTAGAGTTTAGGCTTACCGTTCACGCAGGATTTACTCGAAGGCTCTATGGGCTTTGGCCTTAAAGACCACTCAGCAAAGAGAGCTAGGGCTCAACGTGGGCATGAGCCACTGTCCAAAGCGAGCTCGACGAGAAGCCTAAACCGAGTATAAAAAAACACAGAAACCTCAGCAACACACGCACTTAGTTACTTAGTTGCTGAGTTCATAAGCCCCAAAAAGTGTACACTTTTGGTTTTATAGTGGGTAATATTCTACCAAGAAGTGTAAAGTGTATCCACTCAGCTACTAAGCGGACAAAATCTGAACTAGTCCGAGGGTGCAAGGTCCGTGCCCTGATATGAAGAAGAGTAGAAACTTCCCCCATTGCAACCCGTCGTTGGGTGGGGCCCTGTTGTCCTGAACCTTGAAACCTTAACCGCACCCGCCCCAAACCTCAAACTCTTACCGATCCTCAATCCCAAGCCAAACCCGAAACCCAAACCCTCAAGTTGAGGGTTTAGGTTTGATAACCCTCTATAGCAGAAGCCAGAAAGTTGGAACATCATTGGCCTCATGCCCTTACAGTAAAGTATAGGGAATCCCAGCATGAATCCTCCTAAAACTATGTTCCAACTTTCTGGTGTTCACTGTATCCTAAACCTTCAACCACGAAAACCACAACAAACACAGTCTTCTTGGCTTCTGCATCCGGATGCCTGGGAAAGCTCTCGTAAGACTTCTCGCTATCTCTGCTTCCCCGAACCCGACAAACAGTCAGTTTAAATCTCCAATCGCCGAAGTCTCAACTTTACACCCTCAAAACCCTAACCCCCTGAAGCTCCGCAATCCAAACCATATGCCCCAAATCCTGAGACCCTATCCCCGGTAAACTAACCCCAACTCTAACCTTGAAGCCCTCAACTCCAAACCCTAAGCTAGGCGTAAACCCTAACCCCTAAACCCCAAGCCCTGAATCCTGAACTCCTTCTAGAACCGGTTTTTACAGAATCCTCACCCTAAACCCTAAAGCCTAAACCCTTAAAGGGCGGATCCCAGCTCATTCTTGGCCCGCAGCTATCTTCGATCACGGCAAAATACATCCAGGAAAGCCCTCTGAGCTCTTCCTGGGCGAAGGCTGAGAGAAGAGCATGTTTGGCCTCATTTGTACAGGGCTTTCTCCAGGATTTTGAGCTTCAGTCTCTAGAATGTAAGTACAGAGATCCGCCTCTACAGTCTGCAGAAGGACTGTTGTTCTCCATTAACCTGCTGGAGAAAGCCCGGGAAAACACTGAGGGCCCAAACATCTTCCCAGCAATGGAGATTAAAAGCCCAAATTCCTTGGGTCTACGGCGATATCACCGACGGCGATTGGCCGTTTGCAAAACGCCTCCCTCGTCCCAGCGCTGTACCGCATGGAAGGGGGCTAAATGTAAAACAAAAGTTTCTCAGCTTCTCACAGGGGCTCTGCCCTAGCGCGCTTTCAGCACCTGATCGGGCTGGGGCCTCAATCCTTAGTTAGCCCTACTTGGAGATTCATGGGTAGTTATAAGTAGGGTAACTCGACATATAACCCATATTCGGGGACTTATAACCCACTTCTAACTACCCATGAACCTCCAAGTAAACTCTGCTAGGAAACCCAAGCCTTATAAACCTTATACATGAAACCGTTGGAACTATCCGGCGATTGAATGTTCGACTCCTTGTTGAAAGGTTTCGGGGTGGGGGCTTCAGCGTCTCAGTATTTCCGGGTGTAACACGGTTTAGGGCAGTGTATATCGGCTCTAGACAAAACCCGGGCCCCGCAGCGCCGCAGGTTGTAAAGGCCTCCTCTTGCTCCTCCACGGGCATCCAGTACTCGGGCTTTACATCCATGCGCAGTGCACCTGCTTGGTTCGGAGCCCAGGGCTTCAAAGCCCATGTTCGGGCGCCAAAAAAGCACATAAGCGGGCTAGGGATATCCCATATAAACCCCCTTGTAATGAAGCCCAATAAGGTAGGGATATCCCTGTAAAATGCTTATGCTTATGTGCTTTTGGGGTCCCTAACATGTTGATGTTCAAACAAAGTTGTTCTGCTGTTTCTTGGGTGTAAGGAACACGGTCAACTTTTCATCAGGTGCTCCAAGCGATGTCTACACTTATTAAAAAACGAAGACGGCACAAACTAAAACCTCAAGAAACGTCGAGGTAGGAAACATGTCATGTTTTGCGGCTGCCCACGGGATAGGGAACCCTTTGTCTTCACCAAACGATGCGTGGCTCCTTCGGTCATCACGGTTGCTGCGTCTGCAGCGCTGATGCAACGGTTGCTGTTGCTGCAAATACTGCGACAACAATCACAAGACATGTGGGCAGATCAAAGTGCTCTTTGACAGTTGTAATCATGGCAGCAATGCAAAGTGCCGCCNACCACACACACACACACACACAGAGAAGCAAACCCATGAGGGAACCAATTCTCCCAGAGAGCTTCAAGAGAAGACCCCAGTAGAAGACCCCTTACCAAAGATCCGTAGATCCGTAGTCTGGTTCCCGAAATATTCCTGCATGAATGACCTTAAGGCTGAAACCTTATAAATCCTACCCAAAGCCCTCTGCAAACTTTACATAACTCCTTGAAGCACCTAAAAAGCATCGACAAAGACAAGAATGGAAACATGGACCCACATGAATGGAAGGACCGCCACAACAAGGACTCATGAACCCCAATTTGGGCAGCTAGAATCTAAATCTACTTCGGTCCTCGGCAGAAGTGCAAGAGTCACGAAGGGTTCTAAGCAACTTAGTAACTTAGTCGCAGGCGTTAGGGTCTTGTGTTTACAGCGATTTGAGGGATTTAGAGATTCGGCTGTAGTTTTAAGGTTCATTAGTTTTTCGCGCCTGTGTCTGGATCTACTGCCACCACCCGGCAGTCGAACCAGGCGCCCTGCATCACACGACCCTCAACTCTAAAACCCCTCCCCATAAACCCAAAACCCCCTCATTGACCCAATTTAAACCCTGCAAAACCCTAAGCAAGCTAAAAAGGGGAATCAAGACCTTCAGCTCAAGCCTAAACGGCTTTAGGGCTGTAGAGTTTGGCATTGAGGGTTTAGGGGTTCAAGTTTTTGTTTAAAAGGTTCAGGATCTTTGGGGGGGCAGTTTTTGACGGCAAAACCTAAACCCTAAACCATGCAAATCCTAAACGCAACCTCTAAACTCTATACCCTAAACCCTGTAACCCTGCAAAAACTCTAAAAGCAACCTTTTAAACGAACCCTCTTTGGTGTTCCACGGGGTTGAGGTCGGACTGTGGCTCGAATTCAAACGATTCCTGGCAGAGGTATAGGGTTAAGGGCTGGGGGTTTAGGGTTCAGGGTTTAGGGATTTAGGGCTTAGGGTTTGCCCATGCCCATCTCCACCTGGTTGCCCTTGTTAGTTGGCATGCCCGGCATTATGTTCTGCTGTATGGGGTCATCACGCTCATGGGCGGGGCCTGGGACGGCTGCATCATCGGGTTCACTTGCATGCCCACGGGCGGGCTCTGGCTACTCATCATGGACCCTGTTCCTCTCCATGCCCATGCTCATAGCACCGGTCCTGTGCATGTTAACGTCCGGTTGCGCGGACGGGTCGCGACCTTGCTGGTGCCCAACGGAACGGGCGCGTTGAACTGCGTGGGCACGAGCACGTAGGGCTTTGGTAAAGGGCATGGGGTTTAGATCCCCGGACAAGCAAGCCTACTGGCTATGCATCCAGCCAACCTGACGACTCTAGGTGGGTTCCGAAGCCATCGACCTTCAACCCTAGATACCTAAAATCATTCTATGAAATCAAGTCTGGCCTGTGCTGTAGATCAGTGTAGGTAGCCGATTCCCATATCCAAACATTTGGGTTCATACACATTTGTTGTACCGGGAGCGACTCAGGGAAGGTCGTTCCAAATACAGAGGTGTTCACTACATAATGCAGCAAGCTTTCAAATCGCCAACCTCGCGAACAGGTGGCGTCAGCAAGACAAGCTTTTGCTGCATCCCTGAAACAGCAAACCCTAACACTCACCAACAACCAGCCTAAAATCTTAACCCCTCGAACTTAAACTCCAACACACGTTTAGAGCCCACAAAGACCCTTTATAGAACCCAACAGTAAGCCATAGGGAACCCTGAACGAACCCGTCTCGAACCCTTAAACTCTAAACCCTTAACATAGAACCCACAAAAAGCCCGAAGACTTCAGCCATTAAATCCCTGAAAACCTCTCGTGGTGGCAGAGCTTCCGATGCACCTGGCGCTTGCTGTAGTACATGGCGGCCTGGCCTTCCTCGCGTCTACTTTTGCTTATGCGGTGTAGGGATTTGGGTTAAGGGTTTAGTGTGTAGGTTTGGAGCAGAAAGTGTAAGAGTTAAGGGGTTTAGGATTGTAGGTTTGAGGTTGAATTTTTGGAGACTTAAATTCAGTTTTAGGGTGTAGGGGAACTCTACTACATTGCTACATCAACCGACATTCAGCCAATACACAAGCCTGATTTAATCCCCAGATCCCCAAAGCCCTGTTCTGGTTGTGGATGCTTTATATTACACCCTCGCCCCCCAACCCAAATGAGGCCCGCACCGACACAGAAATAGAGAAAGTGTTGTTTTTTGCTCTTATCATCTATCAGGGGACCCTAAAGGAAATAGTACCAATAGTTGAAGCTTCCGTCGTACTGGGGTCTCCAACGCGAAACCTGAGTCAAGTCAACAAACGGAGCACCGAGAAACCTAGCCCAAGTTGAAGTTGCAATCTTAATAGCTCAGTCCAAGAAGCCTAACTTATAATGCAATGTAGGGATATCAAGGAAACAATCTGCTTCCCTTGTTTTGGTGGCTCTCATTGAGTTCCTGAATATGAACTCGGTTTGCCTCTGAACCTGAAACCCTAAATCCCAAACTATAACCACACCCCATGATGGCCTTCCATTGGCCCACGCATGGGGGTAGACCAGTCTTTCCTCCAGGGTGGCTGGTCTTGGTTGATGACTCCGCAGGTCGCAGAAAACAACAATCTGACATAGATCGATAGATAGATATAGATAGATATAGATAGATAGATAGGTAGGTAAGTAGAAATATATATATATATATATATACATATATTTATAGATAGATAGAAAGAAAGATAGATAGATAGATAAGTAGGTAGGTACTTAGATACTTGACAGATAGAGACACACACACACAAACAAACGAGTATAGCACTGCAGACACAAACGCAGATAAACACATGAAACGATGCAGCCACATTCCTTGTACATACAAGATCGGTATTGAATCTTGGATGTAGATCTAGATACAGATATAGAGATAGATACAGAAAGTTTAAAGTAGGTAGGTAGGCAGGTAGGTGGCAAGTAGACAGGTAGATAGGTAAAGAGACAGATAGACAGCTGGATAAATAGGCCGATAGCCACATAGGTAGATAGGTAGATATAGATAGGTAGCTAGATAGGTAGGTAGGTAGATAGATAGAGAGGGAAAGAGGAGAGCGGGAGAGAGAGAAAGAGAGAGAGAGCCTCCACAACACCTTATTTCAGGGCTAGTCTGATATTCTTTCTATACTTATGAAAGCCTTAAAATAGGGTTTTATCGCGCCTTGTTTAGGCAATAAGCCCTAAATTGTAGACGGATCATTGAAATCATTCGAGGTATTCCGTGATTGAGGCTTGACTCAGTCGCTGGGGGTGCAGGGCTTACTGGTTGTAGAGTCTAGGGTTCAGGGATTGTGGCTTTAGGGTTTGGGAGTCAAGGCTGACAGATGGAGTTGGCTTGAACGCAAGTTGCATCCCTGAGGCGAGGTCGTGAAAATCATTCAAACATCGTTTTCTCGTTCTCTCGCCCGCTCTCTCTCGCGTATGACTCATATGTCTGCTTTATAAATTTAAATGTTTGCACGCACATTCACATAGATCTGTGTCTGTATCCAATGTGCCGATCCACCCCCCTCTCTAGCTAGCTGTCTGTGGGGCTAGCGACAAAGTCTGCCAGTATTTCTGTATCCATCTATCTACGTACCTACCAACCTGACTACCTCCGTCTCTCTCGCTCTCTTCAAGGTTTCCTTAGGTCAAAGCTTCTTTTGGGGAGATATTATAGAGTTTCAACGGTTTCACCAAGGTTACGATATGGACACCGCTTGACGACGGCTGCGTCATGAAGGATCCCTACTACAATCTAAGGTAAACTCTTCTGAAGCCGAAAAGCATGACATGCCAAATCCTTGGCCATGTCGTCAAACCCTTTACAGTGAACCCCAGAAAGTTGGAACATACATTTAGGATGATTCATGCTGGGATTCCCTATACTTTACTTTAAGGGTGGGAGGCTAATGATGTTCCAACTTTCTGGCTTCTACTGTAAACTCAAGCCCTTAAACCCTAAGCCCAAAGCCCGAACCAACCCCTAGATTCAAATCCCCAAGAGGATCCTTAACCCTAAACCCTAAACCGCAAACGCTTCCCCAGAGAGCCCAATATCCCTTAATTAAGGAATATAGCTTAACTCATAATATGAAGCCCCTAATAATTTAAGGTATATTCCTTAATGAAGGGGTATTGGGCTCTCTGGCTCTTTTCACCTGGAATGGAAAACGGAGAGCCTCGACCCAACTGTGGCGATGCCTGGCCAGCAGTTCATGAAGAAATCCACCAACGACACAACGGGTGAGGGTCTAGGGCTTACCTTAACCCTGCAGAACCTACCTTTTTAAGGTTCCTTTTCTGCTTTCCTTATATAAGTCCTTAAAAAGGTAGGTGCTTCAGGGTTAAGGTAGGGTTTAGGACAACGATCCCAGAATGGCGCGTACAGGGAGACAAAGAGGGAATCCAGTACTATGAGAAGCCCCCAACAATCCCAAGCCCCACAAGGACCCGCTGAACCTCGAAATCTTATTACATTATATCCAACCAGTTGTATTATGCTCAACCCAGGTTATTGCAAGGTTAATATGGGAGTTTCCGAAAATTAGGGGTACCGTATTTGGGGCCCTTGTCATAAGGATCCTACTATTTGGGGTACCATATTAGGGTCCCCTATTTTCGGAAACTCCCATATAGACACGCCGGGTCAGGGTTAAGAGTCCATGTTTACGCACACCAAACCCTCAGTTTCCTTCAGTAGCGTTCCTCTACCAGGGAGCAAAATCCGTACGGAGCACCGTTGCACTAGTAAGAAACAAGAAATCCCATAGTCAGACCTTAAATCTATAGCCGCCTTAGAACCATAATAGTCCTAGCTTCAATATTCTCTTGGGGTTTATTTGACCCAAACTATAAAATAATTCCTAAGGAGGCTGACTACAGAAATACCGTGCGCTCCTATTTTAGGGGCTGTCAGGAGTCAGGGGGAGCTTCGTATACCGCGATCGGCCTGAGGCTTTGTCGTCAGGGTTGGGAGCTCAGAGCGTCGGGCTCACGGTTTAGGGTTTAGGGTGTAGGGTTTAGGGTTTCGGGTTTGGGGTACCCAGAAACTCCAATATCCCTGAATTAAGGAATATTCCTTAAAGTATAGTAGGATCCCTAGTATGATTTAAGGAATATTCCTCAATTAAGGGATATTGGAGTCTCTGGGTATGTGTATCCCTAAGGCTCAAAATAGCCCAAAAGCCTTATATAGATAGTATGGTCTTTGGGCCCAAAAGCCTTAAGATATGAGTCCTTAAAGCATAAGGGTATGGGTTTATAAAGTTAGGGGAAGTTTCGGTTCGGGCATGCTGTCGAAGGATACTGAGGTCAGTACAGGAACCTCAATACGTACAATAGGGTGCTGGAGTTTGATTTTCTGCAGATCCGTGGAATGTAACTCCAAGCTCCAAACCCTAAGACCGTGATTCGATCCCTGATGCATACGTTGACATTACTGTATTACGAACTAAGACTGATCGAATATCCTTGGGGAATGATGTGCCATACACGGTTTACAGAGGAACAGTGCTACCAATTCTTGAAGTTTCGAGACAGGTCAGAGCTTTCGGCTGTTTATCTTACACTTGGTTTCACAAGAACCCTCAACCCAGAAACCCAACAAAAAACATCAGATCTTATGAAACCTACGTTCTAGATCCTACCCTAAACCCTAAACCCTAAACGTTCTAGATCCTGAAACAGGTCTCTAGGACCCTGGGACTCCACGAATTTGGATATTCGGGTCTTGCCGTTCCGTGCAAGAGAGCTGGGGAAGGGCACACCACTTCGTGCCTGGGTACCCAGAGAGCCCAATGGACCCCTTAATTTTAAGGAATACTTAGGGCTCCTTTAAGGGATCTCTAAGGGATCCATAGGGTTTAAAACCCTTAAATTCAGGAATGTACCTTAAATCAGCAGGGCCGATTATGATGTAAGCTATATTCCTTAATTAAGGAGTATTGGGCTTTCTGGGTATGCTGTGGCAGTAGGGACAGGGACTGTAGGTCAACACACGAATACCGATCTTGGCAAGTGCAAAGAGATCTGCTCCCGCGGCTCTGACAAAATATTTCACATGGCACAAGGACTTCGTTTTGCAGATGCTGTCATCCACGGTGCCGGCATCCAAGCTGTGCAGCCGCTGCCTTTTGCTACATCCTGTCGGCGCTGGGTGACCATCGTAACTTCCCACATCCTTGTCGGCGTCGGCCTGCAGGAGCAATCGCACCACTTCGACATGACCAGCGTCAGATGCGCGTTTCAGAGCGGTGTAGCCTTGGTTGTCTGCGACATCCTTGTCGATACCGGACTGCAGCAGCAAGTTCACGACATCGACGTGACCTGCGACAGATGCCAATGTCAGAGCTGTGCCGCCACTGCTGTCTACCAACCCCGTGTCCGCTCTGTACTCGAGAAGCAGTCGGACGATGTTGACATGACCATTCAAAGATGCTCGCATCAACTCTCGGCGGTCATGGTCATCTCTCACATTCTGATCGGCGCCGGCCTGCAGGAGCAATCGCACCACTTCGACATGACCAGCGTTAGAAGCCCACATCAGGGCTGTGTAGCCTTGGTTGTCTGCAACATCCTTGTCGATACTGGCCTGCAGCAGCAAGTTCACGACATCGACGTGACCTGCGACAGATGCCAATGTCAATGCTCTGCCGCTACTGCTGTCTGCGAACCCCTTGTCCACTCTGTACTCGAGAAGCAGTCGGACGATGTTGACATGACCGTTCAAAGATGCTCGCATCAAAGCTTGGCGACCATTGTCATCTCTCACATTCTGATCGGCGCCGGCCTGCAGGAGCAATCGCACCACTTCGACATGACCAGCGTCAGATGCCCACATCAGCGCGGTGCAGCCTCGGTTGCTTGCGACATCCTTGTCGATACCGGCCTGCAGCAGCAAGTTCACGACATCGACGTGACCTGCGCCAGATGCCAATGTCAGAGCTGTATTACCTGTGCGTTCTGCCAACTCCATGTCTGCTCTGGACTTTAGAAGCAGTCGGACGATGTCGACATGACCTCTCCAAGATGCTCGCATCAAAGCTCGTTGACCATACTCATCTCTCAAATCCTTATCGGCGCCGGCTTGCAGGAGCAATTGCACCACTCCGACATGACCTCGGTCAGACGCCAACATCAGAGCGGTGCTGCCGTTGAAATTTGCAGCATCTTGGTCGATGCCCCCCTGCAGCAGCAAGGTCACGATCTCGACATGACCCCTGCCAGATGCTACTGTCAATGCTGTGCCGCCCCTGCTGTCTGCCAGCTCCTTGTCCGCCCTGGACTCCAACAGCAATCGGACGAGGTCGACATGACCTGCGTCACATGCCGACATCAAAGCGGTGCGGCCGTCTGCCCGACTCAAGTCTGGATTTTGCGGCAGCTGCAGCTTGGACAGGACGTCGGTCACTGAGCCACGGTGTGCAGCGTCCACCAAGCCGCCCACCTGCTCTTCGGAAACTTCGACGAACTGCAATATGACGAGCTCCAGGTCCATCGGTGAGTCCAGCTTGAAGGCATCTTCTAAAGCCTCACCATCCAGAAGGATCCTCTGTCTGAATCCCAAGGGAAACCCGCGCAGCTCATGAAGGCGCCTCTTTAAGGCCCTCACATCCTGTATCTCCTCGACAGGAAGGCTTATCTCTGCGGCGGAGAGCAGTCTGATGCGCAGCATCTTGCAGGAATATTTTGGGATATTTTGGGGTCCACACCTTGAATAGAACGGCTTGCTGCCAGTGCAATGCTTCTCAACATCAGATGCAGAAGCAAAGAACCTCCGTCCTTGGGTTCGTGAAAGGCGCGAGCATCCTCGTCTTTCAACCAGAACACCCAGCTCCAAACCAAAAACAACAACCCTAAACCCTAAACCCTAAACCAAAACCAACAAACCTCAAACCCTGAACTCATCCCACGAACCCTGATAGAACTGCAATAGAGCCTTGTTGTTTAGAGAACCATAATGGAACCCTAAACCCACGACCCAACTTCTCGTTGGGTCAGCTGCCGGCCTTCTGCGTGGGGCTCTTCTCATCAGCAGGCCTTCCAGCGCACAGACATACTCAGACAAGTTCTTCAAGAAAGGGTGATTGCATTCACTTTAAACTCTTTAGAGTTTAAGCTAAGGCACAATTTAGGGACATGCGCGTAACCGGAGGGTTTTGGAGCTGAACTCTGATTCATGTTCGTGTGATCATAAGTGAATGCCTTCTCGTTAAACGGAACAAGTTCAGCACCTAAATCTTTGATACCGAAAACCTTGCATCCTAAACCCCAAACCTTCAGCCCTGAATCCAAGCCCTGAGGCCTGAGCCCAGAAAGGTTTAGGGTTTAGGGTTTAGGGGCCACCAGTTCATGCTCTCTCAGATCTTCGATAGCTTACTCTGCCCGGTGCTCCGCAGGACATATGGCCCGAAGTCGCCTCTGCATTCACCACCCATGATTAATAACATGATGGCCTTAATTAAACAATGAAAAGGGTAATGGGGAATACAACATAACTGGGCTGTTATGTAACCAGGGGGAAAAAAGTAATCACTTTTGTTTCATAATGGTTCCTTTAAGAAAAAAGTATTCAAGTATGGTACTCCAAAGCCCAGATAATTACATACAATAAGGGAACCCTAGGGAATAATGTAGGTAATCATCCAACAATCTGTGCTCGCGGCAGACCATCCTTGCCAAGCACCGGCTTAACCCGCAACCATGAACCCTTTAACCCCGCACCCCGAAAACCCTAAACTCTCATCGCAAAATTCCGTCCGTAACAGTCAAGCCCCTAAACAAAAATCAACCGTTTGAAATGCTCTACCCATAGGCTCCATAGTAGTTCCTTTTGGGGATTACCTTATAGGATTCTATATATAAGCCCTAAGTTCTAAACTCTGGCTTCCAAGACACAGCAAACTCAACACTTTGGCCCAAAACCTTAATTCCTAAACATGCCCAAACTCTGAACCAACATAGATTTCCAAAATCCAAAAGAATAGAGCCAGTCCGAAAGACCCGAGGATGCTTAGGCGCAAATTCTTGACCCTTGAGCCCTTAAAGCATCAGGCCAGACCCCAAACCCTAAAATCCTACAGCCCAAGTGCGATGCCGGAACAATTTGACTCAGATTCTT
Organism: Symbiodinium sp. clade A Y106; assembly: GCA_003297005.1. Classification (NCBI taxonomy): domain Eukaryota; class Dinophyceae; order Suessiales; family Symbiodiniaceae; genus Symbiodinium; species Symbiodinium sp. clade A. The sequence continues at coordinate 187,772 of BGNK01000063.1, forward strand.
GGCGGGGATTTGCACAACAAACGAAAAGGGAAACCATACAGGCGCAAAAGCGCTCTTTGTCAGGGCCCGATTTCGTATAAACACCATCGAAAAACATGCAAAAACCCTCCATCTAACGCCTTCACGTCCGAACCCTAAACCCTAAATCCTAAACCTTAGTTGCTGAGTTGATAAGCCCATAAAGTGTATACTTTCAGTTCTATAAGAGATGACACTATCCCAAAAAGTGTAAAGTGTGCTCAAACAACTAAGAAACCATTCCCTGGGGTTCCGGCTCCCAGATTGCCCACGGAGGGAGCCACTGTCCGGGCCTTGTCATGTGGGTGGTTGTCAAAATTATGGTCCCTTGTTGGGTACCCTAAATACTAGGTGCCGCATTATATTAAGAACCCAAAAAGGGACCATAATTTTGACAACCACCCATGTCACTTCAATGAGGAAGTTTAATAGGGTTTTCAGGAGTTTAGGTTTTCAGGTTTAGGGTTTTCAGGAGTTTAGGGTTTAGGGTTTAGGGTTTTCAGGAGTTTAGGTTTTAGGGTTTAGGGTTTTCAGGAGTTTAGGGTTTAGGGTTTAGGTTTAGGGGTTTTCAGGAGTTTAGGTTTTAGGGCTTAGGGTTTAGGGCTTTCAGGAGTTTAGGTTTTCAGGTTTTGGGGAAAGAGGTCTTACTGACAAATTTGTGTGCTTCCGGCGTTTGGGCTTGCAAGGTTTGGGGTTTTCGTGGGGAGGTCAAAATTGAAGCGGTTTCAGTCTTGCAGGGGTCAGGATGCATCGGCCCGAAAGAACCAGATTTGTTAGCACTGTGTGTGTGTGACTAGTGACTGGGTTGTAGTTTTGGGGCACCCCAAGGTATTTACGAAGAGGTGCCTCTATAGGATCATACGGGACAACTTGAAAGTTCCCCCAAGTGCCAGCTGCATGAGCCATTGTGCACCCGACAAGCTTGAAGCTTAATGTAGGAACCTGACTAAGAAACCTTGGGCCTTTATTAGGGTTCCTTATATGAAGCCTACTATTTTGGGGGGTATAGGCCCAGCCCAGGGTTTCTTAATCAGGTTCCTACATTAGACACTCAAGTACTCAGGAGGAATCGATGCAGCAACCGCAAACATAGCACCGCAACATCCTGTACTGAGTTTTGTTGTGAAATCTTTTGTTGGTTCGGGGGGTTCGGCGCAGAGCTTTGGAGGTTACAATCTTGCCGGCAACAACGAGCATCTAGGTAGTAGCAGGTGCGATAGAAACAACATTGTTGATAGTGGTCGTTGTCTTGTAGTTTGCCAAGGGCAGCACTCTTAACACTCATGCTGCAGCGCTGGTACTAGGATGACCGAATCCTAGAGAGCGACAGCTTTAGATAGCCACTCGCATTCGAAGTGCTGTAGCTGCATTCATCTGGGGAGTGGACCGCTTGTCCACGATCACGTTACCCTTGTCATCCAGCTCCTGGGCAAAGAGGGTCCAAACCAGGGATTTGTAGAGCCCCGAAGATTCCAGCTACCATCTTTGTGGTGTAACACTACGGCCCCGAAAAATTAAACAAAAAAGTGGTCTCACATGCAATCACTTGCATATCTGAACTACAGAATCATACTTCTGGCCGCTTCAGACTGCTATGCTACACCGTCTACTACCACTTTTTACATGTGGTGTCAGGCTTGGCTTGCTGCTTGTGGTTGGCAGGTGAAGGTGACATCTTCGCCACCACGGTTTACAGTGAGTGTAGGGACCCTAAACCCCTAAACCCTAAACTCTATAAAGCGTACAGTCCCGACAACAACCCGCAGCCTCAAATCCAAACGACTCTCTGCGCTCCGTCCCGGAAAACCTCGACCCTGACTAAGCTGCAACCCTTCAACACAACCCCCAAAAACCTAAACCATGAAACCCTAAAGCCTAATTAATTACGACCCCTCTAAAACCCCGAAACCCCTTTAGCCTAAGCCCCACAACCCGGACACCCTGAAACCCTAAACCGTCCATCACCGTGGCGTCCAAGAAGAAACCATCTTGTCGACCTCACAAGCACAGAATAGCACAGACTAAATGCTGCTTGCTGGAGAATCCATAAAGGGTGTGCAGCGGTTCCAGTATGTCTTCTGGGCTCTTTAGGGGCTTTTGTAGTTGTGTCTGGTTCAGAGGTGTATCGTAGCGGTTCGAAGCTGCCTTTTATAGAGGGTTTGGTAGGGTTTAAAGGCTCTTTCTTAAATCGTCGCATAAGCAAGGAGCCTTAAACCCCAAACTCTAAACCCTAAACTCTTAAATCGTCCCATAAGCGAGGCACAAGGCCACACAAAACATAGGGTATATCCCAAAAAGGGGACTATAGAAGCACAGGAGCCGCCTGATCCCAACCAGAGGGAAGTCTAGTGGGACATTAAGGGTTTAAGGATCTAGGGGTTTAGGGTTTAGAGGTGTAGGCTTCAGGGTTTAGGACCTAGGGCTTTTGGGTTTGAAAGCTGACTGAAAGGTTCTGAAGTCGAAAAGCCAGAGATTCGAAGCCAAAAGTCTCCTGCATCCCTGAGTTTAGGGTTTAGGATTCCCTAAACCCCAGCTAAGGACTGGCAGTACGACTAGGGTTTAGGGGTTTTACGGTTTAGGGTTTGGGCAGCTTTCGGCGTCTATCCGGACAAATCAAGGCCCCCTGAACAGAGCTCTTAGTAGTAGGGTTTAGGGTGGTCCTTAATAGTGGATATTTGGTGTACAGCAAAGGGCAGCTGGGGGTTTAGGCTTCCCAGATGTTAGGCCATGAGAGTTTGTGGATGTCGCCGAATCCCCAAATCGGCCCAAATCCAAAACCCCAAAACAAAACTACACCCTCAACATTATATACAAAAGTAGGTTATTAGAGCATGCTACTATCGTGTATCATTATCGAATACATCACTATAGTATAATATTCTGGTGTATCATTATGGTATATCGTTGTAGCACATCATCATACTGTGTTTTTTATTACAGTATAGTATATCTTTATAGTATATCAGTATAGCCTACACTAGTCTGTTGCGTGAGACATCCTCCGAACAGGCCAAGGCGACTGTAGTACTGGCACTTCGTGCCGACGGACCAGCAAGTGTTCCCGGGGACCAGCCGATGCTTCATGTCCTGCAGGAGCTCTGGGTCTAGAGTTCACCTGTTATAAAGTTTACTAAACCCCTAACCCCTGAACGGTCTTAGGGTATAGGCTCGATGCTTCATGTCCTGCAAGAGCTTTGGGTTTAGGGTTCACCCGAAGCCCGAAACCTCCGAACCCAAGCACTTCAGTGTTCTAGGGTCCAGGTTTCAACGGTTAAGGGTTTGGGGTTCAGGGTTTCAGCCTTTTCAACCATTCGATACCATTTCGAAAGAGGGCTGGGCCCGAAAACCCTAAACCTTTCAAAACCCCAAAACCTTAAGCCCTCAAGCTTTAAAGCCCTAGAGCCTTTATCCCCGAAGTATCCCCGAGGTTCCGCTGTCCCCAGGTTCCTGAGTAGCCCCTTATATCCCCTTATAATAAAGGAGCGCTTAGGGTTTAAGGTTTAGGGCTACTACTTGGATTTAACAAGGGAGCCTCAAACGAAAAAAATGGCAAACGGGTACTAATGGGGAACCTAAGAACTCGGAGCACATCTCGAACTCAACACTCAACCTGAAGCCTTCGGTTCGGGGTTTAGGGTTTAGGGCTTAGGGTACAGGCTCTAGGGTATTATTTGGGCCTAAGCAACTACAAACGAAACCCCAGCTACTCTGCACTCTCTCTGGGATCAATAGGAGGCCCCATATCTTGTGGCTGGCCTTAAAAATACGCAGATGCATAAATCAACAAACATAAAAACAAACATATGCATACAATATCATAAGAAACAGAACAAACATAGATATGCCTATAAGTAAAAATATAAAACACCACCACCACCACCATCACCACCACAAAATATTGAATACACACAAATATACATATATGTTATGTGTATGTGTATATATATATATATATACGCAAGAATATGTATAGGCATTTGTATATATATTTTTAAAGAGAGCTGTGAAATAAGGTTTCTCACCTCTGGGCCCCGAAGCCCTCAGCCCCAAATCCAATGCGCCCCCTGAGTTCTTGCTAGGCTAAACTCAGCTCCGTCAGCAAGTTCTTAACATGCGGGTCTGAACAGAAAGTATCAAATCTCGCTTATAACCACTATACAGGTACAGTATATACTACACCTCCAAAACCAAGACCTATACTAAACCCTATAAAACTCCACTCCAGCCAAACCGACCCTAAGCCCCTAAACCCCAGACCCTTAAGCCCTGAAACCCTTAAATCCTAACCCGTAAACCCTAAACTAAACCGGCCCTTCCCGGGACTGTGCCGAAGAATCCTCAGGAGTAAGCCAAACGCCCGGTTTCAGGTCAATAATCACGGAATCCTGCCGAACTCCAGGGTTTAAGGTTTAGGGTTGAGGATTTAGGGTTTAATTAGGGTTTAGGATTATATTTTCAGAGGGCTTGTAAGTTTTCTTCAGTGTTGTTTAGAACTTTCATTAAACGAACTTAGTCAGGGTGTTTATAGAGTGTTGCAATTTGTTTTTTATAATACGGAATTGTATGGGGTTTACAACGGTTTATACGGTTGAGGGCCAGTTTGGGGGGCAGAAGGTTTAGAGATTTCGGATGTAACTGTATAAAGTTCCAATGTGAAAAGGTCGGTGATGGTAGCTTTGCACCCCCAAAACAACATGCAAATATGCTACACTCAGCAATATTCCTAGGAAGCCGCATGTGCACGCACCAAGCCCGTTTTAATGGCAAGCCCTAGCTAAGGCAAGTGCCAAAAACCCCTTATACAATCTTTGGAAGTCGCAATGAATGAAGCCCCAAAAACTCTATAAGCACCATCACCGCATTACCCCATTGAAGTTCCAGTACAAGAAGCCACGAATGCCACAAAACCAACAGCGGTAAACTCCCAAGCCTCAAACCCTAAACCCTCCGCCCTAAACCCTTCAAACCTCCGATTCCGGGTGACGGCCAGTCATCCGGAAGCTCCATAACCCTTGATTATTTCAGGGCCCAGAACGGTCTAGAGTCTTCAGGGATATAACCCCTTTAGAGCCAGAATATATATGTATATATATATATATATACTACTTAACCAATTTGTCGTTTGCGGCTTCAATCCTGTGGGGTTTTTCGGGCATGTAGAGGCAGGCCTGTATGGGGTTTTAGGGTTTAAGGTTTAGGGTTCAGGGTGTTTTGCCGGGAACGGCTAATTGTGGGCCGGCCCATTTGGGGGCAGGTCCGTCTGTTATGGTGCCGTCTGGCTGGCTGAAGCCGAAATCAAAGCCATAATGCCTTAAGCCCGTGCTTTTTCTCAAGATCCCCCTCCAATTCAAGAACATAAAACGATAGTCCAAATGCTCTCTGTGCAGACGTTGGCATGCGAATCTAAATTTCTAGCAACCCCATCCTGCACGCGTTCCTCATTGCTGTCGCACACCACCTCAAACAAACTCAAACTATTATTCTTGCGATTTGCCAGCCCATTGCCCGCTGTGCCACATAGTAAGACTCTGGCAAGTCGGGAAAGTATTGCCGAATCTCCCGATACATATACCGATGAAACGGCTGCACCACGCCCAGCTTCTGCAACTCACGGTTCACTGCCGTTTCTGTCTTGCATCTCGAAAATCAATCGTGCGCTCGAAGCTATGCCAGTGTTGCCGCCCAATTCGGCATTTGACCTCTGCGCCGGACTACGTTTGATGAAGCTACGGATTTCAAGTTGTAGTCCTTTGGTTGTTGGCATCCCAAGCTGCTCTTCGAGCCCGTCGCGAAGCATGGCGACGGACTGGCAATCGAGCCAACACAGGAACGTGAAGTAAGACAACGGGCCGGGGAAAGGCCAAAGGCAACAAAAAATGCGCCGGATCAAGGGGCAGCGAGGGGCGCGCGCGCCCACCCCCTCCGCCGGCACCGCGACCTCGACCCAATTCTCCAACTCCTGCATATGCATGACAGTACACGACGTCGGATCCGTTCGTGCGAAAAACCGCCTTTGTACATGCAAAACAATTCCAAACTCCAACTGCTGGCTCCATCATCTGGCATCACCCTCCCGGCCACAATCCTCTGTACACGGACTTTGTGCATCGAATCATAAAAACCAGCAGCGGCCCGAAACACATCATTGCGTCGTGGCAGCTTGCATGCTGCGAAACAGACATATCCATGCAGTCCGGCTCGTGCCTCGAAATACAATGTGCAGTCCATCTTAACACACCCGGAACACTCTCTGCGACCTTGGTACGTAAAACCGAGTCCGACCCCGACCGCGCCGCTTTCATGCTATGCAAAATAATTATATGTTCGTGGGGCGACTCCGGCCCTGTCTCTGTACACCGCCTTTGTACATGGCAACCCACGCATCAGATCCATCTCCTCATGACACCACAGCCATGGTGTAGCGCGGCAACCGTGCTAGCCTTCCCACACTGCAGCCACAATATGCATAAATGACAGCTCCTGATCGGGAATACACTGATGGCCAGAGGGTTTTACGAGGCTCTTGTAAGGTCGTCTGACGGTCCTATGAACACCCTAAGCCTCAAACCCTGTGTAAAGCCTAAGCCCTAAACCCTAAACCCTACCAATCCTGTGCTGTGGACCTGCGGCCTTTAACGTGCAGAATCGAAGGTCTCATGTAAGCTGCAAGGGGTGTAAGCTCGACATCCTGAACCAAACCCTCAGGGTTTTGGGGCTTAGGGCGCAGAGTCTAGTCTTTGGGCTGTGGGGGTATGGGGTTCAGAGTTTTCGGGGCCTAGGTTGGGGTGCTTGCACCTATGTCCCGGCCTTATCCTGATCGACATCCTCGACGCGGCAGGGAATCCACCGCTCAAAGCCTGGGTGGCGATGCTTGCCCATCAAACGTAGATTCCCTAATTACTGTTAAAGGATACTGCATGGGAACCCCTTTAATTAAGGGCTTCTTTTAAGGGGTCCGTCCTTTACTGGTTCCTCTAAGGGTTCCTCTACGGGAGCTACCTTTTTGGATCCTTTCGGGGCTTGGGCTGAGGGCTTACTGGCAATTCACCTGGCCTCGATGTCATTATTATTGCGGTTTCTGGGAGCCCTAATCCCTTAACCCCCAAAACCTAAAACCCTAAACATCAACAGATTTTCCAGTGCACCTGGGGCATATGATTCCCGAACGAAGCCTTGGCTAGCTACGGAGAAACGAATCCCAGGTCGTTCCCGACAGCTGGCCGGGGACATCTGTGTCAATCTTTATCGGAACCATGCAAAAGAAACAAAGCATCCGTCGGTAACATCAGTATCCCTGTCTGGACTTCGAAGTAACCAGGGAGAAAGTATAGACTTGTGTTTCACAGTGGTTCCATTCAGGAACAGGCCCAGAAAAGTATTCAAGTATGGTACTCTAGAACCAGCTATCAGAATCATCTCAAACAAGCTATGTTGTGAAATGCTGAGGTTGCGATTGTTGTCCTCGCTGGGACGTCCATTCTCAAGTGCAGTCTTACTCTGGTCACGGCATTGATTGCTCGTCAGATCTAGTGATATGCATATACTACGCCGCGCTACTTGTTCTTCGTACTAAAGTAGGGTATCCATGCAGCGGCTGTAAGCATACGAGCTATGGTTCCCATGAGAACCAAAAGCGGTCATTGCGTAGTCTCTTAAAAGTCGGACTGGATGGTGGGACACAGCAAAACAAAGATGCTGGAGTTACACGGGGGCCAGACTAATTGACAATCTTATTCCCAGGGCATCATATTTGAGAGACGAGCCTGCAATGCCAGCCTGGCCAAGGGCCAACACTGGAACTTNAAAACAAAGATGCTGGAGTTACACGGGGGCCAGACTAATTGACAATCTTATTCCCAGGGCATCATATTTGAGAGACGAGCCTGCAATGCCAGCCTGGCCAAGGGCCAACACTGGAACTTCATATCAAACTCATTAGAAGCCTTGGGTCAACATGAGGTAAAGATGCCAGAATCGGAAAATCTCATTTGGGATTGCCTAACTATGCTTGATGAGAGCTTCGCGGGGTTGTTTCTAGGCCGCACACTGGAGCTCAGATAACGTGCTGCGTCGCCCTTCTTCCAGAACATGACCTGCTCCGCGCAACATGCAAAGACTTCGGGACAAGGTCTGGGGTCCTTTACATCCAAGTGAAATGCTTACTACGCAGGAGCCCCAAACCCTTCTCAAGGGTTCATCAAACCCTACACAACCAAAATACCGAAACCTTTAACAACACATGAGGGGGTTCCGTTGATAAAAAGTTGCCAGAGTCATTACGTTTGTGTTTGTCGCATCGTCGCATTGAAATTTACCTGATCGCCAAAACACCTCGACGCTTGGACCTCGTCGTTATAATTTCGAATCTATGTGGATCGGTAATTAGCATTAAGGCTTCCTTAGAAGCACTCTTGAAATTTCTGAATCTCAGCACTCTTAATTGAGACTCTTAATGCCTCCCACCTCTTGAGCCCTCTGAGGAGTGAGTCGTTGTGGGCTCCACATGCGATCTTGCTGCACTGTCACAGGAGCCGCACATGTAACGTTCAATTTTAAGATTGGGTGTTTAGGATGTAAGGTTTAAGTATACGGTCCGGTCCGCAGCTTAAGAGCTTGTGGTGCACGGTTGCATCCTGAAGTGGTCGCAGCCACCCGAGATCCAACACCCTCAGCCACAGGCTGATACCCGCGCGACTGCTGCTTCCCCATCATACACCCAAAACCCTGCGCCCCCAAACCCAGAGAGCCAAAACTCTAATCCCTAAACCCCGCACCCAAAACCTGAGAGTCTAAAACTGCCGAGACCGCCGCTGACCGTTTGCATGGTCCGACCGAGGTGCCCGGCCAACCGTCTCGTCAGTCCTCTGCCCCTGCCCTCTGCCCTCTGCCCTCCGCCCTGTGTGCCCTGTGTGCCCTGTGTGCCCTGTGTGCGTTGTGTGCCCTGTGTGCCCTGTGTGCCCTTGTGTGCCCGTGNTTGTGTGCCCGTGCCCTGTGTGCCCTGTGTGCCCTGTGTGCCCTGTGTGCCCTCTGTGCTTTGTGTGCTTTGTGTGCCCTCTGTCCCCTGTGTGCCCTTGTGTGCCCTTGTGTGCCCTGTGTGCCCTGTGTGCCCTGTCCCGTGCCCCGTGCCCGCTGCCCTGTGCCCTGTGCCCTGTGCCCTGTTGTTGCCCTGTGTGTTGTCTGTGCCCTGTCCCTTTTCCCTGCCTGCCCTGCTCTGCTTCGAAACATTGGTTGGTTGTTGAAATCCCACGCTTTTCGTCGAGCGGCCGGCACAGGCCCCGAGGACCCACAACCCGACACCAATCCATCTCAGCTGTGGTCGTTTATGTGCCCATTTCTAAAGAAGCGCACCCACCTCGTGCACGCTGTCTACACACTCTAAACCCCAAACCCACGACCCTCACCCAAAACCTGAGACCCGCAACCCTACAGTCGTCATCCACTCAGTCGGGCCGGTGCGGCTCTGGGCTTCTTTACACAACACGGGACTGCCCCGGGTTTGCTCAGGATCCCAAGTTTTACTTAGCAGCTACCAAGAGACTCCAAACCTCCTTCATAATTCAGCAATATCCCGTAACTTATGGTAGGAACCCTTATGTGATTTAACGAATATTCCTTCAATTAAAGGGTTTTGGAGTCTCTGGGTAATTCTTGGGATTCGAAAGATTAGAGTTCAGGGTTTAGGATTTAGCCGTTCGGACCTGGGTGTATGTGGGCAGTTCTCTAGATTAGCGTGTCTCTTACGGTCACTTTGATAAGGGTGCCCTACTATTTCGGGGACCTAAAAGGGACCTTCATTTAGAGAACTCCCCACGTAGAAACCTCAAAGAGGTTAAAGGCTACCGATTGGAAACCTCATGTGACATGCATGCACACACCCACACAAACAAAACACACACACACACAGAGCGTGTATACATCGCAATACCCTATATCGTTCAATCGGAAGGTTCCGTAAGCCCCAAATCCACAATCCCAAAGGGTCCTATGGGGGATACTTCCCTAAGTCAAAATAGTAATTCCTAATATGGAAACCCTACATTCTACTATATCGGCACATAGGACCCTTTGGGAACCCTAAACCCTAAACCCTAATCTACTCCAAGTTGGGGTCGCTTCTTTGGTCCCCCAAACCACTGCTTAGGTTCAGACCGTGTTGGGATCTCCCAACATCGCTCTGCGGAACTCCTGGCCGGAGTCTCATCGGGTCTACATGACTCTGACGTGGTGACTAATGTAGTGGACTTGATAACAACCACATAGACACCGCTAGTTCTGCAGACGCCATCACCTGGTATAGATCAGAATAGGTCTGGGCTCTGAAGCTTAAACTTTGAAGCCTAAAACCCTATTGGTTTCTAGCCACGAAGCCGTGCGGTGCTTGCAGTAGTTCGGACGGATAGTTCAAGCTAGATCCGAACTTGGATTTAATGACATAGGGGCCTTCACAATTAGAATAGGACTGTGGGGCGACATGTATCTATAGTAGAATATACCATAATTATAATAAGGAACTCCCAAGATAGTATAGGTAATTGTTCAGGCCCTTATATTACGGCTGATGGACAAAATCCTGCATGACCCTAAGGACCCTAAACTATGGGAATTATGGTATATTCCTTATAATGGGTAATGCAGGATTTTGTCCATCAACAGTATTATAGACCCCAGGAAACCCGAAGGAAGACGCAGAAGTCACAAAGATTCCGGCTGCAAGCTTCACCCAGAGAGCCCAATACCCCTTAATTAATTAAGAGTATAGGACTTAGGGTTCCTTTAAGGGATCTATAGGGTTTAGGGTTTAGGGGGCTCCAATACCCCTTAATTAAGGAATATACCTTAAATCATTAGGGGCTTCATATTATGATTTAAGCTATATATTCCTTTATTAAGGGGTATTGTCGTCTCTGGGCAGGGGTGTAGTTTCGGTTTTAGGGTTTAGGTTTTAAGGTTTAAGGTTTAGAGTTTGCATCTAGACCCAGAGAGCCCAGTACCCCTCCATGAAGGAACATGCCTGAAACCATAAGCGGCGTCATATTGGTTTACCCTATATACCGAAACCATGTACGGGATATTAAACTCCATAAAACTCTTGACAGGAATCCTTATTTAAGCTCTCTATTCCTTAATTCAGGCGTGTTGGGCTCTCTGGGGAGGAAAGTGGCCTGTAGCTGCAGCTTCACTCCCAAAAGAGCCGTTCTTAAACGGGCTGGCTAGTCTTAGGGTTTGGGGTCGTTGGGAGGGTACAGGGTTTAAGTGGCTTAGGGTTTAGGGGCTTAGGGTTTAGTTCTTGGGTTTCGGGTTTAGGATACAATATCACAAAACGAAACCGAAACCCCATAATGCAGGGACCTCAGTAAACTATGTCTCACGTTCTAGATCACGAAATATAGGGGCCTTCACAATTAGAGCAGAGTTTGGGGGTTTGGGGGTTTAAGGGTTTAGGGGTTTGGGGCCGGTTTAGGGTTTAAGGGTTTAGGGGTTTGGGGGTTTAGGGGTTTTGGNGGGGCGCATGAAATAACGTGTCTGAGAGTTCTAGGAGGAGGAGTATGGGGGCTTTGAGATTTGGGGGGGGGGGGGGGGGGGGGGGGGGGTGCATCATGGTATCATTGTAAGAGGAGCCCCACGGAATAGTGTAGCTAACTATACCGACGCCTATGACAGTGATCCCAAGGTCTTGAACCCAACCCTGGGGCTAAACTCAACAGATCGTAAGTCCGAAACCCTAAGCTTGTGGTTGAAGCCCATAAAATATCAAATCACCCTTAACCGAACCCAACACCCCAGCCCTTAACCCTGCCTGAAACCCAAAGACCCACAAGAAACAGTTCTTGCTAGAGCCCCAGAGTTGAGATGTTACCCCACTTTGGCCGGCTCTGCCTTGAAATCCACAACACCGTCCGCATTCCTTGCAGGGCTTTTGGGTTTAGGATTTAGGGTGTAGGGGGGCCAAGGGACCTAGGTTAGGCTTCTGGGTTGAAGCTTTACCTTCTGGAAACTTGTTTCCGTGAATGCTCAGGGTGTGGGGTTTAGGGTTTAGCACGTTGTGACGCAGGATTATAGTACAGGGGTTATACAAAAATCTCGACGGTATTCCTGGCGCTTTTGGGTTTCGGGTTCTATGGGTGTTTGATGTCATAAGAGTTCTGTAAGGGTTCTATAAGTGGATAAGGGCTTTAGGATTCGGATGACTCAGGGGTCTGTAGCGTCTCGGGCTAAGGCTTGGGATGTAGGGCTTCTGGTGTGGGGCTTCGGATGTAGGGTCTTAATGCTGTACATCGGAAAAGACAACACAATAAACACAGAACAACAACAAATGTACTGTCTCCCATCCATGGCTAATGGTTCACTACTCAAGGGGCAGCGCGCCAGGACCCCATCCCGTGAGGCTCGTAGCATTTTGTGCAAACCTTCCGCCGCTTCTACAACGTCTCGGGGGAGTTGCCCAGGACCTGGTACGTCACGACTGCCTTTGTCCAACATCGCTGGTAGGGGGCGCCATGTGCAGCCCCAGATGCCTGAATAAAGATTGAAACGGTCGCACGGCCGAACTGCGAGGGAGCGAAACTAATTGTGGTCTCTGCAGAGGTCCCACAGGTTTTGTAAAACTATCACTTCCAAAATCCAGTACCAAGATCCTGCTCTCCATGATCCCAGGGTTGTTGTCGCTGGTGCCATGTAGTTTGGTGCCAGCACCGACACACGCAAGAACCCTTCCCAGCCCGGCACGGGTTTTCAGTGTGTCCAGAACCCTTGGCAACGCTTGTCCATCGGGGTCGATTCGTGCACGGAACTTTCTGCCAGGTAAGCAAACCGTCCCCGGCTTCTCTGCCCACACGTAAAACATGCCACGGTTGATGGACTGCTGCAGCTCTTTCAGGCACCATCCTTCCCCGACGAGGTACTCGGTGTCCATTACATAGCACGAACAGTACCCACGCAGCTGTTGCAGCAAGTGCAAAGCATCGGTATCGACTGCTTCATGATGGTTTCTAATCTATAGCCATTCATCTTAGCTTAGATTATGCAACCATTCGTACTACTTTATACTTCGCAATCATTCAAGCTTTTTGACAACCGTGGTCTTGGCTGAAGGTCTAGGGCTCGGAGATTAAGCTCTGGGCTCTGGGCCTACACCCCAAGCCCTAAACCCTGAGGTGGCACATACCCGAACTCCCAAATTCAATCCCTGACTGTCCGATCGGTTAGGGGGCCTCTGATGGGACTTTAACCCTAAACTCAAAACCCTAAACGCTAAAAACCCTGAAGCTCTAAACCCTGAGCCCAGGAATTGAAACCTCGGTATCAAGATCCTACAGAAAGCAGGCGATGGTAGTTAAACCCGAGCTCCTAAACCCTAAACCCTGCCTGTCCATCTCCTCGATGACGTCCTTGGCCGCACGCCCCTCCAGCAGACGCGCGGCATCCGGCTGTTGGAGCAGCTTCTCCACCTCATATCTCAGAGTTTGGGGTTTAGGTTTTAGAGTTGGAGGATTTGCCTCAATCTGGGTTCTCGCTAAGGAATTAATTAAGAACTTAACTAAAGTTACCATGATGAAGGAAATCAAGATTTTTGCTACAGGTCCCGAATCTGGTAACTAAAAACAAGTTCCCTACAAGAACCCAGCACTGCTTGGAGGATTTCAGGGTGGCCTTAAGCTTAGGGTCCGGTGTACAGGTTTGGGCTTTATAGGTTTTGCAAAAAGGCAGGATTTCGGGGCGAAGATAAGGTTTAGGCTGCCTTAGGGTCTGAGTCTACAGTTTGGGTTTCTTTAGGATTCAGGGTTGCCGGTTTCGAGGGTGTTTGGAGGATGTCGAGACGACTGATGCAAGCTGAAGCTTATAGGTTTCTAATACTAAGAACTTTAAGAGTTGAGGCTAGGGGTTCAAAACTCGTCATCTTGGTTTCAAGATAATAGTATGATTGTAGATAGGGTGCAGGGTTGAAGGTGAAGTTACAGGGTCTGCACGTCGCAGCTTAACGGGTCAATGTTTAGCAGATACGGATACGGTTCGGTTCTTGTCTGTATCATGGCATGATGCTTCGGAGTTTACTTTGCAGTTTCAAGTTCCTGGCTTAAGTTTTGGGGTGCGCATTTTCAGAATTTGTAGGGTTCTGGTGAGCTTTAACATTTGGGATTGTTGGTTGTTGTCTCTCCACCTAAGACTTTCGGGGACTGCAACTCTTGCCTTCTGTTGCAAGACCCCGTGCCCGAAACTCGAAAGCCTAAACCCCAGACCCGAAAGTTTAAACCCGGGACCCTAAACTCCGAAACCCCCCTCGCCCCAAATTCCAAAGCCTAAGATTGGACCTGAAGCTGGCGCTCGAAACCCGATAGTTTAGGGATTTGGGGTTCAGGGTTTAAGGGTTTAGGATTTTACAGTGGAGGCTAGCAAGTTGGAACATCATTAGCCTCATAAAGTAAAGGGAATCCCAGCATGAATCATCCTAGATCGATGTTCCAACTTTCTGGGGTTCACTATAGAGGTTCAGAGGTTTAAGGCATAGGGATATAGGGTTTAGCCCTGAAGTCTGTTATAGAGGCCTGAATAATTGGACTATACGTAGGGTATTTGCGGGGTTTAGTATACCATTTGATCTTTAGGAGCCCCAAAGAAATTCGGAATACTATTACAGATTTACCTTCTGTGCTAAACCCTCATGCCTGACCCTAGCAAGCAACGTACCTTCAAGAGAATACGTGAAGCCACTGTGCCGGTTCTTAGGCTCGATTCCTTAACTTACATATACGTTGGCTATCCTGAACCGTCGACCACACCAAAACTCAAAAACCCTGGCCCTAACCGTCCAGCTTCAGGGTGTGGGGCTGATCCCAAACCCTAGAACCCTAAACCCCTAAACCCCAAATCCCAAACCCCAACACCTGAGGCCCTAAACCTCTGATCTTCCTATCCAGAGTCGGGCTTCCTCCTTCAGAGTGGGGCTTCCTCCTTCTTCGAACACAGAATCTGTTTCGCCACCTTTCGCCCACGACGTTTCGGCGTGTGAGAGGGTGATGCCTCCTTCTATTCGCCACATTCATCTAAAGTGGCGGAGGAGCAAGGCCGCTGGCAAGCGGAGATGTGCCGTAGACCGAGCAGGGGGCCTACTATAGGGGCCTTAATAATCAGAATATGGTTTTGGGGGCCCATTTTTCGATAACTATAATTATAATAAGGAACGCTCAAAGTAGTATAGGCAGTTATTATTTATTTAGGCCCCTCTAGTAACAAACCATCCGGCCACCTCGCGATGGGATCGATCGAAGGTTCAAGATTCAAGGTTTACCTTAACCCTGAATAGCCTACCTTTTCAAATTTTTGGGGTTCCTTATTATGATTTCCTTTTATGAGTCCTGAAAAAGGTAGGTTATCCGGGCTTAAGGTAGTCTGTAAGGAAGATATTCGCCTCTGCAGGTGTCGGGGCATGTAGAGGTCTTTACCGGGGCTTGCAGACTACTGCCCTGTGGCTCAAAATAGCCCAAAAGCCTTATATACTTGGAGGGGCAGGGGACTTAGTAAGTAAGGTTATAAGTAGGGTTATAATTGGGGTAACTCCATTTAGGGTACTTATAACTCTACTTATAACCTACNCTTAGTAAGTAAGGTTATAAGTAGGGTTATAATTGGGGTAACTCCATTTAGGGTACTTATAACTCTACTTATAACCTACTTACTAAGTCCCCTGCCCCTCCAAGTAGTATGGTCGTTGGGCCCAAAAGCCTTCAAATAGTCAGTCAGTAGAGCCTAAGGGCTAATATTGCCCAGGATTCACAAATAAATTTAGCCCTCATCCTAAAGCCAGAAACCTAGAGGATCCTGAAGATGCTATATGGGAGTTTCCGAAAATTGGGGGGTACCCTATTGGGGGGTCCTGATAATAAGGATCCTACTATTTAGGGTACTATATTAGGGTCCCCTATTTTCGGAAACTCCCATATAAAGCACTATAAACCCAAAGAAAAAACTTATGAGGCCCTCTAGCAGCCTATGTTAAACACTGTCCCCTTGTGGTACCCTCTTCGTATCCCTTAAAGGAGCCCTTTAAAGGAACCCTAGTAGTCCTATTGTAACTACTAGGGCCCCTATATTACCCTATTCGAAGCCCATCGCCTCGTTCACATCCAAAGTCCCAGAGCCGTCCAAGTCAATGGATGCAAAGGCGGCACCGATCTCCTGTAAGATAGGCGTCTTAATAATTACCTATACTATTCGGGGGTTCCTTAGTATACTTATGGTATTATATACCCCAAAACCCTATTCCCTACATTAGATTTCTGGGTTTTTAAGCTACGAGCGCTTTATAGTACAGGAGTGTCATGTTTTCGAAGCTCATGCAATGAGGATGCACCCTTTCGGTTTAGTTTCAGCCCACAGTCACGGTCAGCTTCAGAAGAATGAATAGGAGACCCTAGTGGCCCTAGTACAGACTCTGCATAGTACGATCGATACCCTAAACCCCTAAACCCAAAACCCTGATACTAGATACTGTCAGTACCCCTGCCGACCAGACCAACATTTCTGAGCCCTCTTGTCTTCCTAACCTACGGTTTGTAGGTTTAGGGTTTATACGGATTTAGGGTTTAAGTAAGGTTTATGGTTTCAGGCTAAAGGTTAGGGTATGTACCTAGATAATTATTTGCTTTTGATTTAGGGCCAAGGTATATACCATATGGATACATGGACCCTCAGGATAAGTTGTACTGGTCTTCCAGGATCTATGGACCTCTCAAGCAAATTGAAACTCAAAAAGCTTTAGTGGTGCCGTTACTGTTAAGCGCTTTAGGGGTTCCTTCGAGATTTCTTTTTAAACGGATCCTTGTAAAGGGCTACCGACTTGGAAAGCGCTCTGCAGAAGGCTCTGGCATCTAGGAAATCTTGTGTGTGGGGGATCCCAGAGAGCGCAATACCCCTCAATTAAGGAATATACCTTAAATCCTTCGGGGCTTCATATTATGATTTAAGCCATATTCCTTAACTAAGCTGTATTGGGCTCTCTGGGATTCCGTAGCCGGATATCAGGCCCCGTAAGCAGGCACAGAATAGGCAACGCAGCAAATTAGAAAATTAGAGTCCATCTATCGGCCACTAGGCCCTAAGTTCAGCCCTGAAGCCTAGGTCCCTAAACCCTAAACCCTAAACCTCTAAACCCTAAATCCCTGAACCCTAAACCGAAATTCCTGCACCCTGAACCCTTAACCCAGCTCCTCCTCTCGCACGCCCCTCTGCGCCATCACGAGCTTAGCCATGAACTCCTGAGCCAAAGGCCAATATAGAGCTTGGACTAATTAGAATAGGGTTTGGGTTTGGTTCAGGGCTTAGGGTTTTTGGTTTAGGGCGAAATAGAATAGGGTTTGGGTACATTGTATAATATGTAATTCTACAGCAGTGTAAGTCTACTCACATTATGGAACCCCAAGGAAGAATATTGACAGCTTTGCTAACTATTCAGGCCTCTATACAGTACCTGCTTTAAGCCTTACGTTGGTGTCAGTGTTCTGCGTTTGGCCGTAGATTTGGCTGATTCAGGTGCAGGGTTTGATAACTGTACTTGGAGGGGCAGGGGACTTGGTAAGTATGGTTATAAGTAGGGTTATAATTGGGGTAACTCCATTTAGGGTACTTATAACTCTACTTATACCATACTCGCTAAGTCCCCTGCCCCTCCAAGTAGTGTAAGCCCACAAACCCCAAAACACCAAGCCCGACCGGTCCATCGTTTATAGGGACCCAAACTTAGACCCACTAACAAGGATATGGCCCATGCGGACTATAATCCTAAACTCTGAACCCTAATGGTTACGTCTATGTAAGGTTTGTTTAAGGGGCAAAGCCAGGGTCCCATAGTGGCATGGAGCAGAGAAGGACTCCTCTTGACCCTAAGACTTCAAACACTAAAACCTAAGCCCTGTATAAGACCTATATATGATTATGTAGTCGCATGGTGTTTAAGCGCTGGAGTCCTATAAAGTATGGATACTTCGACCCTTACGGGAGAGCATAGCAATCTATGGTGGCAGGTCTCCCGTCCCGAAAGAGCCAAGTGCTCATATGGTAGGGTTTTAGGTGCCAAACACCATTACTACGGTTGATGGACAAAATCCTGCATGACTCATAATAAGGAATATACCATAATTCCCATAGTTTAGGGTCCTTAGGGTCATGCAGGATTTTGTCCATCAACCGTATGGTAGGGTTTTAGGTGCCAAACACCATTACTAGCAAAGTATTTGAGTAAACCCTGAACCCTGCTATTTGCGCACTCACACCATAAAGGTTTCCACCATAAACCCCAAAACCAAAACCCCATTATAAACCCGGAACCCTGGTGCGGCACGGGAAATGTTGCATAAAAAGGACCCCAACCGTCACGTAGTCTAAGGCCTAGGGCTTCTGAGCTATGGATGTTGGGTTTTTGGGTTTAGGGACGAGCATTTGGGGTTTAGGTAATAGGGTTGTGGATTCGGGATTTAGGGTTTCAGGTTTAGGGTATTGGACTTAGCTGAGTTTAGAGTTGTAGGATTTGGATCCTTTCTGTAATAAGCAGCGGCAGCCCGCTTACCTGCTCATGATAATGTTTTCTATGCCCCACCGTCATAAGCCCAAAACATCCACATCCTAATCATCGAATATACGGGCTCACTAACAACCCTTGTAAAATCGTTATTTAAAAGTTTAAGAGGGTATTATACTATACCTAATCTCTCAGAAAACCTGAACCCTAAACCTCTAAGTTACTAAACCTCTAAACCCTGAACCCCTCGATCAGCCCAGGCTCGGTGTAATGCACGGAGCCCTTGTCACCCAGCAGTCCGGAGAGGAACCTCGGCAAATGGCTGTCAAGACTCTAATGTAGGTAGTTCTCTAAAGTAGGGACCCTTTTTAGGTCCCCAATAGAGTACGGCACCCTTATACAAAGGACCCCAAACCGTAAACCCTAGACCCCTACACACTAAACTCCATAAGAAGGACCCTAAAAGGCACCATAATTTAGAGAACTACCCATAGAGGAGGTGGATAGTCTTGCAGCATCGGGTTGAAAGTCGAAGGGGCCCTGGGTGCAAAGCTTGGGGCCTAGGGTTTAGTGAGCCTTACTTGGAGGTTCATGGGTGGTTATAAGTGGGGTTATACAGGGTTTAGGGTTCGGTTTAAGGGTTGTATAGGGTTTAGGGTTTAGGGATTAGGGTGGTTCTCAGTGGGGTTCTCAGTAGGGTAACTTTTCTTGTAACCCTTATTAACTACCCATGAACCTCCAAGTAGAGTGTAGGCAGTAGAGTGTTAAGGTATGCGGCTCAGGGCTTAAGTTAGGGTGTTCAGTTTCGGGGCTTCGGGCTTGGAGCCTTACAGCGCAGGTTCTAGAGTCTTGGGTCGTTGGGTTTAAAGTCCCAGGGCAAAGGGCTTCGGGCTGAAGGTTCAGAGTCTTAGGGTGTATAAGGGCCCCCAAAAAAGCACCTAAGCAAAAATAACGATAGGGATATCCCGTATAAACCCCCTTATAATGAAGCCCAATAAGGTAGGGATATCCCTATAAAATGTTTATGCTCATGTGCGTTTTGGGTCCCTAAGTGTAAGGTCTAGGAGTCTAGGGCTGAGGGTTTAGTATGGGTAGTTATAAGTGGGGTTTATGAGTCTTCTAATATGGGTTATAGGTATACTTACCCTACTTATAACCCTACTTATATCTACCCTAATCCCTAAACCCTAAACCCTATAGCACCCTTAAAAGGAACCCTAAACCCTTATAACCCTACTTATATCTACCCTAATCCCTAAACCCTATAGAACCCTCAAAAGGAACCCTAAACGCTTATAGCCCTACTTATATCTACCCGTGAACCTCCAAGTAGGGCGTAGTGCAGTATTCAAGGCTGGGCTTGGTCTCAGACTGTAATATAGGGGCCTTAACAATTAGAATAGGGTTCCTTTGAAGGAATCCTTTAAAAAGGGCTACTATAAGGGCTACTACAAGGGGTATTATGGGGGTTTAGTATAGGGGCCTGAATAATTAGAAAAAGGTTTTGGGGTATACCATACCACAGTTACAATAAAGAGCCCCCAAAATAGTATAGGTAATTATTAAGGCCTCTATAGTATAGGGTTTAGGGCTTAAGCCGCATGCAGGGGCCTTTTTCGATTTTTCAGGCCGACAGGATCCACCCACTTAATTACATGACCATGGGTGTCTAGTGGACAGCTCTAGACATCCACTACCCTAATCCTAAGGGAGCCAGGGTTTAGGGTTTAGAGTTTAGGGTCCATGTGCTCATACGTAATATACGTTGGCCTTAAAGTAGCCCCTTCTGCCTATATAGGTACCCAAAGTATACTATTCGGGCACACGGACTGCAAAATTTCGTAAATGAGCACTGCATCATGCGGAGCGCAGTGGCTGAAGATGAGCTGGCTGCGTATGACCCGCGGTTATCCGGTCTCACCCATGAACGCACCAGAGTCGTGAGGGCTTGAGCTCTGCACCGCCTGCGACAGGTCCTCGATGGCTGCTCCACCCAGAGATCCCAGTATCCCTTAATTAAGGAATATGCCTTAAATCATAATATGAAGCCCCTAAGAATTTAAGGTATATTCCTCAATTAAGGGGTATTGGGCTCTGTGGGCATGTTGGACAGCCAGAACAGACAACGCGATCGAGTCTTGAGGAAGTCAATGCTACCTGGCAGCAACCTTTCAAGTTATTCAGCACCGGCAGCGCGACTTGAAACGCGTCGCAGTAGCCCCACATTCGCAAAACCCTAAACGCCTCAGTTCTAGAACTCCCAAATCCCAAACTCAAGAAGCGATAAAAATCCTACGTCCAAAATTTAGACTCAAATTATCATATAAAACCCAAACACTAAACTCCTGAACCCTGAACTCCCAAACTCTGAAACTCCCGGAACCTACATCCCTATGCCTCTAAACTTGAAACTCCTAAACTCCTAATCACGGAATCGCCGGTCCCAGAACCCTAAACCCAAACCCCCTAATCCCTAAACCCCTAAATTCCTAAACCCCTAATCCCTAAAACCTAAACCCCTAAACCCCAATAAACCCTAGACCCTAAACCCCTCAGGTCCCAGAAGCTTGCCGATCTGGTCCTGGTTCAAACCCGCTTTCTCGAGCACCTCACGAGCCTGACATCCATGGCAAAGCTTTCGTGTTCACCGAACCAGGACCCCCCAAGTACCCTTTAATAATTTAAAGGGCTCTAATATTTCTCATTAAGCGGTAATTAGGGACTACCATAAAGGGTAGTTGGGGGGGTCTACGAAAACCCTAGACCTAAGGCGATTAGGGGTTTTTGTTAAAGGGTTTAGAGTCCTCAACCCCTATAAGCTGAAGCCCTGAGCGCAAAACCCTAAAACCCTAAAGCCGAGTTCCAAACCCATAGCTTTATCAGCGCTCAGGGCTTCTAGGGGTCTTGATAAGTAGAAGAAATTTCGGGACGATAGTGTACTTTGTCTTCATGTATACAAGGGAACACTAGGGATGTGATGATTGCTTTGGTTCTTCAGACCTCTGTGGCGACACTTGAGTTACCCCACGCTTGGAGGCCCTTTTGACTTAGTACGTAGGGTTAGTAAGGTGGGTTATGGGGGATTATAATAAGGTTTCTAAGGGATACTAAGTAGACTTACTAAGTCAAAAGGGCCTCCAAGCGACCCAGCATCAGTGTTAACTCGAAAGACTGACGATTCAAAAACCAAGCATCGCTAGTCCTCGCAGCTACTGGTGGATGCAGGGCTTTTCTAGTGTACACCCCTCTACTGGAACCCCGAAACCATAAACCTTCCAGACCCATCTTGAACGCTTGAAGCCCTAACCCAAAGTCCCACCAAACCCTATAACCCCTTAAACCCCGATTCCCCGTGAACCCGCAGTGCCTCCTGCACCTCCACAGTGCCGCTGTTGTCCTTATCCAGGCTCTGGAAGAGGCTGTTCCTCGTTTTTCAGGCTGCAGGTGCGTTTAGGGAGGTTGTGGGTTTAGGGTTTAGGGTTTCTAAACCCCCCCAATTGGGAGTTTCCGAAAATTGGGGGACCCTAAATTTAGTACCCTAAATAGTAGGATCCTTAGTTTAAGGACCCGAAAGTAAGGTACCCCTAATTTTCGGAAAGTCCCAATTACATCCCTGGATCCTAAACCCAAAAAGGCCTGAAACTTCTAGACCCCAAAGTCTAGGGTTTAGGGTTTAGGGGTTTAGGGCCTAGATACCCTGACTCCTGGAAGGCAGCCTTCGAACATCGTACAGTGTCTTCTTCTGCGTACCAAGATCCGACTATTAGTTTGGTTGGAAGGTTGGGCTCTTATCAAGGCTTCCACGAGGCGGCAAAAAAGCCCCGTGCTACATCCTACAACAGTGATGCCAAATTAGGGTATGCGTGTGAAAGGTTTCATTCAGGGTTCAGGGTGTGCCGCTAGGGCTGGCGAGTTTGTAGCTGTGCTCTGGTGTGCTGTGTCGTGCTCTGCATTGGTATACACCTCCACAAGGGTCTGAGCTCAGGGGAGCTGTCGTCTTTTGTCTACATAAGTTGCCATTGCAGCGGTCGTTTCCTAATCCTCAAACTCTAGACTGCCCTAGACCCTGAACCCCAAACCCTGAAGCCTAAACCCCAAACGCTAAACCCTGAACCCTAAACCCTAACCCCTAAACCCTGAACGCTAAACCCTACACCGAACTCTGCGTGCACCGGTTCGGCGTGTCGGAAAGTCCTGTTCGGCTTGGGCTGTGACTTCGCATCCCTTCGTTTAGGACTTATGGCTTGCATGGCTTCAAGGTTTTTAGGGCGTATAGGTGTCATGCAGTAGGGTTTAGGGGTTTAGGGTTTTTAGGCCGTATAGGTGTCATGCAGTAGGGTTTAGGGGTTTAGGGTTTTTAGGCTGTATAGGTGTCATGCAGTAGGGTTTAGGGGTTTAGGGTTTTTAGGGCGTATAGGTGTCATGCAGTAGGGTTTAGGGGTTTAGGGTTTTTAGGCCGTATAGGTTTATGCAGTAGGGTTTAGGGGTTGAGGGTTTTTAGGCCGTATAGGTGTCATGCAGTAGGGTTTAGGGGTTAGGGTTTTTAGGCCGTATAGGTGTCATGCAGTAGGGTTTAGGGGTTTAGGGTTTTTAGGCCGTATAGGTGTCATGCAGTAGGGTTTAGGGGTTTAGGGCTTTTGGGCCGTATGGGTGTCATGCAGTAGGGTTTAGGGGTTTAGGGTTTTTAGGCCGTATAGGTGTCATGCAGTAGGGTTTAGCGGTTTAGGGTTTTTAGGTGTTATAAGTGTTATGCATTAGCATTTAGGGGTTTAGGGTTTTTAGGGTTTATAAGTGTTATGCATTAGTGTTTAGGGGTTTAGGGCTTTTAGGGTTTATAATTATAAGTGTTATGCATTAGGGTTTAGGGGTTTAGGGTTTTTAGGGTTTGTAAGTGTTATGCATTAGTGTTTAGGGGCCTAGGGTTTTTGGGGCTTATAAGTGTTCTGCGTTAGGGCTTAGGGGTTTAGGGTTAGAGTTGCTTCTGTTGGCACTGGAGGCCTGAGCCGTGTCATAGGCCGCCGTCTCCTCCTATATAAACTCTACCTGGAACTACCATAAACTACTTTTCTTGTGGGTGCTCATTTTTAATATCGAATCTATATGGACCGTAGGTCCTAGGTTTGGTAGCTATATTAAAGAAAAGCCCCGAACCCCGAACTTTAAGCCCAAAAGCACTAATCAGGCACTAGGACTTGTAAACCTTATAAGACCTCGACACCTCCCTCAGCTTCTCACTACAGCAGCCGGGGCGCAAGTTATGAAGCTGTCCCAGATTCTCCTCCAGAGCTTAGGCTGTTGGGGTCAGAGATGCAAGCGATTAGGATGCAGAGTGTGGGGTTAGGCTTATGGGGCTTTCGGCTTTGGGTGGGGAAATTTGGCTGCGAGTCCCGTATACGCTGAAGACTCGGAAGAATAAACCTGCTTGCGCATTGCAAACGAAGCTTGCATAAACCCAGAACTGCACGCCCAGCTTCGGGGAGAGCCTTTGTGCTGCGATAAGGGCTAAGTCGGTGGGGTGTTTGAGGTATGTCTACAAACATGGGAGGAGTGTTTCTCCGGGGTTCAGGACAGTTGGGAACTGAAACTCAAACACCCAAACCTCAACCCTAAGACCCTAAGCGCAAAGCCCAGAGTGCACGTAGGGTTGAGAGTCACAGACCCACGTGTGGGGCTCCCTTGGCCCAATGATCTGTCCTTGGAGATCAGCTCATGCGCCAGCAAATTCCTGGGCTTTTAAGCAACCAGGGAGAAAAAAGTATAAACTTTTATTTCATAATGGTTCCTTTAAGAAAAAGTATTCAAGTATGGTACTCCAAAGCCCAGATTCTGAATTTGCTTCTTCTCGCCCATCTGGTCCACGGCTTTCACTAGCTCCGGATCCTGCGCAGGCTGAGGACTTCGGATGTAGGGTCTGTCTAGGGTTTCGGGTTTAGGGTTTTAGGGGTTTAGGGTCTAGGGAGCAGACCTACTTCAAGGTTCAGCGGCTTAGTAAGCAGGGCTACAACTAGGGTGCACCCATACTGACAAACACCAACAACCCCAACTACTGCTGCCCTGCCCGAACCCATAGCTATAACTGCACGTGAACTTTAAAACCGCAACAACAAACCATAGATCGACACCAAGGGTGCTTTATACAGCCAGTAACATTTTCTTTTAACTTTTAACAAGCCTCAAAACCTGAACCATACACCCTATAAGCCCAAATCCCTAAGCCCGGACCTTACACCCCAAGGGACTTTCCAGCTAATACAGGGCCGTTGTAACTTGAATAGCGTGTGGGATATACTTCACAGTAGAATTAGATGATAGGGACGATAAGGGGGCAATGTTGCCAAGTGTTCTGACCTGTATATTCGAAGGTTTGGGTTCATGGTTTAGGGTTGTGTGCGCTTTTAGGGCTTATAGGGCTTGAGGCTTTAGCGTTTAGGCTGTGGGCTAAGGATGTAGCAGGATGTGCAATACTGTGGCTTCAAAAACTCATTGGCCTAGGGTTTCTGGGGAAGGTTTTTGTGGTGGCTTCTTTACTTTGCTCACATCGGCAACCACGACACAACCGTAAGCGCAGGCACAGAACCTTCAACCGACAAAGCTCGACGGCATACACTCAATCCAAAAATTGCTTGGGGTTTGATAGAGGTCTTTTCTAGACACTTTATCATAAACTTGAGGTATATCAAACCAAGAAGCACATTCGAGGTTCATTAGTAATTAACTACCTAACTTCCAGAAAATGTTTCGCTGTGGGGCACGAACCTAATGCGGATATAGACTTAGATATAGCAACACAAACTACCCAGGTCCATGAACGAGGTAAGCAGCTGCGCAGTTGAAAATGAAAGACAGGGAGACTCATCAAAGCAGCACGGCCAAAAGCGCCACTAGGAGTTCTGCTTGCATACCCAGCTAGAATTTCCGGTGGCCAGAGGTATTCTTGACTTCCTAATTTCTTGTGCATCTGTAGGGTTTAGGGCTTCAGGGTTTAGGGTTCAGGGCTTTTTGGGTTAAGGGTTTATAGGGTGTAAGACATTGGACAGGGGCCTACCTGACCCGCCGCAACCTCGGTACTTGACATATATAACATACCCTCATGGAATGTTGTCTGTAGCACTTTCGCCGCGGGCGGGTACGATGAGCTTCAACAAATAGGTTTGGTAGCTTGTTCAGGCTGCGAACCCTACTCACAACAAGGCCAGCCCTTGAGCACAAACCAAAAGTCCTTTATGCTCCAAGTGATGAACTGCTAAACCCCAAGACCTCAAGCTGCAAAAGCCCTACGACGACCGACAGCAGTCCTAGTAAATTCGCTTGAAAATCTGTGGCCTTGTAACACCGTGGTGGTACTTCTCCACTACTCCACTTGCGAAACCAAACCCCAGTATCAACCCTCGAAACACCCGCAGACTCCACAAAATTCCATACAACCTTCACACCTTCCCTCCCCAAGGCGGGCCAAAGGCAGCTGTGCCGGAAGCTGCTGAAAGTAAGGTGTCTTCAGGACCTCCGAATAAAGCTTGTGGTGTTTAGGGTTTTGGGTTGTCCATGTTACATTTTGCCCACGTATTCGGTTATGTTGTGGCTTTGGGGGTTGTTGGCAGGGGGGTGGGCGTGTACAAAAGGACAGCAGTTCTCGATTTTTCGGGCTGAGGCTTTGTATGTTGTTGTTTTTTCTGTTGTTTGGGTGGGGGATACTATAGGTTTCTAGCGTTCACCTCAACCCTAAATCCTAAACTTTAGGGTTGTGAGTTGATTCCCGCATGCTGTCGCTAGCTCTGGAGTCGGAAGTGGCAGGATGTTCGCAGACTTAGTGCGAAAAGGAGCCTCATTTGCACCATGATGATCTCGCAATATTGCGATCACTCTGGTTTGGGGTTGAGGGTTTAGGGTTTACACTGTCGCCGGCACCCATCGTCATCATCACAATGAGCATCATTAACAGAATTATGTGTCATTGCTGTCACATCATCAAAGAACAGCGGGTTCAGGAGGGGCTCCGACCCATCATGCTATCCTCTCTTCCTTCTGCCTTTCGCCTGCATCCTCTTGTTCCTGAGGGCCTTTCAGGTTCCGGCATCAGCATCAACAACAGGATCAGCAACAGCGTCAGATTGTGAATCACTTCTAAAATCTGCACACATGACGAGATACGCATTGAACATTCGTAGTAGTGCGTAAGTGTGCTCTCCACCGAAAAAGGTGCATGCCAACCGGTAACCACCAGTGGACTGAAGAGGGATTAAAGAACCCCAAAACGGTCTACGGTGACTTACTCTACTACTATACGTGATGGTAGGATCAAGGTGTCTTTAGAGGTTCAGAGTGCGAGGTTCTGAAAGACAAATACTCACACAAGTCCCAAACCCTGAAACCCACCTATGGTCTCCACTGTAGTTCCTTTTTGTGGTTTAACCAATTATATATTAAGCATCCTACAAGGTAACCCCAAAAAGGAACTACAACGGAGACTGTAGGCAAGACCCAAGCACATGAAACTCTCCAGCCCACACCAATAACAACTCCAGGAGAAAAGATCGACATGACAAGCCCCAAATCAAAAGCAGAACACCTTAACTGGCTGCAATATAGGGGCCTTAATAATTAGAATAGGGTTCCTTTAAAGGGATCTTTTAAAAGGGCAACTATAAGGGTTACTATAAGGGGTATTATGGGGGGTTTAATATAGGCGCCTTGTTACTTAGAATCGGGCCTTCGGGCCCATTCTACTCTGGTTATAATAAGGAAGCCCCCCAAAACCGTATAGGTAATTATTAAGGCCCCTATATTAAACTCTAAGCCCTTTTGAACTGAGCCCCCAAATCCCGCAACTCTTCGCGCAAGCCAGACAGAACCCTCCTTAGCCCTCTCCGCATTGCCGGGCCTTATCTGCCGTTGGCCGGAGCTTGAAATCTTTCCTGTGCTCGAGGAAACCCGGAGCCCTACACCCTAAGACACCTACCTTTCAGGGTTCCTTATCCTACTTGAGGGTTTAGGGTTTAGGGTTTAGGGGGACACCTGCCTTTCCTACTTGAAGGTTCATGGGTAGTTATAAGTAGGGTTAACATTGGGGTAGCACTATACTTGTAACCCAGATTTAGGGGACTTGTAACCCCGCTTAAACCTACCCATGATCCTCCAAGTATATACTTATATACGCCCTCAAAAAGGTAGGCTCTTTAGGAACCCCCTATCCGAAAGGGTTGTAGGCTGAGAGTACTCAATATAGGAGCCTTAACGATTAAAACAGGATTCGTGTAACGGGTTCCTCTTACGGGTTCTTGAAAGGATTGATGTAAGGGTGTGTTTAGCATATGCGAGCCTTAAGAATTAGAACAGTTCTTTGGGGTCTTTTGAAGTATAGTTGCTTCAGGACTACTTCTGCAATTACCGGTAAGCAGGTACCACTTATTCAGACCCCTCTCTTTAAGCTCTAGACTTTATGTCAGCTTGAATCGTAAACCTCGGAATCCCGGTTGTCGGTATGTTTTTCCAAAGCCGGGCGCGGACCACCCCCGCCGCAAAGCCTAAACCTTACACCATGCACCATGGACCCATAAACTCTAAAGCCCGCGCCCAAACTCCAAATCCTCAACCCAAAGCGCCCCAGAACCCCCCAACCCCCCAAATCCTATCACTTCCCATGAAAACATACCAAAAGGCACTAAGCAATAAACGACAGAGCAACAACCTATGACTCTCTCTCTCTCTCTCCCCCCTTTCTCCCGATCTCTCTCTCTCTCTCTCTCTCCCTCTCTCTCTCTATATAAATATATATATATATGATACATATATATATATATATATGTATAAGGATCTTGAAAAAGAGGCCCAGCCGCCTGGTCATCTCCAGTGTTGTCTCTCGGAGACCAGCCGGGAGCCTGCATTTGGATCGGCAATCTGCGTTGTGCCGTTTGTGTTTTCTTCTGTCTGAAAATACTATTCCCTAAGGGTCCATGTGCCCAAATAGTATATACTTTGGCCTCAAAGTATTCCCTATATGGGTACATTGGGGCCCAAGCATATACTTTTTGGGTACATGGACCCTTAGGGATTCTTGGTGGGTTTTTTTTCAGTTCAGGGTCTAGGCATTCGGTTCTCATGAGGGTGGAAGGCGTTCATCTGTGCTTAACCCTTGGCATGATGTGTGATTCTATGAATACATTCTGATTCTGACTACTTGGAGGTTCATGGGTAGTTATAAGTGGGGTGATAAGTCCCTAGTATGGGTTATAGTTATACTTATAACCCTACTTACAACATATAACTACCCATGAACCTCCAAGTAGGTCCACCCTTTTGTCTTTAAGGGGATGGTTGATTGATGCGACTTAGGGTTTATGTAGGGTTCAAGGTTTAGGGTTTATAGCGTTTTGGTTATAGGGGATTCGGCTTCATGCGTTTGTTGTCTTTAGGTCGAGGGTTAAGGGAACGAGAGAATCAATAAACCCTACGCCCTAAAACCCCAAGAACCCTAAAAAACCCTAAACCCCCAAGCCCTTCAGCCCTAAATAACCCTAAATCCTAGACCTCTACTTGGAGGTTCATGGGTAGTTATAAGTAGGGTTACAAGTGGGGTAACTATACATACAACCCATATTAGGGGACTTATAACCCCACTTATAACTACCCATGAACCTCCAAGTTCTAAAGGTCTTCGGACGAGGTACATGGAGGCGTCGATGTGCGACTGGAGAGTCATGAGCCTGAAGCGTTCCCAGAAACCGTGTACGTAGCGGTTGGTGTACCCTAAAACCCTTGAGGTTTAGGGTTTAGGGTGTAGGGTTCCTGTACCCTAAGACCCTTTAGGTTCAGGGTTTAAGGTTCCTTTGAGGGAGGGGTTCGTTGAGGGGTTGCTTTAAGGATTGCTTTCTAATTTCTTGAAGGGTCTTTCCGGTTTAGGGTAGGGTTAGAGCTTAGGGCTTAATGAACAGTCTTTAATCTTTGGGGACACGTCATGTAAGAAGTGATCCCGAATTACACTCGGGATATTGCAGCCTCAGGTGTAGGGTTCAGGCGAAGTGACTGCCAGCAGAGCTTTCAGAGACCCCAGGAAGCTTGCATGTAATATCCCAAACCCAGGGGCCTTAATAATTAGAATAGGGTTTGGGGGTATATTATACTCTAGATATAATAAGGAAGCACCAAAATAGTAATTATTGATAAACCTGAGGATCTCACGTGGAACTTACAGAGGCCGGTCTCACGTGGAACTTACAGAGGCCGGATATAGCCCTTACCAAAAGCTGCAAGTCTGGTAAAACCTTCACAAGGCCTTTGAAAAGCCTTAAGAATTACAAAACCCTGTAGTCTTCTGCCTGGTGCAGAGGATGGCAGGTTTATCCAGGTGCGTAGCGGCACCATCAACCCAAACCGTCCCAACCTCAACCTAATGCTTAAATCCCAAACCGCCATAAACCATAAACCTTACCTATAGTCTCCATTGTAGTTCCTTTTTGTGGTTTAACCAATTACAGGATCCCATAAGGTAACCCCAAAAAGGAACTACAATGGAGACTATAGGTAAAACCATAACCCTCGGCTCAATGGGTCTGCTGTTTTGTGCGACTTTCAGAGACGGTCTTGGAAAGGTAGCTGAAAAACCACAAGTAGGATGTCCAAGTAACCAAATTCAAACTATAGTAGAAGCCAGAAAATTGGAACATAGCTTTAGGAGGATTAGTGCTAGGATCCCTTATGCTTTACCTTAAGGGCATGAGGATAATGATGTTCCATCTTTCTGGCTTCTACTGTAGAGGTTTCTAAGTCTAAGCTACTCTGCTCTGAATGGTTGCTGGTACTTTTAAAATTTAATGGTTGTAGTTGTTGGTTCTCTCGGTGGTTGGCGCCTAACACCTTGCTTTTCGTGTACTTGTAATCGAGCCCTAAAGACAATCTCCTCGACCATCCTTCGAAACGAAAATACTTTTTCAGGGTTAAGGTTCCGGAAAGGTCCAAATAGACTAGCTTAATACCGAATACACCATGGAACTTAAGACCCAAAGCCCGTTCATGTTGGTCATTCGATTCATAATTGCTTTACGTCAAACAACCGTACCCAAAGACTCCAAGTTTACAGCCAATCCCTACTTTGAGTCTAAGAGTCCATACTGTTGCCTACCTCCGGACTGTTAGGGATAGGGGCTCTGGGTAACCCTCCAACCAGAAACCTTACCCTAAACCCTAAACCCTAACCCTCAAACCAGAAACTTTACCCTAAACCCTACAGTAACCCTCAAACCAGAAATCTTACTGACTGTCAGGCAGCTGAATCCGTGCGTAAGGCGGTGCGTCTGGCACCTGGGACGGAGATTCGAAGCCAAGGACGTGAAATCGACCCCCGAAGGGCCCTTTTAATAGAGCCCTTGTGGTCCTTAATAGTGGGTATTTGGGGTATGCTACCCTCTCTTGGGGGTCTAGGTATCGACCTAACCTATCAGAACCTACTTTTGCGCAGATCTCCTTTCACTCTAAACCAGGGCTTATGACAATGTTCGGACGCTACAGCAAATCCCTAGACCCTGAGCTCTGTATACTTCGTCCTTGACAACATCCTGCACCCTAATCCGCAGCCCTGAACCCGAGAAAGTCAACCCTACCCAGAGAGCCCAATACCCCTTAATTAAGGAATATAGCTTAAATCATAATAATATGAAGCCCCTAATGATTTCAGGTATATTCCTTAATTAAGGGGTATTAAACCCTATGAACCTTACACTTGGAACCCCTACGACCTAAACCCTTTAAGCCCTAAACCCCGAAAGCCCCTGAAGCCTAAACCACTACTGGTAGTTCTAGTACTAGTACTAGTACTAGTACCACTACTACAACCCTGAATCCAAGACCCCAATTCCGGACCAAAGTTCAAGGATAAAGCAGAGCATTATAGACCCCGGGTTCGTAGATCCCCTTTCTTTTAAGGGCTCCTTTTAGGGTTCCGGTAAGGCTTTCTTTTGGGTTTTTTTCTGGCTTCGTTTCAGGCTTCCTTTTCGGGTTCCTGTAAAGGTTCCTTAACGCCTTAACGGTCCTGCGTAGTGATATTAGGACCCCGTTACAGTCTTTCGTAAGGGTCGGCGGCTTACCAATCAGCAGTCTACAAGCCCGCTTTAGTCGACTGAATTGCACTTGCCATTCCAGATATGAAACGAAGGGTGCTGTTAGAAGCTCTGTGAGGGTTATAAAGCAGTTGGGGTTTGGGGCTGAATAACCCTGCCGAACGACTCCCAGCTAATACCTGCTACACTTCATTCCCTCGTTTCCTCCGAAGGAAGCCAGACATGGCAGAAAAAACCAGAAGTACACAGAGCTTCGAAACAGCCCCGAGGAACGTTGAAGGGTCCACCCTCCTTGCGGTTGTAGACCTCGGGGCAACATTTGCAAGGCGCATTTCGTGATTGCGTGCTTAAGACTTCAACCTAAACCCTAAACCCTGAGCCGTACATAATAAGCGTCGAGGAATAATCTACGCTCAGTGCTTGAGTTTCGACTATTTTTGGGTAAGGACTGCAAATTGTGAGTTGAGGCTTGCGGTCTTCTGAATTGAAGAAAGGTTCGGCTTCACCTGGTTTTGCGGATTCAGGCCTTCAGATTGCGGCTTGGCATTCCCGATTATAAGGGCACACATACATAGGGAATACTTAAAGGCCATGCATACTATTTGGCTACATGGACTTACGGATTTGCAGCTTGGATTTGCGATCTTGTGCCAATGGGCTGTGTGGGAATGTCAACATACGTCAACCACTGCGCAGCTGTAAGTAGGCGCGTCGGACCCAACATCAAAATGTCAACTCCTCGGGCTTACATTTAAACTGGCCAATAATTCCTAGGTCCTACGGACAACCCAGCACAAAAAATGAACAGCTGACTAGCAGGATCTTTATCTGACGGGCCGCACAGTTGGGATCCTAAAGCTCCCCTAGACCTGAATCCTGACCCCCAAATACCTCAGACCTTCAAGCAAGCCATGCAGCTGCCCAGAACAGAATTCCCAGCGCAAAAACGTCGCCCTGGCGCGGGGTGCTCCAATCGTACTGGCAACAACGATATGTTGAGGAGTTTCCGACTGACGATGCTAGACTGTAGTCTCGAGTGGCTCCACCAACTCATGATGCGCCTTTGCTCATCCCCGAATCTCGAGCCCTAAGACTAGCCCACATGCGGCTTCAAGCGCCTGCTACCTTCGGGTCGTTGCGCGTTCAGCTTGCATGCCATGAGGTTTAGGATCTAGGCATTATAAGGGTATCCAGGACCCTCTGTTCGAGGCGTTTTGCGTTCTGGGCCCAAGAACATGTCAGTTAGCATAGGATATAACGAAACATGTCATTTAGTCCGAAATAGATCGATCATATAGGCCGATAGAATCGAATATATATATATATATATATATCTGTGTGTGTGTGTTAACGAGCTTTAGAGGTGTTCGCGTGCCCGGGGCTACAAATAAGACCCTTTAGGATTTTGATTTGAAGATTCGGGTTTCTATGGCCCCTTATCCTGCGTTGTGCAGAGGAATGTACGTGAAATTCGTCTTCAAGGAGCCCTTCAAATCCCTGGCCCCTACGCACCCCCCCCCCCCCNCCCCCCCCCAGTAGTACACTGATTGGCCACGATTGGCCGATCAGACACAGAGTGGGATCTCTACCTGTTACCTGACAACCTTTTATTGCTGAGGGTTCCTGCAAGGTTCAAGGCGTTGAGGGCGTTGAGGGTTCCTTCTTGCAGGGTTCAAGGCTTCAGGGTCTCGGGCTTCAGGGTTGTACTTCTCTCCTTTTCCAGGCAGCGAACTGACGAGCTCCACGCCCAGTGAATTGGAATCTGAATATTCCAAGGCCGCCATGGTTCAAAGAAGCCGATACGGACTCCAGCGTTGCTTCCAGGCCCTGCTTCTCCAAGTCCACGCGGAAGTGCAGGAACCACTGTTGTGCCCCACGCCTCGGTACTGAATCGGGATCTGAAGATGAAGAGTGCAAAGCGGCCAGTCTTTTGTTCTCCCAAAAAACAGCGACGTGCCAAGACCACCGATCGAGAACAGCCTTGCCAAACTGCTTGGGGTTCTCAAGCACAGCCAGCCTTTTGATCCTCCCCACCAATCTTCTTGGTGATTGGACGCTCGGAGAGGATTTCCTATATAGGGTGGGGTCTGGAGATACTTCTGTGGGTAGGACCGGAACCCGAGTCCCCGAATATCAGACCGGAAGCCCCCCACAACCACCAAAAGCCCCAACTTCGAAGCCTCGGCATAAGCAGCTGAGCGCTGATACTATTCAGGGTAGAGGGTTTGTATATCGGGTAAAGGTTCAACTATCATTAGCATTAGCATCACAGTTAATACTATTGTATTTGTTTATAATCATTGTTATCAATATCAAAACCATTATCATTACTACGAGTCAATATCATCATCAAGTTTCCTGTTGGTCTTACGGATCTCGCGGTCGACTATTCTGCAACCTATACCCCGAGGCTTGCTAGAGCAAAACCCACCCGAATTGACCGCAGCACAGGGATCGAGCCTTTGTCTTAGGGTTTAGGCTTGTCCAGTATCCTAGGGGAACTAAAGGTTAACCTCTACCCAACAAGCTTAAAGGTTACCTACCCCACTACCATAGGTCTTGGAAACTCTAGTACTGTCCGAGGCTTCGAACCCCCAAAACCCGCACCCGTTCTCCTAAGCCCCAAACTCCTGCCCGCTAGGAAGACGAACCCCGATAAACCAAAGTACCAAAGACCCAAACAACAAAACCCTAAAACACAAGCCCGAATTAAGCTGATGAGTACCGACTATTTAAAGCACTAAAGCCGTAAACTTAAGTCCCACATCCGTTCATAAGCCGGCAAAAGCCCCACCGAAAACCGCCAATCAGAAGCATTAAGCCCCGAAAACTAAAGCCCAACGGCCCGAAAAGCCTGAAGCCCTGAGAGCCTAAACCCTAAGCCCTAAGTCATATGCCCCTAGAGCCCCCCGGAGAAAAGGCCTTCGGCGTCCAGAGATCTGACTGCCAGACTTCTGGGGGCATGTAGCCAGGAGTGCCTTGAGGGCTTTTACGGTTTAGGGTTAGTGTTTTAGGGTTTAGGGTTTAGAGCCCTATATAATGCACATACTTAAACCCTATATCGCCTATATCATATGGGTGGTTGTCAAAATTAGGGTCCCTTTTGGGGTCCCTATTATAATACGGCACCTATTATTTAGGGTACCCAAAAAGGGACCATAATTTTGACAACCACCCATATAGAGTTTGCTTAGGAGGTGGTAAGCGTGGAGGGTGCTTGCTCTTTAGTCTGTTAGGTTCGTAAGGATTAGGGTTTTCGGGTTCGTCGTTCAGGGATTTAGCGCTTTCGCATTGCGAATTTAAGTGGGAAAACCGGGCG
Organism: Symbiodinium sp. clade A Y106; assembly: GCA_003297005.1. Lineage (NCBI taxonomy): Eukaryota > Dinophyceae > Suessiales > Symbiodiniaceae > Symbiodinium > Symbiodinium sp. clade A. The sequence goes on from BGNK01000063.1 coordinate 222,669, forward strand.
AGGGGGGAAATTCGCATAAATCCGAGCACCTTACGTATTAATTAACATACTTTGGAAACCCGCACAACAAACAGCCAGTCGCTGTAAGAACATGGCCGTCGCAGCCTAAGAGACACCGCTTTTCTGAGCCGATACGCCTCCTTTCCGCCTGCCAGAATAATCCTTGGCCATGTCGAAGTCGATGATGACAACATGGGGTGCCGCCCAATCCTGGGTAGCAAGAACGGGAGGTGGGATGAGGTGATGCTGCCAGACCAAGACTTCTTCATGGCTTTACATGGGAGTTTCCGAAATTAGGGGATCTAAATATAGTACCTTAAATAGTAGGGTCCTTATTAGAAGGACCCCGAATAAGGTACCCCTAATTTTCGGAAACTCCCACATTTTTTGGTTCAGAGACCTGGGGGTTCAGGGACTAAGGGTATTTAGGGTCCGGTCCCAGGGCCTAGTGGGCGTAAGGTTTGTATCGTATGGACCTTATAACCCTGTTGGGTGCTCTTCGGGCTGAACCGAACTCTCCATGTACCTGAATCCGTCGGCCGTCGCCTACAACACCACCCGCCCCCCCGGAGTTTAGGGTGCCGGGCCTTCTTTGAGGCTCACACTATGGCTTTAGGTGATGTATGGGGCCTCCGAGAGGAGTGAGAAACTCGGAGCGTTATAAGCTTGGGTAAGGTGTGGTGAAGGGCGGAGGCCGGCATAGCAGTGTTGAAACAGTCTTGCAGCATATTTACCAATCTCACAACTTCTAGGCAGAATTGCAGAAGTGAAGCCTGAGCAAGCACCGTTGCGACATACCTTTAGCGCCTAATTACTCATGTGAATATACATTATACATATATATATGTATGTATGTGCATATTTTCTACACAGCAGTATTCATGACAACCCTCACTCTTAGGGCTGCCAATGGCTTGCAGTGAGCGTCCGAGCCGTTGGCGATCATGACATTAGACTCCTGCTGTGCTCAGGCGAGCGGCGGTTTTGGGAACTGCTTTTCCGGTTCAAAGGATAGGTTTATGTTGGGCAATGCCCCCCCCTCCATACAGTACAGTCTATGATTAATGGGCTACCACTAAGGGCCTAATATATCTGTATGGTAAACCCAAGGTGTATGTTTATACAGAGCCGCCAGGGAGTACCATACTGTTTTGCTTATATGCGGGCAGATACCTCCACGGGCGTGCAGCCGGGAGCATCGAGAACACTGAAGAGGTTTCAGTTTGGGAGTTAGGGTTGTGCCTGTTCAACATCAACATTAACATCGATATGGTAATGAACGGCAACCACAACCACAACCACAAGAACGAGCACAATAACACGGTTCAAGCGTACCCTGGGGCCCCTCTGCCTTTGTGGTTGCCCCCCCTAAATCCTTAGAACCCTAAACCCTTAAAACCCCCAAACTTAAACCCTAAAGCCCTACACCCTGAACCCCAAACCCCCTAAAGCCCCAAACCCCTAAAGTCCCTACGCCCGAGATCCTTGAGGTCGCAGTGCATGATCCGATGATCGTGGATGTAAACCACTCCTGGCAGGGTGTTGAAGGAGGCTGCGGGATTTCAACGTAGGGTTTAGGGTTGATTCTCTAAAGGGTTTTAAGAAGGTGTCCATATTTATGAAAAGGTTTCTGTGGATGTTTATAGGTTTCTCCTGTGTGGTTTATGTGTTTCTAGGGGGCTGTTGCAAGGCTGTGAATAGGTTTTTGTGAAGGGTTTGCAAGGTCTTTGCTCAGGATCTCAGCAGGAAAGTTTATGTGCCTGATACGGCTATGGTTGCTATACAAAGGCTTATCTCCCGTACGCAGGGCTCACTTACAATGAAAGATCAACTTAATCAGTTTAGGAGCAACATAGACCCCTCATATTAGGATCCTATTACATGTTTCTGGGGTGAGAACTTCTTCGTGCACCGGTACCGACTATGAGTTCGAAGCTGTTTCATCCCTCCGGTAGCGCCGGTAGCCGAGCTGGTGCGAACTCATCACGTAGCTTTTGGGCGGCCACCGAGAGTAGAGGCGAACCCCACGTTCCAAGACGCAGGGCATCTTTCATGATCGTCAAGACTTGTGGCCCTGTCTCCGAGGAAACTCTCTCAGTTGGTGTCCTGGCTTGTTCCTAGTAAAGAACATGGGGTGCTACGAAGCATGCCAGGACGATCCGAAGGGGCTGCGAAAGCCCGTCCACAACTCCGAACTCCTCAGCCCCAGACTTCTATTTGGATGCATGGCGGCGCTGTTGGATTATAGGTACGGTACTCCATTTTCTCGGGCACAGCCAGAAACTGGAGCCCCTTATGCCCGAAGAAGTGTGTTCTCGTTTTCGATGGCCTTCTGCTGGAAAGGCGGACGATGATGGGCCCTACCCGGGGCTGCGAGTTTTTGGACGTAACTAGATCCCAAAGCCTGAAGCCTCTGAAAGCCTCATGCCGCTACTATAATACCCTTTATAGCACATGCACAGGAGCCATAAACCCGGCTGTGGATGTTTTAGGGCTAAGACCTAGGGTCTACGGCTTCAGACACGTGAAGGTCGCGGTAGGTTTGGAATGGCCTATTCCTGTATCTAACTAAAACTAACTAAAACAAACACATCGAAACACCAACTTGTTTTTCTTGTTGCAGCTATATTTTAGTGTCTTGCTGTATTTGCATTTGCCTCTTCTGTGCGCGCCTTTCTGTTTTTTTTTATATTTTGGTTTGCGGGGGGTGGGACGATAGAGTCGAGTTCCGGGTTGAAGCTGATGCTAACTTCCTAGGCCCGACTTCAAGACTGGTTTAGGGCGCAGGGTTTCGGCCTAATGGATCCCTTCAAAGGAGCCCGAAAGATCCCTTTAAAGGAGCCCTAAGGATCCCTTTAAAGGAGCCCTAAGGATCCCTTTAAAAGAACCGTAAGGATCCCTTTAAAGGAACCCTAAGGATCCCTTTAAAGGAGCCCTAAGGATCCCTTTAAAGGAACCGTAAGGATCCTTTAAAGGAACCGTAAGGATCCCTTTAAAGGAGCCCTAAGGATCCCTTTAAAGGAACCGTAAGGATCCCTTTAAAGGAACCCTAAGGATCCCTTTAAAGGAACCCTAAGGATCCCTTTAAAGGAACCCTAAGGATCCCTTTAAAGGAGCCCTAAGGATCCCTTTAAAGGAACCCTACCAAAAACCCAAGAAGTGAAGGTCCCGAAGTCCTGAGTAGCTCAGTCCCAAACAAGCTTTGCAGTCCTTCCAAAACCGGGTTCCTTTATAGGGATCCTTACGGTTCCTCTGAAGATCTTCCCTATGTTTAGGGTTTAGGGTTTAGGGGTTTAAGGGTTTAGGGGTTTAGGGTTTAGGGGCTTTAAGGTTTAGGGGTTTAGGGTTTAAGGGTTTAGGGGTTTAGGGTTTAGGGTTTTTAGGGTTTAGGGGTTTAGGGTGACTCAACCCTAAACCCTAAAGGCTCAGCCACAAACCCTAAACCCTAAAACCTTCCTGTGTTGGCAGTCCTTCCAAGATCTGTCTGAAGATCTTCCCCAGCCACTCGTGCGTAGGCTGCACGTTGTGCTTCGCTGCCTTGTTCATCAGGTCCTGGCGCTTATGGGTTTAGATTTAGGTTCAGGGCACTTCAATTTTGCGGGATTTCTCGCGACTGAAAGGGCCAGTAGGGCCAGTAGGAAACCTCACTACATGTGAGTTGGACGGATCCACAGAATAAATCGAAAGTTTCACACAGTGACTATAACCTGCTGACTTCATTGCTGCACCTCCCGCAGCATCCAAAGCTTCTCCACCTTCTGCATGTTCATCCAATCGAAGGTGGTCGAGCTGTCGGTACTGGATGCATGCCAAGTGCGGCATTTCAGCAGACGGCTTTATCTTTTGTTTTTTTGTCGATGGCGGTGGCGTATGAAGTTCCAACCGCCCACAAAGTTCATCGGCAAGACGGGTGGGCATATGTTGCCACTTCGGCCCAGCATAATCCTTGAGATTATCGCTTGAAAGACCCGCGCCAAGCCATGAACCAAGTTCAAGAGATGGCTGCAAAAGAACTAACCCTACACCCTATAGGGCTCACAGAAGGGCTCCTACAAGGCCTAATGGGCACAATACTACTTTAATCTACTTTGTAGAGGTTCCAGGGTTTGGGTCTTTGGGATTTAGCACTCTGCACCCAATGCGGGCTACCATAAGGGCTCCTACAAGAAGGCTTACCTACAGCCTAAACCCTACTATTATTTATGAAGGTTCTAGGCCAGTGGTCCTGGCATTCCAAGGCTTCCTTCACAGATTGCTTTAAGGATTTCTTTCAAGGGCTCTTGGCAGGGTACATTACACAGAGAGCCCAATACCCCTTGAGTAAGGAATATACCTTAAATCATTAGGGGCTTCATACTATGATTTAAGCTATATTCCGTAATTAAGGGATATTAGAATCCCCTAAACCCCAAACCCTATACATCGCTTAAAGGAACCCTTAAAGGATCTATATTCCTTATTTAAGGCTCTCTGGGTACATTAGGGGATGACAGAGCTTCAGGGCCTGGGAGATACGAGGATTTATGGGCTTTCGAGCTTATCACATTAGAGGGTTTAAGGCTTTTACGGTTTACAAGATCGAGCCTTTGGTTCTAGCGACTTCAGGAGCCAAAACCTCAAGGTGCAAGTAGTCATAATTAATCATCATGGACCCCCCCCCTAAACCCTAAACCCGTTACCCTAAACCCCTGAAACCCTAAACTCGTTACCCTAAACCCCTGAAACCATAAACCCGTTACCCCTAACCCCTGAAACCCTAAACCATAAACTCTAAACCCGTTACCCTAAACCCCAAACCCCAAACCACTATCCTAAAACTTATCATCGGGTGGAGGACCCTTCGGTCAGGGCTGGGTGGGGCTCCGGGGTTTCAGGGGTTTAGGGCTTAGGGTTTAGGGCTTCAGGGGTTGAGGGCTTAGGGTTTAGGGTTTCAGGGGTTTAGGGTTTAGGGCTTAGGGCTTCAGGGGTTTAGGGTTTAGGGCTTCAGGGGTTTAGGGTTTGATTTTTTTGGTTTCAGGGGTTTAGGGTTTAGGCTTCAGGGGCAGAAAGAATTTAGGTTGTCGGGGGTCATAGCAGGGCTTGAACGATTCGTCCGGTACTTGCACCCTTGAGTCCCCATACGACCATACTACTACGGTACATCCTTTTGATTAATTAGGGTTTAGGGTTTAGGGTTTAGGTACATCCTGCACACTTCCCCAATCAACTACAGAAATAACAGGTTAAACTTTCAGGTTACAAAGAACACAACAAGTTTATAGGTATTGGAGAAGGAAATCCTTTAGGCCCTGGTGACCTGGTCCCTGTACATTCTCTTCTGGAAGGAAATTGAAGTGTCTCTAGCTGCAAGTTCACTTCGCCTTTGGCTTCGCTGGAAGTTACTGTGCTTCGCTCCGCGGGACTGAAGTTGGTAAGTCAGGGCTTAAGAAACCATGTCTATTGCAAAGTGCCGCCAACCAAGCTGGACGGACGCAGGTTTCACCGTCCATGAACATCAAAGCCTCCTGCAACCCTGAACCTTCATCCTTAAACACAAATGGGTAGTTGTCAAAATTCAGGTCCCTTTTTAATTTGGGTAGCCTAAATAATAGATGCCGTATTACATTAAGGACCCCAAAAAGGGACCCTAAAATTGACAACCACCCAAATATCTTAAGCATTGAGAACTAAAATCTGGAAGGAGCAGGCACAGGCCGCGACCCCGGGTCTCCACGGGCTTAAATCGAACATCAGAAACCGGGAGGTGCTTGCAGGGGTTGACTTCGGTGCAGGATGTTGGCGATGTTGATATTGATGATGACGATGAAGAAGAAGATGATGAAGATGGTGATGAGGATGATGATGATTGCAGTGATGGCGATGGAAAGCTCGCAATGACAATGATGCTATTGCTGATGGTGTTGGTACTAGTGACGACAGCCACGGTGATGCTGCTAATGTTGGTAATGATGCAGGTGTCATGGTATTGACGGCTACATGCTGATGAACACGCAAACCCCCCTCAAACCCGATAAGACACCCAACAACTCCCTTAAAACACCCGTGATATCCGCAGGACCTGTGCAAACCAAAGCGAGTTACCCAAAGAGCCCTGCACCCTCAAATGCCACAAGTTGCAGAGCGGATCCCTCTATATGCCCAAGCCTATTCCCAAAAGGGTCCATGTATCCACATAGTATATACTCTGGCACTCAAGCTACTTTATAGAAACCTCTTCAGGGCCATATACAGCACATACTACGTATATATAGGTACATAGTACATGGACCTTTAGGGATGCTGAAGCCAGTATCCCCCTAATGAAAACAAGTAAAATAGTTCACATTACCCCAAACTCTTAAGCCTACTTCACCCAATACCCAATAATCCAATACATACAAGCCTGCTTGGGCTGTCACAAGTAGGAGCCCCAAACCCTCAACCCCAAAACCCAGAACCCCAAACCCTAAATTCAAATCTCCAAAATCCCTAAACCCTAAATCTAAATACCCGAAACCCCTAAACCCTAAAACTTCTGAACCCCTACGGTCCGTGAGGTCGCCACCGAAATAGGGCTCGGCTACCAGGTACACGTTCTGAGGGTCCTTTAGGATGTAGGGTTTAGGGGCTTAGGGTTTTAAGGGTTTAGGTTTCAGCCTATAGGATTTAAGGTTTAGGGGGTTTAGGGTTCTTTTGTTGCTGGTCCTGTTTAGGGTTTGTGACGGATCCTGAAGGTCCTTTAGGCGTTAGGTCTCGTGGGTTTAGGGTTTCGGATTAAGGGCTTAGGTTTTTGGGTTTCGGCTTTATAAAATATCGGTGGTTGTCAACATTATAGTCCCTTTTGGGGTACCCTAAATCTTAGGTGCCGTGCTATAGTTGGGATTTTGGGTTTCGGGGCTTAGGGGTTCAAGATTCAGGGTTCAGGGTTTAGGATAGGTCTTGCGGTTGGGGTGCTAAGGTTTAGTACAAACTCTGAGGGTCCTGAAAGGTCCAGCGCTTAGGGTGTTTAGATCTTTGTTTAGGATTTTCCTAACATGTGCACTGACAGGGTTGTCCAGGGTTGTTATAAGGTTTAGGGCTTAGGGTGCTAGCATTTTCTTGTGGCAGGTACCTAGGATGATAGTTTAGCAGGTTTTGACATGGCTCTTACACAAGTCAGTTTGAGGTGTGTTATATGTTCGTAGGATTTAGGCTTTCGGGTTTAGGTTTGAATGCACATTCTGAGGGTACGAGGGATTTTAACGCAAAAGTCCTCGGGTTTGGAATACGACTGGCATCCATGTGAAGGTCCCTCAATGTACACATTCTGAGTGTTCTAAGGGGTCCGGCAGGGGAGCTCAAAAATAGCCATCAATCCAAAAGGTGCATCGGTGGATCCACCACGACTGTTCTGCTGGCAATAAATTCGTCCTCTTGCCTCACACGTCTGATCCTGCCTGGAACTTTCGACCCTTCCGCTTCTGCTGCCTGCACTATCGCACGTCTCAGGGCTTCGTTGCAAGCCTGGCGACGGAGCTCCTGCATTGAACGTTGATGTTGTTGACTGGTCGTTTGCCGCTCTGATGAAGATTCAGAGCTCAGCTCAAGGCACCCTTTGAAAAGTTTGATGAAGGTAAAGCCTGACACAACCTTTGTCTCCGGCATCCAAACCTCTTTGATGCTACCGCCCGACAAGCACGTGGCAGTGAACCTCTCCAGCGGCTTGTCCTCCTCCGCATCTTCCACAGCCTCGGCCGCAGGAGACACCTCCTCGGCCATCGCATGCAGCGAGCTAAGCCCTGCCGCAATTTAGGCGGTTTAGGGTTTAGGGTCTGTGAAAAAGCAACCCCCCCCAAAAAAAAACAGTATTGGTAATTCTTCGGCTTCTATATCAAGGGCCATCCGGGCCCTTGGGAAACCTTTACTCCCCTTACTCTAAACCCTGAATCCAAGAACCCTAAAGCCCTGCAACAGAACCTTGACACTTACAACCCTTCAAACCCTCAGCCCTTACACATATCCTAAATGCCTAAGTCTCGTATATCCTCAACCTGCGAACCCCTAAACCCTAAGCCCTAAAACCCTAAACCCTAAAGCCTGAACCCGTAAACCCTTCAGCAACATGGCCTCAAAGATGTCCAGCACCCGGGCGATGGCAGGATGGTCCAGGCATCGGAGAATGTTCACTTCCTGAATCTGGGGGTTTAGGATTGAGGTTCTAGCGTTCGGGTTTGGGGTTTAGGGTTTATAGGGTTTAGGGGTTTAGGGTTTAGGGGTTAAGGGTTTGGGTTCTAGCCTTCAGGTTTTAGTGGTGCAGGGTTCCGGGTTTCGGATGCTTTGGGTTTGCATTAGAACTCAGGGTTACTGATCGGGTATCGTAGATGTTTAGTGAAAGAGCCCTTACCAAAGGGCTTTGGCTTTCCTGACCTGAGAGAATACTGTTACTACATCCAGTCCCTGAGCACAAACCCCACATCACTTGCGCGTATACTCCATCGTTTAACATTACTTGGCGGCTTGGAGGTTCATGGGTAGTTATAAGTAGGGTTATAAGTAGGGTAGCTGTACATATAACCCATATTAGAGGACGTATAACCCCACTTATAACTACCCATGAACCTCCAAGTACCAAGTGCCTAGGGAAACCAAAACCCCCATTGCTGCGTACGCCAAATCCAGGGGGGGCTCCCGGGAAACCCCTTAAATCCTTCCGAACTCTAATTATTAAACCCTAAACCCTAAACCTTAATTACACCCTAGCTACTTGGAGGTTCATGGGTGGTTATAAGTGGGGTCATAAGTAGGGTAACTATACTTGTAACCCTTGTTAGGGGACTTATAACCCCACTTTTAACTACCCATGGACCTCCAAGTAGATGCCTCGACGAAACCCTAACCCGAAATCCAATAGCCCACACCCTAAAACAGTCCAGACCCGAGCAACCGAAAAAGGGGACCTGTGAAGCCTCCCCCCACCCCCACACCTAAAGCCTACACTGGCCCTAAACCCTAAACCCTAAACCCTATAAACCCCGAAACCAAGAAACATAATGCGAAGCATGGCGCCTCCTTCAGGTCGTCGAGAGCCAGCTGTGCGCCGGCCTGCTGCGGAGTTTTCAAATGTTTGGGGTTGGGGTTATATTTTGGGTTTAGGGTTTATACGGCTTAGGGTTCATGTCGGGTTGAGGGTTTTCAGGGTTCAGGCGTGAGATGGTGTGAGGGTCACGTGCTTGCTAGTGAGTTTTGCGTAGGGTTCTGGCTTTTAGACTTTGGGCATCGCAGCTTTCCACTGACATTCCTTTGTTTTCGGGCTGTGGCTTCAGGGTTTACAGGAGGCTTAAGATTCTAGGGCTTGGGGTTCCAGGCTTTTGAATATATCAACCGGTGTGGTAGGTTGTAGGTACAATGGCCCAGGAGGTGCGATTCAGATCCTTGCTACTGCAAGTGTACTTGCTGACTTGTGATTCCCAGGAGAACGGTGATCCCATTCCTTCTTATGCTTCACGCAGTTTTCCGCATCATGATGTGTCATGACGATCGCCATCGCCAGCACCAGCACCAAACTTAACGTGTTTATCACCAGTAGCATCGTCATCAACATGATAGGTATGGCCTAGCTTTTACATCGACGTCATCATCAACATGTCAAGCACCAATGTAGACGTGATCGTCAACATAACACTGCGGATCTGGCTCACAACTCTGGCTCGTAACTAGTAACTTAACATGGTTATTCATGACCAGGCTGCACAAGGAAGTACACCCACACACATATGTAAAATATACTATAAAAACATATGTGTATGTCTATGATATACTGTGTATGTACATAAATAAATAAACAAATATAAATACACAAATACAAATATATATATACACATACATGCATACATACATACATACACATCTGTGCGTGTGCATCCTGCTTGTGTGGGTGCCGCTACCCATGGGTGGTGCTGCCGGCAGTACGCATTCTCTGCCTGCCTGTGTTGAGTACGTCTCAGTGCGCACGTGCCACGGAGCAGCGTAGTGTAGCCGCATCGGGATGGACAGGCGGCAGGGATCGCCACCATGAATCTTCCAGCTCCGAAATGCCCAATCCTCTGAACTCTGAGCAGTCGTAATCGAAGTGTCGAAGGTAAAGCCCACACGTCAAGGCAAGAATCCGTGGGACTAGTACTTCGATATACTTAACCTTAGTGCTAGTCTTACAGGGTTTTGACTAACTCAAAAGCCTACGCAAGACCCAGTAAACCCTAGAAGCACTAAAAGTACTATAAACCCAGCCAGCCCAATACACCCTGACCCCGAACCGGAAGCTTTAAACGCCCAACAATAGCACTATCAGCATGCTGTAGACCCTCTAGACCCTGCTACAAGCCCTACACTGTACACCCTACCCCCGATTCGGAAGCTCTAAATGCCCAACAACGGCCTTCGTGAAGAATTTGACGACTCGCTCTGGACCGCTCCGGGTCTTCTCTTTGGCGAGGTACACGGCGCCTTGTCCTGCGCCAGATGCAGCTTAGTGCGTAGGGTTTGTCGAGCTGATAGGGTATAGGGTGTAAGATATAATTTCTCTACACACATATATATATATATACAGATATATGTGTATGTATATGTGTATTCGTATTGTGATATAGCCCATATGTTACAGCTTAGGGTTCAGGACCGGAGGGGAAAGAAGATTCGCAGCCCCTTCACTCTAAACTGCCCTAAACCCTGAACCCCCAGATCTAAACACTCTAGTCAAGTCTCTAGGTTATCCAATGTCCCCTCAATAATTCAGTTTTAACAAGGGAACCCTAAATTCAAAAGGGGCAAAAAGGGGTAATACTGTCTGAACTAGGTTTCTAAATCCATGATCTCGTTGCAGCCTTTCAGTTCCCCATCGGCCACGTTCTTCTTGCCGGATCGGTTGTTAAACTCCGAGCTTATTCTAGCAGAGTATGGTTCAAAATTTCGAGTTTTCGGGTGTTTGCTACAGGGACAGGTGAAGCAGAAAAGGGCGTGGGGAATGCAGAACACCAATGGCTACAAAGAAACTAGAAACTTCAAGGAGGGTTTAGGGTTTAGGAACCCCTTGACCAACAAATGACTGAGCTGCGAGAAGATTTGCTCTGAACCGCTCGTTCGGATGTCCGTGCCCCATCCGCACTGCCCGCGGCCTTATTTATTTTACTAGCGATTTGGGGTATGTTAGCATCTCTATATGAATCACCAATACAGAGCAATTACAAGCACGCCATAAAACTCTTGTAACACTTTTCATATAGCGTGATATTGTCACAAACTACTCAGGCTCCTACACTACCTTCGAACCCTATATCCCTGATCCTAAACCCGCAACCCCTCAAGCCTATAAGCCCTAGGCCCCAAACCCTAGATCCTAAACCGGTTTGACTGCCGCCTCCAGCACCCAGCTTCTTCAAGAGCTCGAACTCTTTTTGCAAGTCCTTCCTGGCCAGGTTTGAGGGATAGGTGTGTAGGGTTTAAGCGCGTAACGTCTCAGAACTTTTGGAGCTGGGGATTGGGCTTCAAGGCTGGGTATTTTAAGGTCCATGGTTTCGGGTTTACGATTCTAGGCTTGACGTTTTGTAGGAGTTTTAGCTGCAGCAGGGGTCACTCCGATAAAACCTTCCGAGAACAGATGCCCAGATAAATGCGATGTATAGAATGCCAGAAGCTTTCGAAGTGTTTATACGGGGTGCCCGACTGTGCCCATAAGGCAAGTAAAATATGTATAAACCGTCCAGGAACAGTAGCAAGTAAAGAGCTTCCTTATATATATATATATATATACACACACATGTTAATATACATAGATATAGATATACAGACTGATATATTTATACATATATATGTGCGTATGCATGTACGTGCGTACGTGGGTAGGTATGTAAGTATGTATGTACCTATGTATCTTTGCATGTATGTATCTATGTATGTATGTATGTATGCACGTATGTATGTACATGTGTTTGTATGTGTATGTATGAGTACGTATGTGTATGTATGTGTACGTATGTGTATGTATGTGTATGTATGTGTATGTATGTGTATGTATGTGTATGTGTGTGTATGCATGTGTATGTATGTGTATGTAAATATGCATGTATGTATGTATAACGCATTAAGCATTCATGTACATATGTATATATACACATATGCATATAAAGAGAGCTATCTATTTAGGATGATACTAGCGAAGCGGAGCTGTCGCATGTATACAGCAAATCCCAAACTGGACACCCACTACACAATAAACTACGTCCCAGTGATGACGAGGCCGCAAGCCCCCCAAACCTCAAGCCGTCAGTTTCAGGGTCTAGGGTTTAGGGCTAGGGTTTACGAAAAAAATGAAACCGACTTGAACTTGGAGATACACAACACCGACTCGAATCACAACTAGAAAAAGCAGCACCCTATACCCTCTTGAATCTGCGCCTTGGCAGCTGTCCCACTCGCATGGCGCTGGAAGGCATCATCCGATCACGAGCCCTGCAACAATTTCATTCTGTCCATAGCTGTAAGGTTTACGGGCTTAGGGATTTGTCTTCCGGGGCTTCGGGTTTGGGGATTCGTCAGCAATCGCAGTGATTAGAGGTGCTGGAAACAGAAGCAGACCAAGCAGCGGCAGCAGCATTTTTGAGGAGGAACAAGAAGTGGTGATCGTCGTCGTAGGTTTTTGTAGCTGCAATTTTTGGGGCTATCTCCTCTCGTTGTGGGCAACGGTTTAGGGGTTTAGGGGTTAGTGTGGCAACCTGTTGATCTGAAAACCCTCACAACTTATATCCGACTGAAATTAACTCTACCATAATATGGGGGTTTCCGAAAATAAGGGGTACCTGATTTGGGGTCCTTTTAATAAGGATCCTACTATTTAGGGTACTTTATTCTGGGCCCCGATTTTTGGAAACTCCCACATACCAATATTATACAGAAATATACTGTAATACAGTTATAAGACGCTGGAATATACTATAATATACGATAGTATGACCCCTAAACCCTAAACCCCTAAACCCTAAACCCCTAAACCCTAAGCCCCTAAACCCTAAACCATAAAAACCTTGAGCCGCCATACCCAACTGAGACTTCGATCCCCAACTCTGGTGCCCTGGAGGCCAAGACCAGACTAAACTGAAAGGCCCCAGCAGTCCAACGACTCAAACATAACGGCTTTTTAGGGTATAGAGTTTAGGGTTTAGGGGTTTAGGGTATAGGGTATAGAGTTTAGGGTTTAGGGGTTTAGGGTATAGGGTTTAGGGGCTTAGGGGTTTAGGGGTTTAGGGTATAGGGTTTAGGGGTTTAGGGGTTTAGGGTTTGGGGTTTAAGGGTCATACTAAATCTGGCCTCTGGGCCTGTGAAGACACTCTCCTAAGTCCTAACCGTAAACCCCAAACACAAACGCTCTAAACCCTTTACCGCCGATACCCCTAAACAACTATTATCGGGGCCTGAATGATTACCAGCACTATTCCTCACGGCTCCTTGTCATATTTATACTATAATAGACCGTATTCTAGTTATTCAAACCCCTGTATTTATCCGATAGTTGACCCTAGTCTAATATCTTACACCCCTGTATTTATACTAAAATCGACCCTCTTCTGATTATTTAGATATTGTATCTATTTAGATCCCTGGATTGAAGAAGCTCTCATCTAAGCCCCTGCAGATTACTTTGAAGGTCCCTCCCTAAACTCTGCAAGCCCTAAACCCTACACCAATTTTGAGGCCCCTATTCCGATTATTTCGAACCCCGAGCCCCAAACCCTGTTTTAAGACCTATTCTGATTATTTAGAACCCTAAGCCCTAAGCCTTTATTTAGGACCTATTCTGATTATTTAGGAACAAAACCCTAAACCCATATTTGCGCCCTATTATGATATTTGTTGAACCGCGAACCCTCATTTAGGCCCTATCCTGAACCCTGAACCCCTTACTTGGGTGCTATTCTGAACCCTGAACCCCTTGTTTAGGCTCTATTCTGAACCCTGAACCCTTATTATTTAGGATTATTTGGGAGTTTCCGAAAAGAGGGGACCCTAATACAGCACCCTAAATAGTTGGATCCTTATTATAAGGACCCCAAAATGAGGTACCCCTATTTTCGGAAACTCCCATTTGGGCCCAAACCCTCCCTAAACCCTAAACCCTAAACCCCTAAACCCCAAACCCTACCCCTAACCCCAGAGCCGCCGGCCTTCGAAGCACGAACTTCACAAGTTGGAAGGCTTCCAACTCATCAAGCTCCTGGGGTCAGGCGAGGCTTCTTGGGGCGTTTTCAATGTGCTTTAAGGGTTTAGTGATTTAGGGCGGGCTTAGATAAATTGTTTCGGGTTTTTTTATTTAATGGCTTAGTGATTTAGGGCTTAGAAAGATTGTTATTGTTTCGGGATTTTTATTTAAGGGCTTAGTGATTTAGGGCTTAGAAAGATTGTTTCGTGTTTTGAATTTAAGGGTTTAGTGATTTAGAAAGATTGTTTCGGGTTTTTTTATTTAAGGGCTTAGTGATTTAGGGCTTAGGGTCTCTAATTTAAGGGTTTCGTGTGACGGAGAGGCTCGGGGTCCAGTCGTCGGTTGAAGGCGTGTAGCTGAGATTTAGGGTTGCTATAGGGGCTAAACCCTAAACAGGTAAACCTAAACCCTTACCCCGTTAACCCGAAGCCTGAAACCTAGACGTAGCTGGGTGAGGTTTCTTGCAGCCAAGCTGCACCATCGCCACTGAAGTCAAAGCGCCAAAACATTTGCTCCACATCGCCCAAGATCTGCGATGACTTTGCAGTTTTGCGCTTCGAGTTTAGGACCCCAGGGATTAGGGTTTCATCTTGTGGTATTTGGGATGCTGTGCATCTTGGGGTACCCACACCGTCAATATCCCTCAGTTAAGGAATATACCTAACAATCATACTAAGGATCCTACTACTTGAGGGTCTGCTGCCTGCGAGCCCGAAGTACCGTCTCCAAGCCGGACCCTTCAGCCCCAAGCATTCTTGGAGCCATGCGGCCTTCGGTGCCAGGAATCAGTCAAGGGCGTTTAGGGTTTAGGGTTTAGGGTTCAAGGGTCAAGCCTCCACACCCCAAAGCTCTCTGCCCCAAACTAACCTGATTAAATGTTAATGTAAACGTTTTGTAGCACAAACCTGTGATATGGTGTGTAGGAGTGCTACAGGGGGTTTTAAATATTTCGTTTTGGGCTTAGGATTGTAAGGTTCTTGGGTTTAGGGCTATATAAGGTTCAGGGTTTTGGGGTCGGGAGACGACTGCTCCCAACCCCAGGAGGCAGAACTGAGAGACTCCAATATCCCTTAATTTTACATTCCTTAAACTAGAGTAGGACCCCTACTAGTATTATGATTAAAAGTATATTACTTATTTGAGGGATATTGGAGTCTCGGGGAACCCGCAACCCTTAGCCGTCCTGCTGCGGGTTTGAGAAGCCCAAAGACATGGCCAGGCTCATCAGAAAGCTCCGCGCCCCCTCTGGGCGCATCATGCCTCTGTCAGAAGCGTACCTCGAAGCTTTCTGGTTTGGGGTAGGGTTTAGGCCTATAAGGCAGCTTCCGAAAATTAGGGGTACCGTATTTTGGGGTCCTTACAATAAGGATCCTACTACTTACGTAGGGTACTATATATTAAGGTCCCCTATTTTTGGAAACTCTCATAGAGGACCTAGCATATGTTGCATTTAGGAGGGCAGGCTCCGATCGTGATCAGCTCACAAAATAGCCCGAAAACAGGCCACGACGGGTTTGGGGAAACGGTAGGGATCAGCAGTACATGTCGCAGGAGCTATGGTAGCAATGTCATCGTCGTCAGTGCTGTTTCCATAGAGACTAGAAATGACGGTCTTATGGGATAATGCCCGGGCAAGAGATAGTCGCTGCAACATGATATAGGAGCATAAGGGTGCGTTGAAGGGTTCCTTTAAAGGGTTCTTTCAGGGCTACGATCAAGGTTTAGTAAGTATAGGTATAAAGGCCTTCATAATTTGAACTTGGTTTGGGGATACAGTCTACTGCAACATATATGGTTATACAGTGAATATCCCTCACAACCCCCCAACACCAAGAAACCTTCGAGAAACCCTGTGCCAGAAAATCCAAAACCAAACGTCTTCAGATATGGCGCTTTCTGTAGTGGGCGAGCATCACCTTTTCGATGTTGTTCCTCAGGCATCGGCATACTTCGTTTGCTCCTACGCCTCCACTTAGGGTGTAGGGTCGCAGGATGTCTTCGGGTTTACGTTTTCGGGAATAAAGATAAGACCGTCCAAAACATAAAAGCACCCAAACTACCAAAAGCATTGTTTTGATGGTGTAGTATACCCCAAACCTTGTTCTAAATATTGCCGCCCCGACATGACGCTTGCACCAAAGTTAACAGGTCTACCTTTACCGAGCTTCAAGAACCGACAATTTATAATTATAGAACCAAAATCTTTGGCCGCAATTGTTCTGAGGAGCTATACGCTATATCGGTGCCTATAGTTTTATGTGTACATATGTATATATATATATATACATACATACGAACACACAAACACACACAAGCACACAGACACACACACACACAAACATACACACACACTCACACACTCTCAAACACTCACACACTCAAACACTCACACACACTCACACACACACACTCTCTCACTCACTCACTCACTCACCCACGCACTCACTCACTCACTCACTCACTCATACACACACACAGACACGCACAACAGCACTTGTCTGATTATGTGCTGAAGGTTCATGGTCTACAACTTTAGCTGCTTTCCCTGACCCAAGCAAGCCCCACAAAAGCTTAGTTCCCTGTGCCCAGCCCTGCCATGCCTCATAATGTCAGGGCGCAGGGTTTAAAGAACCCATAGAGCTCTACTATAAGATCCTGTAAGGCCCTCCAGAAAACCATGAACAAAAACAAAGGAGGCAGCCCTTGCAGCTACCGAAGGCTCGTTCCTCTCACACAAGCGCCATGAAACCCGAAAAAGACCGTGCCCTCACGGTCACATACATACATACATACATACATATGTATTTCATGTACAACAGAATATATACTGCACTCATACTGTACAAACAAGATATTGTATACTATATTGTATACAACACTATACTATATTATATACTCTAGTATATACTATAATATATACTATAGTATATACTATAGTATGTACTATATCATATACTATATTATATACTATAATATATACTATATTGTATACTATATTATATACTTAAGAAGCTGAAGGATCTCGTTCTCGAGGAGGTCGACCAGCTTTGTCAACGCTTGGGAAGGCTGCGGCTGCACCAATGACTGGCTGCGAACCACACGGTAGGCCTGGCATTTGAGGTTTAGTGTTTAGGGGTTTAGGGTTTAGGGGTTTAGGGTTGGGGTTTAGGGCTTAAGGGCTTAGGGGTTTAGGGGTTTAGGGTTTAGGGGTTTAGGCGTTTACCCATAGGATCCATAGTAGTTCCTTTTTGGGGTTCATAAATAGAATCATATAAGGTAATCCCAAGAATGGAACTACTATGGAGCCTATGGGTCGAGGGCCTTCCTGTAGCCGAAAAGACCTACCTTTTTAAGGAAGTATATATAGAAATCATAATAAAGAAGCCTGAAAAGGTAGGTGAAAAGGTAGGTCTTTCAACTTTTCGGCTACAAGTTGGGTTTAGGGGTTGAGGGCCTAGGCCTAAACCCAAAACCTGTAAACCTGAAAACCCCAAGCCCTACATGCCCTAAAACCCTAAACTCTAAGATCCCGCCTGTGGTGCCTGCTGTACTCGCGGGGTCTGAGGCGCGGCGGCCACACGCACGACAGGAGCTGCTACGAAGGAGCCCGGTAAGGCCTCTGGGTGGAGGGATTTAGGGTTTTTCGGATTGAAGGTTTAGGGTTTTGGGGTTTTGGGAGGTTTTGAGTTTAGGGAGTGAGGGTGTTGGGGTTTAGGGTTTAGAGCTTGCGAGTTTAGGGTTTCTGGATGGGTTTGGGGATTTGGGGTTTTGGGCTTAGGGTCTAGGGCTCTGAAGGCTTGAAGGTTCAGGGTTTAGGGTTCAGGGTTTGGGGTTCAGGGTTCAGGGTTTAGGGTTCAGGGTTTAGGGTTAAGAATTAAGGGTAAAAGGTTCAGAGTTTACGGGTTGTTTAATACATTTCAGGTGTTCGAGGTGCGGTTCCGGGCTAAGTGTTTACCAGTCATGTTGCATCAGCCGTGACACACCCTATGCATCAGCCGTGACACACGCTATATAACCATAGGCCCCAGAGTAGTTCCTTTTTGGGATTACCTTATAGGGTTCTAAATAGGAACCCCAAAAAGGAAGTACTTTGGGGCCCTATAGAACCTCGACCCGAAGTCTCAAGTCCAGGCACTCAGCCCTAGGACCGATAAACCGAAAACCCTGAACTCCTAAACTCCTGCAAACAACTCTCTAGACCCTACTTACAGGTTCATGGGTAGTTATAAGTGGGGCTATAAGTCCCCATATGGGCTATATGTATAGCTACGCTACTTATACCTCTACTTATAACTATACCCATGAACTTCCTAACAAGAAACCCGAAGCGTGGGACCCAGATCCCGTGGAGACTCTGTGAATGTCCGAGTTGCCACGACGGAGCCCTGGCGCGCGACGAGACCGGATCCCGGTGGCGTCCCGGCAGTGGAGCGCATCCTGGGCTCTTGTGGGTTTGACAGGTTTGTGCAGTCGTTTGGGAGCGTTTTATTGGTATCTTCATAGAGCTAGCCACACCAGGAACTTAGTTTAAGGTCTGAGGAGGTGTTTTTGTTCAGAACTTGTACAGGGTTCAAGAGGCTTTTACTAGGTGTCCAGCAACGCAGCCTAAGTTACCACAAAAGATCGGACCACACATCACTATGCACTTTTGGTAGCCCAACATAAGTTGCTGAATAAATGCCCAGCATCAGAGGCGACCCGGAAGCGGCGGAAGCGGATTGCATCCTTGTTTGCCAATGACCAGGGTCAGGCAAACAAAGTGCGCATAGTTTTCGGTACAATACCAAAACCAATACGTCAGCATGCCTCTAAACTAAACTCTAAACCCACCAAGCCCTAAACCCCAAACTCGAACGATCTGAACCCCAAGCCCTAACGCCCTAAACCACCAAAACCCCGAATGCCAAAACACAGCTTTGGAATACCCAACTTACTACCCTAGTAAGCCACAGAAACAAAAGGTTAAACTTTCCGATTCCTACTATAAGAACCCAAAAAGTTTAAAGGTTAGGTATTGGGGATCTAAGCCAAGTATCAGAGGCCTCGCCTGGATCAGTGGAGTGCCAACTGGAGTCCTGAGCTTCGAAACCACCCAGCGACTCCAATATACACCTTAAATTATAGTAGGATCCCTAATATTAGTTAAGGTATATACCTTAATTATAGTAGGATCCCAAATATTATTTGAAGTATATTCCTTTTAAATGGATATTGGAGTCGCTGGGCAGCGAGATTGAGGGCTTGCCGGGCCCTTCCAGAGATTGTGGGCCTTTTGGGTTTCTCTTTCCTAGGCTTTGAAGTAACCAGCGAGAAACAAGTATAAACCTTTATTTCATAATGGTTCCTTTAAGGAAGCAAGGAATTAAAGTATGGTACTCCAAAACCCAGTTTCGGGCTTCTACAGGGTTTAGGGCTTCAGGGGTTTAGGGTTTTGGGTTTTAGGGTTTAGTAGGGGTTCAGGTGCAGGACTTGGGATGCCAAGATTGTGTGTTTAGTAAGGCTTGGCCGGGCTCTTTTAGCAAGTAATGTTGCTAGCCCTAAACCCTAAACCCTGAACCTTCAAGCCTTCAGAGCCCTAGACCCTAAACCCAAAACCCCAAATCCCCAAAACCCATCCAGAAACCCTAAACCCGCAAGCCCTAAACCCTAAACCCTGGCTTCTGTTGAGTTGTGGTGCTAACCCAGACTCAAAGTCTTGAACCCTCAGAGCCTACGGCAGAAGCAAGAAGCATGGAACATCATCATGCGACGTTCTCTTCATCTAAGTCAAGCAAAGAAGGGCCTAAATCATTCCTTTTATATCTTCCAACTTTTGGGTTGCTACTCAAAAAAGCTTATGCCTGTATGCTTGTACTTATGTCTCTGTGTGTGTGTGTGTGGGGAAGGTTTGTTCGTTTGATTGGTTGGATGCTTGATTGTTTATAAGTCCATATGTAGGTACACATCACGTATGGATTGATGTATGAATAGCATACAGTCTAGCCAGGTAGGTAGGTAGGGTAGGTATGCATAGATGCATGAGTGCACCAGTGCATCAATGCCTGCATGTGTGTCTATGTATATGTATATGCATACGTATATGCATCTGTATGTATATATGCCAAAGTGCTTGATGCCCGTGCAAACTGGGAACAAGTACAAGGAAATTCCCTTGTGGGAGCTCAGGTACAGAACACGAAGCACACATCCTCAGAACTCAAGAGCAGCACAGCCCCAAGGCCGGAAACCGCTTGACACCCGAAGATTTGAACGGACTTGGGTTTGGGTGTGATATGTCAATATGTCTTGCTCACACACGCGCACACACATATACCTATAGATAGATCGATAGATAGATCGAAAGATAGATCGATAGCTAGATGGATCGATAGATGGATGGATAGATAGGTACACACACACATGGAGAACCATGCTTGTTCATATAAGTATATGTGTGTATGCATATATACATATGCATGTGCATGTATGTGTGTATGAATGCATTTATGTATTTATGTATGTATGTATGTATGCATGAAGGCATGCAGGCAAGTAGATATGTAGGTACGTAGGTAGGTAGGTAGGTAGGTATGTGTAAATTTGTCAGTATGTGTACGCAATGACCGTATGTAATACTTTCCGAACATGCATGCATTACACATACAAAACGATCTGCACAGTCTAGTGTCATTAATTAAGTAACGCAGGATGTGCATCATCAACCGTAGTAATACCCCGACTGCTATGCTCCGCAATGCTTCCAGGGCACCCAGGACCCCGAACGGGGGTAACTGGCATCGGCGATGCTGGGACAGCTGGTGCCGGAAAGTAGCCGCTCCCCACAGGCGTAAGGACACCTCTCGTTCATGCCCGGCTGCAGACATCATGAAGTGTAGGCGTCTCTGCAAGCGATGCTGTATAGAACAAGTACATAATGCCAAGCACATGCCCAAACGTACAACTAGAGTTCCTCTACAGCTGTCTCGAGGTATCCTCTTTGTGCGGACACCTTTAAAACCTTCAGCTCTAGCTAGGCAAGCCCTCAACCCACACGAAACTCCTAGGCCCTCAATCCTCAAACTCTAAACTCCTAAGCCACTAAAACCTAAACCCCTTTAGTGGTTTTATCATGTTTTACTCCTCTCATTTTTCATCGCGAGGTGCCAGAGCGCATCATCACATATCCAGGCCGCACCTGCGGCGGTCTTGGACGTAGGGTTGGGGTTTGGGGTTTAGGGTTTAGGGCTCAGGGTTTAGGTTGCCTTATCTAAGGCCTTGATTTAAAAAAAGAAAGAACAAGAACTTCAACGGCCATCCAAGTGCCTGGGATCTACACTACCTGTGGTCCTCAATCACAAAAGGTGGGGTTTTAAAGGCTCTCTGTTGTACCCATATACTCTACTGTAGTATGCGCCCTCCTCCACCCCCACAAACAGTCGAAAAAATGAGGCCGCGAATAAACCCAAACCCATAAGTGGCCTATACAAGCCTCATAGAACGACATTTCAAATCCTACGAAACAAAACTAGGTTCCCCAGCGTACCCGGAGTAAAAAGGGTACCCCTTTAGTGGTATTCAGTCTTAACTAACGATAAGGGAACCCTAAACCAAAAGAGGGTACTGCTGGGGCACCTAGAGAAACGTGTTGTCTGAGGCTCCCACCTGGGCAACCTGGGCCTGTGAGCCGGATGGGTTCTGCACGCGCTGCATGGCACCGGAAGTGGAATCCAGGGGCTCTGTTAAGAGCCTGATACCCCAGACTCCACAAACCCAAGCTCTTACTCTTGCACAAAAACTAGGGGATAGTATTGATGCACCCACTCTCAGCTGATATGTAAATACAAATAGTTGAGTAAACTTGTATGTATGTGTATATACATATATACACACATATTGCGAAACCTGCACAAACATACATGTATTGCACTTGAGCATATACACATGTATGCGTGTCGATAGGTTGTCAGATAGATAGGTTGGTACAAAAACACATATACATTTTCGTAGCCGCCTGTATCGTCTGAACACATTGTATGTCCACAAAACCTTCCTGCCTATAGCTCTACTTGCCTCTGTCTGGGCTCCACAGATTCGGACAAGCGATCTTTGCGGACAGGTGGATCACGTGCCAAAGACATTAGTAGCCCACCTTAGAGCCTTCTGCCCAAAAGGGAAGGATCCCCTCAAACTCCCACCTGGCTGTGCAATTGTGGCCTACAGCCCCACAAGCCCTAAACTCCATGAGTAATAAGAGCCAACCGGCTCGGACGCAAGCATTGTTTCGGTTGAGTTGTCTCCTTTTCTGAGGATTCGGTCTTGGCAGGGAGTCGATTCTGGGTTGATGTTGGTGATTCTAATGATGATGATGGTGCCGCTGATGATGTTGAGACTGATGGTGCTGGTCATGAAGCGGAAGAAGATGATGATCATGGCGATGGTGGTGGTGGTGGTGGTTTTGGTCTTGGTATTGATGATGATGATGATGATGATGTGCTGATCATGCAGCAGCCACAATTGCACATGTCATCGGCCCTGGAGCAGATACACCCTTGGCCCTAAACAACACGACCCGTGTAGAACCTGAACTTTTCCACAGGAGTGCATGCCAAATTTTGTGGTCTTTGCTTGGTCGGAGGCCAGGACATCGGTGGAATACGAACCCGATCTGTAACACACCTCAGACCGGCAGTTACAAGGATGAATCCCAAAGCCCAACGTAGCGGCCTGGCTCAGACCGGCAACCACAAGGATTAACCCCAGCCCCTATGAAATTAATATAGCGGTCTGACTCAGACCGGCAATTACAAGGATTAGTCCCAACCCCGAAATTTTGTAGCGGTCTGTCAATCCCAAAGCAATAAGAAGGACTAATCCCAAACTCTAACTTTGCCGTCTGACTCAGACCGGCAATTACGTACAAGAATTATCCCCAAACCCTACTTAATGCAGCGGTCTGACTCAGACCGGCAATTGCAAGGATTCATCCCAACCCCGAAATTTTGTAGCGGTCTGACTCAAACCGGCAAGTACAAGGATTAACCTAAGGATTAACCCAAAACCCGAATTTAGCGGTCTGCCTAATTACAACGATTAACCCCAAACCCACTGTAGCTGTAATTGCAAGGTCTGACTCAGAGCGGGAAAGGTGTAACCCCAACACGTAATTAATATAGGCGTCTGACTCAGACCGGAAATTACAAGGATTAATCCGAAACCTTAATATAGTGGTCTGACTTGAACGGGTAATTGCAAGCACTAGTCGAAAGCCCGAATATTGCTGTCTGACTCAGAACGGCAATTACAAGGTTGAACCCCGAACCCTAGTATGGCGGTCTGAAAATTGAAATCACACTCCCTACTGAAGTCCTTGCATGCAATCTAAGTATACTACAACATATCCCCAAATGCCATTCTGATTCTTCAGGGCTCCCTATAGTACACCTTCAACAAGAGCAGTATGTTTCCTCCACTGGTCATGATCTACCGACCGACCGCGTCCTGGCATCCTCCCAACGTCCTAGAGCTGAGGCTGTCTTAGCTGCTGCTAGCGCTTTCGTCTTGAAGACTAAGAAAATCCGAGACCCCTTGATTGCGGAATGCTCTTCTAGAAGATCGGCGAGTCGTCACAATGGTTTACAGGTAGATTTTTGCAGCAGCGACCTGTAAAGCCTGCAAAAATGATGCCGAAACCCTAATTCCCAAATCCTAAACCTAATATTACAGAAGGAATCCTAAACCCTAAACCCTAAACCCTATAATTTGCCGCCCCAAGAGGTGTTGGGCTCCCAAAGGAGCCGGCACCTGACCGGCCCTCAGATCTGTACAGAGCTAGGAGCGCTAACCTCGGCCTCGGCGTTTCGGGCCTTGAACACCAAACGTGAAAGCCTAAGAATCCCTGAACCCCATTCGATTATCTAGAGGCGTCTTCGAACATAACCATGGGATGCAGGGTTCGAGGGTTTTGAACTTTTGTGTCTCGCAGTATCGGGTCATGTGGTGCAGAGCCGGAGTTTGCGCTGCAAGTGGTGTCGGGTTCAGGGCGGAAGGGTTCGGGGGCTGGTTTAAAGTTCGAGGGCTTGCACAAGCTTGAGTCGGCTTGAGGGCTCAACGTCTTTAGATTTACAGTGAACCCCAGAAAGTTGCAACATGGGTTTAGGAGGATTGGTGCTGGGATCCCCTGGGCATGAGGATATTGATGTTCCAACTTTCTGGCTTCTACTATACAGCTCAGGGCATACCCTAAAACCTCAAGCACAGGAGTCGCCAGGCCCTCCACCACCCTAAAGCCGCCAAACGAAAGCGCAAACCTCAACCCTCAGCCACATGCTAATGCAATATCGCAGAATAGAGTGTACTTTGCTATGCTTTACTAATTCTACTGTGCTCTACATACTAGGATAGATTATGATGTAGTGATTAGAGTGTGAAAGAGTCTACTATGCTTTACTATGCTAGGATGCAATACACTGTGAGTCCCCCACTGTCATCAGAAGGTTGATCCTGGGTTGCAAAGACATTCAGCCGCACACAGAGTTTAGGGTCTAGGGTTCTGGTTAAGGGTTTAAGGCTTGAGGTTTGCGGTTCTTATTGAGAAAATGAACTTAATAAGCCGTTCGAGGGTCTTGAGACTGGAAATTAACCGGGTTTCAACAGACGGTATTAAGATTGCTTGTTGACTGGGGTGCGAGGAACTTCGTTCCAGCTACCATAACAAGGAACGCAACCATGACAAGGAATGCCCATTAATTATGTGATGCAAATCCCATCAAATGCCTGCTACGATGCTCCTAACAAGAACCAAGGATAGACTTGCTAGTAAAGTGCGCTAGGCATTATTGCGGTTGTCAGGGTTCATCAGCTCGGTATTCTAGCCTAGACTCTGGACATCGCGACATAATCGTAGCCATGGCAGCAAGAACTTCGAATTAGAGTACAAGGTCTTCTTCAGTTTGGGCTTTTTGGGGGTGGGGGGTCTCAAGCTCATGCCCTAAATGAACAGAGCCTGGAAAAGCCGAGCTTCTGATATCCTTCTTGCGGAGTTCGTACCACTTCTCCTTTTCATCCTGCCAGCTGAAAGCTATACCCCCCTTAGAACCAAAATAAAAATAATATTTTAATATTCTCTTGGGTTTTATATGAACAAAAATTAAAAAACATCCTAAGGAAACCATAGAAAGTGGGACACTCGCTCGGATCGAAGGCTCGAGGTCGATGCGAAAACTTACGACACACCCGCTTGCAGCTTCTGACCTACCTTTGGTTAGTAGGGAATGGAAGAATGGTAGTAATAGTAGTTATACTTGTACCCCATTCCTTCATTCCCTACTAACCAAAGGTAAGCTGATGGGTTGAAGATTTTAATCATGCTTTACATGGGAGTTTCCGAAAATAGGGGACCCTTATTTTGGGCCATTTAGGGTACTATACTTGGGTCCCCTATTTTCGGAAACTCCCACATGCCCTGCTCACCGGCAGGCTTCGAAGCTCTGTCCTTCTTCGCCAGTGTGAGGGTGATGCGTGGAGAGCTGGAGGAAACCCGATACTTGCACCTGAGCACCGACCACGGCGAAAGAAGCAAGAACAATAGAAAACACGCCAGGACACCCTAAGACCAGGAGCCGGATAGTAATATTCACCACGCGCAAGCAGATGAATACAAACACAAAGTCCAAAGAGCAACACCAAGCATAAGCCCTGAACCCGTCTTAAGCCCAAATTCCAAGCTAGACACTAAACCCCCAGTAGACCCGCAATACCCGCAACCCTACTCATTACTCCTAAACTTGCCTCAAACCCCATGGCCAAGCCCCAAACCCTAAATCCTAAGCCCGAAAACTAAAACACCAAACATCAAACCCTAAACCCTAAACCCAAACCCAAAACCCAAAACCCCCAAACCGAAACCACAAACTCCAAACCCTAAACCCTTGATCCCAAAACCCCCAAACCTTAAACCCTAAAAACCCTAAATCCCTGAACCCCAAAACCACAAACCCTAAACCCCTACAGTACCCTTATAGTAACCCGTGTAGATCCCTTAAAGGAGCCCTTCAAGGAACCCCAAAACTGCAGAATTCTGAGTTCTCCGCTTCTCAGGTTCGATCTCGTGAGCCCAGCCATTCTTCCGCTCGTGTTCCAGGACCCAGCCCTGTCCAAGTTTAGGGTTTAGGGTTTAGGGCTCCTTCAAGGGATCTATAAGGGTTACTATAAGGGCACTGTAGGGTTTTATGGTTTCCTTTAAGGGCTCCTTTAAGGGATCTGTAAGGGTTCCTAGCAGGGTACTGTAGGGGTTTAGGGTTTGGGGGTTTTGGGGCTTATGGGGTTTAGGGTTTTAGGGTTCAGGGTTTGAGGGTTTTGGGGTTTAGGATTTTGAGGTTTTGGGGTTGGGCGTTTTGGGGTTCAGTGATTCAGGGTTTTGAGATTTTAGGGGTTAGGGTTTGGGGTTCACGGTGTGCGGCGTGGTTTATCTTTAAAGTGCGCAACAAGGCCCAATACCCCGTAAAAAAGGAATATAGCCCAAATCATAACATGAAGACCCAGCCCTGTCCAAGTTTAGGGTTTGTGGTTTGGTTTTTGAAAATGTGATGAGCCCAAGGCGCTCCCTCGTCTGCCTTTAACGGCACACACAGAAACAGTGAGACCCGCAAAGACGAAAGCCTGAAATCTCAGTCCTTATAGCCTTAGGGTAAGGGCTCTTCAGCTGCCTCGGCATCCTTGACGCGGACACCATAGAGCTTGCCGTTCGGCAAGCGGAGGATCAGCTCCACACCGAAGCCTCGTGAGAGGCTTCGGGCTTAGGGTTTAGGATTTGCGGTTCAGGGTTTAGTGCTCGGGGTTCGTTCAGGGTTTAGGGGTTTAGAATTTAGGTTTACGGCTTGGGGCTTAATTAGGGCTTGGGGTTTGGGGTTTAAAGCTTGTGGTTCTTTGTTTAGTGCAGTGCTCGGAGTTTACTTCGGGGTCGAGTGGTTCGGGGTTTAGGGTGTTCAGTGTCTTGGGGTTGTAAAGCCATCTACAGTAGGTACAACTTACCTTAACCTACCAAAACCTACAAAAACGTAGGGTCCCTATAAATTCCATATAAGGGTTTATAATAAGAACCTACAAAAAAGTAGGGTTTGGTAGGTTAAGGTACACCATAAAAGAAAGCAGCAAGACATGCATTGGCTCAGATTTCTCTTGAAACCTCGAGCCCTGGAGGCCGCAAGCCCTGAGGGCACCGTGCAATAAACTCCCTTAAAACAAAGTCGTCGCTTCACCGCCACGGCGTTTGGTGGGAACAGGATTAGTTGCTTTCGGGGCCAGGGTTTGGGGTGCAAGGCAGGGTTTAGGGTTTAGGGTTTATGGTTCAGGTTAGGCATTGGCGCTCGACTGTAAGAGAGCGGTGGCAAGGGGTGATTGTAGCTTCTGTTCTCTGGAAAAGCTCGGCGGCAATTTGTTCGATGCAGTCTTTACTGTGCGCTGCACCCTCTGTCAGGACGTGTCGTCTCAGTCTTGAAACATCTTGAAACTGAAACCCAACCTCTCCACACCGGCGTGCGAATGCACATGACCGGCCGAAGGTGAAGATTGCACGCAAGCTTGTTCCAGTGAAAGCCGTCCAACTGTATGGGCTTTGGTCAGTCCACCTCGAAGCAGCGCATTATACTCCTAAGGTCTTGAGGAGCCACTCGACTTCGCAGTTTCTCTTCAACTCTGCCTGCGATTTCCACCATCATGTCCTCCACAGGATTGTTGGAATCGATCAAAATGACATCTTCATGATTGCTAAGAAACTCGTCGTACGCACAATGAAGCTGCTTCAAGTACGACAGCGGTATGTCTTTCTCGAACTCCCGATCCTCACGGGCTGCACGACGAGTGATTCGGGCGAGTGCCTCTTGAGTCGGGAGTTTGAAATAAAGGATCAGAGTGGGACGAAGAGACTCATCTGAAGAGTACTTCTCGTAAGCTTTCAAGAAATATTCACACTGCCCGTGTGTGAGAAGACCGTTTTCTGTACAGACCTTGCAAAACACCCGGACCGTGGAGCCCAGCCCCCTCTCTGTGAAGGTGTGCTTCTGTCGCTGTGCTGCAACACGGAAGTGGTGCTCCCAAACCTTGCACTCCAACTTGAAGGTTGCAGTATTTTTTTCTTCCTGTGTGCCGGCCTGCATGACCCGGTAAAGGGCTTCAAGATCGGTCCACCACGTGTCTGGCTCATTCCTGCTCACGGGCTCGGCAACGAACTGAATGTTCTCCGAATTGTTTTTCTGCAACTTGCGAAGGAAAGTTGTCTTGCCACAGCCGATCAAGCCGTCCAGAACGATTAGGCACTTGGCAGCCCTGGCCGCTTTGCTGTGCTCATCTTCTGTAAGCACTGACTGCAAAGACCGGTCCGGCGTCCATCCACCTCCAGAATATTCGCCTGGCTGTTTGCTTCGGCAGGCTGCCTCCACCTCAACTATGCGTCGCATGTCGGTAAAACGTGCAGGTGGAAGGGCTGCCAAGTCTGCCGCAAATTCTGCTTCCTCATGCTCCGCCAGACCAGCTTGATGGCTCCCGCCACTCCTTTTGGTAATGATGTAGCGGCAGTCCGTCCTCCGGTGCTCACAACGATAACCAGGCTTCTGCGTTTTGCCACTCTTGACCCACACTTTGTCAGTGACTAAGTCGATCATGTCCTGAGGGCCCCGATCATAGAGTTCTGCAAATTCAGCGATGGCGGTTGAGTAGATTCCGTTGTCTGCGACCTTATACCCAATCTCGCCTGATGTACACACCCAGATTTCATGATTAAAATTGTATCTGCCAGGCTCAGGACGACCACGTAGCCGGGAAAGCATTGCTTCAAATCGACCGCGTGTGCCTTCAGCTGGCTCTGTCTCAGTTTCCAGAATCCTCTCTCGATTGCTTCCATGGTTTGTGGGCCCCTCTGACTGGAATGTTGTTGGCACATATCGAGCGTGAAGATATGCAACCCATCCTTTGCAATCTCCCTGACAATCTTTAATAATTTCTCGAGTGGAATGTTGTCCTCGTCCCTCTTAGAATCAACCGGTACAAGGTACACCTCGTTCTTGTACAAAACTCCGTGCCCCGAGAAATGGAACCATGTAAAGTCAGATTCTGATCCTGACAAGCTTTCAACCCAACTGAACATGTCTTCTCTGTTCAGATTTTTGCGGGCCTGAGCGTCGGGGAACTGCCCGGCCCTCAATGCCTTAGCAACACGCTCTGCATCATTTTCGCAATTGACAAGCTTGCCATGAGTGACACCGCAGTATTCGTTGTTGCCGATGATCAGAGCTGTGCATTTTGTGAACTGACAAAGCTCAGGCCGCATCTTGGGCAGGCTTTCGAAGTGTTCTGCATGTTCTCTATGACCTGCTGTCGATTCTTCCCCTCCCAGGATGGCGCGCAGCGGGCCACAGCAGCAGCTATGATGCTGCAGCAGCGATGTCGAACTTGGCGTCATGGCACTCCGGGGCACAGATATGTATAGATGCCACACGGAACTGATTGCTGATTTAATGCTGTCCTCCTCCAGCCAAGCCAGAGTCCCGCCTAGCTGGCCAAAGTAGTGGTATGCTGCTATGCTTAAACAGGCGACGACACGGTTTACACGCTGGAAACCAGCTGAATCCTGAAGCCCTTGGCCACTAATCAAGCACTGATGCTGTGGATGGTGAGCGGACGACGCACGGCAGAGACATTCGGCTGCATCAAGCAAGGTCGGCTTTGCACCGAGAAAAGCGGATCCTCGCGTGATATCCAACATTCGCATGACAGGCCATTCAGCTTTGATCATCTGGCGGAAACTTCTTCAAACCTCACTAGGGCACTAGGGTCGTCTTGTCAGACCTTTGTGCTGTACCCCGAACAAGAGGTTGCCGAACGTCCGTGGCCTCGCAAACTACACGCAAGGCCTCTGAAGTCTACCTGTTCCGTTTACGATGGCCCTGTCAAGGTCCTTACAAAAAACCTACAGCAATGTACCTAAACCCTAAATCCCTAAACCCTGCGGCAAACCCCACATGACAAAACCTCTCTTGGTTAAGGCCTCCTGAAGCCATAGCGCCCCCTCTGGGGCTCCCCACGCTCAAATTCGCAGGTGATATCGGCACCCTGTTCTTAAGAGGGTACATTAGGGAATATAGGGGCCTTAATGCTTTCACTAGACTTTTTGGGTGAACTATGGTCTACTTAGTACAGTGACTTTCTTTTATCTGGACCTCTTTCTTGTAGTTCAGGACCAGTGGGGCTTTGGGCTTGCAGGATGTGAAGATTCAAAGTCTGTTCAATCAAGAGTTACGATTTATAGGAACCAAAATGATAATGTAGGGCCTGATTGATAAGCCTCCTCCCCTCTCCAGGCATTATGCTGGGGATCCGAACATTTGGACCCGTACAGAACGGAGCTTGCTAGTCTGGAGTCTACATTCAAGTTGAATGTTGAGTGGCTGCAGAACGGTTGATGATATAAATCCTGCATTACCCATAATAAGGAATATACCATAACTCCCATAGTCTAGGGTCCTTAAGGTAATGCAGGATTTATATCATCAACCGAAACACTCCACTACAAAGAACGACTTGACAGAGTAAGACCGTCAGATTCACATCCGCACCTCCGCGCCTTGATCCTTGATGTTCGAACTGGTCGCCTGAAGCCTGTGATTGCACCCCGCCACCCCCCCAAAGGTAAATCTTTAATCGTGAGGGTCCATGGGCCCTGAACACCAGGGTTTTCAGATGCCAAGACCATTCAGAGTCTAAGAAAAGCATAGTATAGTATTTAAACCTTTCCCCAAGCCCTAAACTAATCCTAAGGGTGTTTGGGCCCTCGTGGATCTCAATGCCTTGAGCCATAAGACGCTGTTTTACCCTTGTAGCCCCAAACACCAAGCCTTAAACCATAAAACCCGACGCCATGTACCCAACATCCTAAGCCCTTAATCCGCTAGACCCTCCGAAACCCCCAAAACCGGCCTTCAGAAACCATTCCCCTTAGACCCTGTCAAAAGCTTTGTTATTTAGAAGCCTCAGTGAGTAACAACATCTTTCGGCAGTGTTCCTCAACATAAATAAAACCCTATAGACCCGAAACCCTTAAACCTTTTCGAATGGTTAGAGGCCCCAGACTAACCCCGTGTGGTAGCCCTTGTAAGACCTTGAAAAACCTTTTACA
The DNA here is from genome assembly GCA_003297005.1 of Symbiodinium sp. clade A Y106. Taxonomy (NCBI): domain Eukaryota; class Dinophyceae; order Suessiales; family Symbiodiniaceae; genus Symbiodinium; species Symbiodinium sp. clade A. The sequence goes on from BGNK01000063.1 coordinate 254,021, forward strand.
CCTCTAAGGGTTCCTTCCTTTAGGGGGAACCTTTTAAAGGTTCCTTTATGGGCTCCTTTAGGGGTTCCTTTAGGGGATCCTTTTAAAGGAACCCTTTTCAAACGCTTGGAGGGCCCCTGCAAATATTAGTCGTTTAGAGCTCTGCGCCTTGATCTCCTCGGGGAAATCGACGTACACCTACGGAAAGGGCTGGCTTACGGTTTAGGGGTTCAGGGGTTCCTTTAAGGGATCTATGAGGGTTACTATAAGGTACTGTAGGGGCTTTGGGTTCAGGGTTGCGTTTAAGAGTTTCCGTGCTTGTTTTTGGTTGCTGGGTGGTTTAGCATGATGCTTCAGACTTTTTGTGGGAATTGGGCCTCACGAGGTTTAGAGGTTTGTGTGAGGATTCTCGTGGAACGGGACTTCAAGTATCAGGTTTGGGACTTGTGCTTGGGGTGTTTGGGTGTAGTTATGTGGGTGGAAAAAGCTGTTCAAAGCAGGCTGCGGCGCTTGGAGTTTCTCATATTCAAACGCTTTGTTTGGAATTTGCGAAGCAACACTCAAACAGGATCCGTTGATCGACCCCACCAACCAAGTGGCAATGAAAGAGATAGGTTCTTTTTCTCCAAAAATCAAAACAGGGACCGATATGTAGAAGAGCCATCGTATTGGATACTGTGGTTGTGGTGTAGGCATGTCTTCGGTGTCGGCGGGCATTCACAGACCGGACTTGCAATCCTCCTAAGCCCTAAAGCCAGAGAGCCCAATACCCCTTAAACAAGGAATATGCCTTAAATCACAATATGAAGCCCATAATGATTTAAGGTATATTCTTTAATTAAGGGCTATTGGGCTTTCTGGGAACCCTACACCCTATACCCTAAACCATTGAAATGATAGCTCCGAAGGCTTCTGATCCGAACAGGCCCCGGTCTCTCAGGATCTCAAGAGCTAGGCCTCCAGAGTCCCATCAGCCCCTGAAAGCGCACCTTGGGGATTACCATATGATACCTTTATAAGGGATCTGGTCACGGATGCTAGGGCCCCCTAAATAAACCTTAACCTTAGACCTTCAACTTTAAACCCGACACCCCAAACTCCATCGAAAGATCACTAGTTGTTCAGCCCCCTAGATTCACGGTGCTAGGCTTCATGTCGGGCGTCGAGGAATTGGGCCAAAACCATAAGCAGAAGCAACTCAGTGTGGCCATCCATTAGTAATGGTCTTCATTATACCATACACTATCATTTACTGCAATATACAATAATACACTATGATATGATATGCCCTTAAATGCCCTTAAAACTCACATTACGGAAACTTGCTCCATGCGACCCTGAACACCGAGCTGGCCCCCAGTCCAGCAGTTGTCTGGCACCTTCACCACCTTGCCATCGTCAGAATACGACATGGTGTTGACCCATCTGACCTTACTTGGAGGTTCATGAGCAGTCATAAGTGGGGTGATAAGTCCCCTAATATGGGTTACAAGTATAGTTACCCTAATTAAAACCCGTGTTGACCCATCTGACCTTAGCCGGCATTGGAACGCAGCCTAAATGCCTGCAGAAGCCTCAGAAGGACAACTGTGGGAACCCTACCCTGCGGAATTCATGATACTTATTAATTATATATATACATATATATATATACATATATATATACATATATATATATATACACATACATATATAAACCTTAATACAAGACCATAGCTCGACCCGCAGCATCTATCTTTCGTAGCAGTTTGCCAAAAAGAAGATGAGGCCGGCGAAGACCCCAAAAAGGAGGTTGTCCCTAGAGTCTCCATTGTAGTTCCGTTTTGGGATTACCTTATAGGATTCTCAATATATAATGGGTTAAACCACAAAAAGGAACTAGAATTTAGACTAGAGGTCTGCTTCGAAATAGAGGCCTGCGCTCAGGCTTCGGAATAGAAGCCATGGAATTTCGGATTTTGTGTCTGTAAGCTCTTTACGCCTAGCTCTATCCAAAATCAAAATCCCGGAAATGTGAATCTCAGATCTGAAGTCCTGAAGCAAAAGATACTTACTAATCATTGCAAACTTCCGATGTTATAGAGGTTTAGGGCTTATAGGGGATACTTACTAATCTTTGCAAACTTCCGATGTTATAGAGGTTTAGGGCTTATAGGGGATACTTACTAATCTTTGCAAACTTCCGATGTTATAGAGGTTTAGGGCTTATAGGGTATACTTACTAATCTTTGCAAACTTCCGATGTTATAGAGGTTTAGGGCTTATAGGGTATACTTACTAATCATTGCAAACTTCCGATGTTATAGAGGTTTGGGGCTTATAGGGGATACTTANTATAGGGTATACTTACTAATCATTGCAAACTTCCGATGTTATAGAGGTTTAGGGCTTATAGGGGATACTTACTAATCTTTGCAAACTTCCGATGTTATAGAGGTTTAGGGCTTATAGGGGATACTTACTAATCATTGCAAACTTCCGATGTTATAGAGGTTTAGGGCTTATAGGGTATACTTACTAATCATTGCAAACTTCCGATGTTGTAGAGGTTTAGGGCTTATAGGGGATACTTACTAATCTTTGCAAACTTCCGATGTTATAGAGGTTTAGGGGAATATCCCATATGAATGATTAGTAACGTTTGAAGGCTACAATATCAGGTTTGGGGCTTATAGGGGATACTTACTAATCTTTGCAAACTTCCGATGTTATAGAGGTTTAGGGCTTGTAGGGTATACTTACTAATCATTGCAAACTTCCGATGTTGTAGAGGTTTGGGGCTTATAGGGGATACTTACTAATCTTTGCAAACTTCTGATGTTGTAGAGGTTTAGGGCTTATAGGGTTTCGGGTCTAGTGTTTACAGCTTAGAAGCCACCTTTGCAACGAACCCATCGCAAGTACCGGGCATTGTCGAATTCCACTGGCTTCCGCTCGTCTGCGCAGTGGCGCTGGGTGCGCGGTGTCTCGCTTTGGGGTACGAGGGCAGGAAATATTGGGAACGCGGTGTTTCGCGTTGGGGTAGTGGGCGGGAAAGTTTGCGCCAAGCTGATGTCAATCTTGACCTGCCATAACCTGCTCTTTTGCAGCGTTCCTCAAGAATCTGTTTAGCAGGACTTACAACCACTACCTTCTAAACGAGGTGGTTGCTGCAGGTTAAAGCAGGACCCACTTCCATGATGCGCGTGTCGCAAGATGTGACACAAAACCGATCGGGCTCTCATTCTGAAGCCGACGGAATCTGTGCATCGCAACCTTCACGAACATAGGTTCAGTGTGTATTCCACTAGCACTTCTCTGATGTGATTGCTTCTTGGGGTTACCTTATGAGATCTTGAGATGTAAAATCAACTACAATGGAGACTATATTTATAATCAGAGCTCTAGACTCTATACCCAATGCTTTGGCTGGATGCGAAAGCAGAAGTCTAGTGGGTAATCTACCGTAGTCTCCATTGCAGCTCCATGTTTGTTGACAAGCTTTATTTCATAGGGTCCAAACCACAAAACTGGTTGAGGAACTACAATGGAGACTGTCGGTATGTTGTAGGATGTAGATCATGCTGACAAGTTAATGTTGGGCATGAATGCAGCTGCAGGCGTTTTGTGTGGCCATTTTCATTCAAGTCGTAGCGTCTGTAGACCCGAGCTGAGTGACGCACACCCTAAACCTTAGCCGGTACAGTGCCGCTGCCTCATGCAGTCAAGCTCACACATACGACACGGCTCCAGGCTCCAGCTTACGGATGTGGCGTTTAAGGCTCTTGAAGGTTAGGGTTCCGGGTTCAGGGTTTAAGAAAACCTTTTGCTCAAACCCCCCTGTCATCCGCCACTATTCCCCTCCAGGCTCAAGGCTTCTGTCCCAAGAACAGCGAAGCCAAACTTCCATGACACAATCCTTAAAACCAGAAATTTGATAGCGCACGTGGGCCCCGCACCATAAGTTCTTAAGCCCACAGCCTCTTCTTAATTCTTGTATGACCCGATCATGGCAGAGGTTGCGCCTAAGGCCTTCGGACCCAAACCATCGGCGCGGGCAAGGGGATCGTCCTGGCATCGACCGGCGAACGAGCACGATGGCCGATTTTGGAAATACTGAAAGGTTGCGGGCTGTAGTGTTCGCTTCAGAGCTAAAGGGCATCCTGACTTATGGCGGTCGTATTAGCAGTAGTACGAGGAGGAGGTGGAGTAGGAGTAGGAGCAGGAGCAGCAGGAGAAGGAGCAGTAGCCGTAGCAGTACCAGTAACGGTAGCATAACAATCAGTAGCAATAGCACTAGTCGTACTACTCCTCCGCCTACTACTATGGCTGCTTGCTGGTATATGGGAGTTTCCGAAAATAGGGATATAGGCTATTGCTTTGAAAAACCGGCTCGGGCACTCCTTCCGGACGACGGCTTCTGCAGGGAACCCCTTCTCCGATTCCGGCTGGTGGGCGTAGTAGTAGGACCTGAGGGAATTTGGGGCTTCGGTTAGGTTAAGGTTTAAGGGTCCAGGGGCGGGCATAGTAGTAGGACCTGAGGGATTTTTGTTTCAAGCTTGGTTTAGGGTTGCTTGGAGGGTGTTGGGGCTGGATCACTTGAAGGCATCAGGGTTAGGGAAGTTCAGAGAATTATTGCACGGCTGCTTTAGGGTCTCTTTTCCTTAAACGTCCAATGGGTTTTGAGTCCGGAAAGCCACTAGTGTTTGGGCCCCTGGACCCTTCGGGTCCAGGGTGTTAAGGGTTTGAAGATGGGATTCCGCAGATTCATTCACCTCGTCACCGTATGAAGCTTGATGGGTCTACTTGCCCCGCCTAAACCCTAAACCCTAAACCCTAAATCCCAGACCCAAAAAGCACGGAAGCCCCAAAGTCCCTGAACTCCAAGCCGCCTCTAAACCCGGGGAACTCTAAACCTCAGACCCTAAATCCGACATAAATCCGAAAAACCCTAAACCCTAAATCCGAAAAACCCTAAACCCTAAACCCTAAATTCAACAAGCCCTAAACCCTAAACCCCAACCGCCCCAACCCTAAATCCGAGACCCTGAAGCCCAACCCTTCGTCGCTTCACCTGTCTTGCGGCTCGCCGAGCCCCTCTTGAAGCCCCCCGCCCCCCCGGTTTAGGGTTTAGGGTTTACCCCCTCCGGAACCCCAAACCCCATGCTACACCAACCTGAACCTACCAAAACCTGGCCTTTTGTGCAAGATCCTTACCTGGACCCCAAGGGTATGTAGAATAATGGCCCTTTATAGGTTTTGGGCCATTCTTTTGCCTACTTTTGGGGGGTCTAGGTACAAATTTCGTATTTGAGCTAATATGCATAATCTGCAACAACAACTAAGTTATGCCAGTTTAAGGTGTGCAGCGCAAATCCCTCACAACCGAAAAGCCTATACACCTGACATTGCAGCTTCCCAATCTGCTTCTACATCCGCCAAACACAATCCCAACAGCCATCTCCAATGCACTAACTTTTTAACTAAAAGGATCTATAAGAGGGGTCTGAAAGGGTTGCAAAAAGGGATCTTTAAGGGTAACTTATAGCCTGTAACCCTATAAGTTCTAAGCCCACTATATCATATAAACCCTACACCCAATCCTGGGACGACGGCAAATCCTTGGCCTTGTCCTCTGTGTGCGGAGGGACTTTGGGCTTGATGTATAGTTAAGGTTAAGGGCTTAGGGTGAGGGGTTCAGTGATTTAGGATGATTTAGGGGTATAGTTTGGGGTCTTGTAGCGCTTTGTAAAGTGGTGTAGGGTGTTCTTAATGGTGTGGGTGGTCAGGTGCTTTGAAGCTAGCGGCTTGGGCGAAGGTCGGAGGCCATCCCAAATTTGCCCTAAACCCTAAATCCTAAACACTAAACCCTAGAAACCCAAACCCTAAGCCCTGCCAGGACCCCAAGTACCCTTTAAAGGGCTCTGATCTTTCTCATGAAGAGGTAACTAGGGGCTGAAATAAAGCGTAGTGAGGTGGGTCTAGGTCAACCCAAAGCCCGGAACGAAACCCTGAACCCCACCTTAACCTACCAAACCCTACTTTTTTGTAGGTTCTTACCATGAACCCTAATATGGAGTTTTTTGGGACCCTACAGAAAAGTAGGGTTTCGTAGGTTAAGGTATACCGTAAAGCCTGAACCCTAAACCCAGAGCCTGAACGCTAAATGTCAATACTGTAAACCCTGAACCCCACAAGCTCCTTCGAGTGGTCGAAGGCGGATTTTCCATCAGGAGAAATCTCCTCGATGAGGACCTATTCAGGGAGGCGCAGGTGGTTTAGGGTTTAGGGTCTTAGGGTTCAGGGTTCCGGTTCAGCGTTTAGGGGTGTAGGGGCTCAGGGCGGCCTTCATCGTCACAAGTAAAAGGGTTCTCTCAGGGATCTATATGAAGGGTTCTCGAATATAGGGGCATAGGAACCTTTGGCTGTGATGTAAAGGCCTTAATGGTTGGAAAGGGGTTTTGTGTGCACTATGGTATGTTATACTTTCTATGTAGTCAGGAACCCCACAGACAGTTTCAGAAATGATTCCGACTTCTACACTCTGATTACACCAGCGTCTCGCTACTAGTATGCCTGGCATTATTACCGTCTACTTGCTAAGCTTTTACGAGTGAACCCAAGCCGAGACTTTTTGTATCTGGGTTCGGATGTAGTACTCTCTAACCCTCTTCGTATACCGAGCACAACACCACTCCCAAACAATGAACCACAACTCTGAAGAAACAGGAGTTTACGGTAAGGTACCCTAATTATAAGGAGTAATATAATATTGCTACTAGAGGGGCCTTAGCAATTACCCATCTTTGGGGGGTTCCCCATTATAGTAACATAGACCCCCAAAGCCCTATTCTAATTATTCAGGCCCCTACATTAAGTGTTCAGGTCCCTCTACATTGCAATATGGGTGGTTGTCAAAATTATGGTCCCTTTTTGGGTCCCTATTATAATACGCCACCAATTATTTGGGGTACCCAAAAAGGGACCATAATTTTGACAACCACCCACATGGGGCTTTGGGTCAGGGATGGTTTGGTGCACCCGACGCTGGTGTTAGTCGTGCCACCACGCCTCCTCGTCTCCTTCGGCATCCGCCATGCTGACTTGATCCCACCGGTGATGAAATACCGCAGAATCCCAGAGAGCCCAGTACCCCTTAATTAAGGAATACACCTTAAATTATCAGGGGCTTCAACCCTAAACCCTAAACCCTGAAGCCCTAAAGCCCTCATATTACGATTTTAAGCTATATTCCTTAACTAAGGGGTACTGGGCTCTCTGGGATGTTGCCACTTTCAGCCCTCAAACTCGCACGGCTCGGGGTCTCCAAACCCGAGACCCGGGTACCTTATTTTTGGGTCCTTATAATAAGGATCCTACAATTTAGAGTACTATATTCGGGCCCCCTATTTTCGGAAACTCCCGTATCTGTCTAGACTAACGTAGGCTTAAGGGTGTAGGGTGTAGAATCGTCGTGCATGAGCAACCCTAAACCCTAAACCCCTAAACCGCGAAAAGCATCAACCGTAAGAGCTCGGACTTGAGCCTCAATCAGCGCTTGTGCTGCACTCAGGGTACCTTAAGGACGAAAAGAGCCCTAAAAGGGTTTAGGGTTCATATATCTTATAGGGATTCATAATATAATTGTATAGGGCCCCTTCTTTTAAGGGTCATTTGGTCCTTAAGGTAAAGGTTTAGGGTCCAGGGTGTAGGGCCGTTTAGAGCTTAAGCTTTACGGTTCGGGTTTAGGGTTCGAGGTTTGCTCTAAACGACTGGTTCTCCCGGCAGAGAGTCTGCGACTTTTGTCATGCTACACTGGGAGCTGCAACACTATTCGACACCCAACAACAAAGAAAGGGAAGCAACACTTCTAATTACCTGCCCCCCAACTAACTCTCTCTCTCTCTCTCTCTCCGTCTCTCATCAATCATCCCTGGAAAAAGACGGTCGTCAGGGTTACAAGTACTCGCTTTAGGGCTTAGGGTTAACATGGGCTAAGAGTTAAAGTTTGAGGAGTTTAGGGTTACGAATAATTTAGGGTTCAGGGTTTGATGAAACTCATGCTACAACGTTTCTGGCGTCTCAGAGGCTCGATTTACCCTTTGTGAACGAATCCAGGCCGAGCTCCCAAAAGGTTTCGGTTTTAGGGGGCGCGGTAATGTAGGGGCCTTAATAATGGTATAATGGGCCCCAAAACCCTACCCCTGAATAGTATAGGTAATTATTAAGGTCCCTTGCAAATACCGAAGGAAAGCCCAATAGCCCTTGATTCACAAACACAAATCATCATGATTTACCGTCAAGGTCACCCAAATAGTATATACCTCGGGAACAATGTACCTATATAGGGGGTACTTACAGGCCACAGTATATACTATTTGGGTACATGGACTCTTAGGGTTACCGTGTTGTTGTGCATAATAGGGGCCTTCATAATTAGAATGGGGTTTGGGGGCCCAATACACTATAAAAAATTATAATAAGGAACCCCTCAAAAAAGTATAAATACTTATTGAAGCCCCTATATTAAACTCTGAAAGCACAGCCGTGAACGAGGAACCGGCTGCGGCACTTTTGTCGGGGCTAACTGAAGAGGGAGCTGGCAGCTCGCATCTTGGCGAGAGGAAGCCAAGCAAAAGGGTCGTCTGCACGGCTCTTGGCTGACACAGATCGAGGCGATAGTGTACTGCTAAAAGAGCAAGCGGACGTGCCTGCGGATCATCACTTGCGGAGCCCTGAAGTAGTCTACAGATATACCCAAGCACCCACCCTGAAGCGGGACTCATAGCTGTGGCTGTCGTCGGGGGGGGGGGGTGTGTACCTCTAGAGGCTTCGCAAGAGAAAAGTGCACATGCTAGCCTGCAAAAGCAAAGCCAGAATGAGCTGGCTGACACAGAAAGGGTCGTCAGCCCTTTCACAGCTAAGTTTCGTTCCTTGCTTGGCAATGGTAGCTCAGACTTGATTCGTCTAACTCGTAAAAACGAACCCCGGCAGTGACATCATGTTGTAGAAGCTACCCTGCTGTGCCTCATGGTACTAGCCACTTAGTAGCCCGAGTCACAGTATCGCTGCATTTGCGAGCACACCAAGGGAAGCTTAAGAATCCGGTTTGGGTAGTGATGCTGATGATGCTGACTATGGCAGCGACAACGACGAAGGTGCACATGAATGTAATGGCGAATCAGAAGGGGATGCTGATGCTGATGCTGTAACTACTGATGATGAGGATGATGAGAATTGAGTATGATGCGGACCACGATGATGATGATGACTGCTCATACGTACGTCCGCTCACCCGACTCCCTATACCCCGTCCAAATATGTTGGACATCTTGAGCTTGACAGCGATAAGCCCTTCAGTGATTCAACAAGAGAGCTTCAGGACTTTAGGGGTTTTAGGACTTCTACGAGTTTAGGTTCCTGAGTAGCCCCATTATAATCGAGGTACACTTTTTCCTGCTATTCGGTTTTAATAGGAGACCCTAAAATTCGGTTTTAGGGCTTCTAGGAGTTTAGTGTTTTAGGGCCTTTGATTTTCGGATTTGGAGACTCCGGCTCCGGGGGGAAGTCGCGAACACAAGGACTAGGTGGGAACGCTTGCGACTTCAGGGTTTAGGGCTTCGGGTTTAGGGTTAAGGACTTTTGGGTTTAAGGGTTTAGGGCTTATACTAGGGCTTCAGGGTTTACGGCTTACTTTAGGGCTTTAGGGTGTAGGGTTAAGGGCCCCCCAAGGTCACGCGAATGCCCAAACAACTCAAGCCATCTCGGTTCCGTAAGCCTCAGACAGAGGCAGAGTCTAGTGAATCTAGTGGAGGGTAGGACGACACCTTCTCCAGGCAGAGCAGCGCTTCACATCCCAAGTGGTTTCCCAGAAGTGTTCTTGACTGCTTGGGATAACGAGTGAAGGGCTTCGGGTTTGGGGTTTAGCCCGCTCGCGCGCCATCGAGAGCAGTGTTTTCCGAACAGCCGCCGCTTAAAGCTCTGACGGTTCCTTTTGAAGATCTGTAAACCCAAAGTATGCTTGTGAGCCCTCACTGGGTTTCCAATGAGAGAATACTAGCAAACTCCTACCCGAGCCCTGAAGGCACCTGAAGGAATCCGTCCTCAGATGCTACCTAAGGGCCCGTGTACCCATACAAACAAAACTAGTCACTTAACAGAGAACCTCCTATTCCTACCAGTGAAAATATCCAGGACAGCTCCTTACTGTTGGGAATATCTCTTGACGAGAATGTCCTTAGAGGCCAAGTACCTTATGACCTATACTTCCCAACTACGTTACTAACCTGTCTCCGTACCACCCCAACCCAAAGAACCTTATTCTGGGTTCTTGTTAAGGACGTTAACTTATGTTACCATAAAGAAACCATGATGTTTATCTATATCTATATCTATGTATATATATATATATAGATCCCTATTATGGTAACTTGAATCTGAATTAATTCCTCAACAAGAACCCAGTATTGTTGGATATTGTTGGGTACTGCACAACCCTAAACCCTAAACTCGAGTAACAAATAAGTTGATTCTTTAGGGCCCCTTGTTACCAGCAGACTATACACTATACACCAGAAAAGATCAAAGTCCCATTGAAATTAAACCTACGCCCTGAATGCCTTGAACCCTATTTCAATGATCAAGGCCACTGCAGTTCGGATTAGTTTGGGCTTCTTGTCCGTGCGGCTTGCGGTTTAGGGTCTAGGCTTTTGCTGCTGCTGGCTCTGGGTTTAGTGTTTTGTGGCTTAGGGTTTGGGGTTCAAGTTTAGTTTCTTGGACGTAGAAGCTGCTGCTCAGACTCGTGTGAAATGCAGACTGATCGGCTCGCAAGTGGAAGCTTAGGGTCTAGTTTGTGGTGCAAGGTTTGCGGTTACATTGGCGCTTAAAAGGCTCAGGGGAGCAAGTGATTGCTGTTAAATGCTTTAGGGTTCCGAGTCAGAGTTGAGGTTTTAGGGTTTGTTTACAGTTTAGTTTTTCTTTTTTAAGCTGCTTTTTCCCCAAGAGTTTAAGGTTTAGGGTTTTAGGGTTTAGGGTTTAGTTTTTTTGTTTTAAAGCTCATTTTTCCCCAAGAGTTTAAGGTTTAGGGACTTCGGGCTTCAGGGTTTAGGGCTCGAAAACGTGCGGTTTGCCCTGAACTGTGGGGCTTCAGGCTTCAGGATTGAGTGGTCAAGGCAGCCTCCTGAGCCCTAAACCCCACCGGAATAGGGTTGGGGGTATAGTCTGGTATGGTATCGTGATATTTTAGGGACCACTCAGCTACGAAGCCTAAACCCCACCTGAGCCCCAAAAGTATGAAGAATAACAGCCGTTTATAGGTGTTGGGCAACTATTTTGCCTACTTTTCAGGGGGGGTTAGGAAAATCCTAAACCCCGAACCTACAACCGTCCACCCTAAACCCCGTCCACTGCTGAAGCTTCTTCTCGGTTGCGGGGCTCTGCAGCTTGCCAGTTCGAGGGCTCTTAAGCTAAATATAGGGGCCTTAATAATTAGAATAGGGTTTCGGGGCCCATATTATACCATACTTACAATAAGGACCCCCCCCCGGCAAAAAAAATAGTATTGTTACTTATCTAAGCCCCTATAGTAAGGGTTTAGGGTTAGCTCGGGGCTTGATGAACTTGCTGGCTTCAGAGGCAGGGAGTTTAGGGTTTAGGGTTTAGGGGTTTAGGGTTTAGGGGTTTAGGGTTTAGGGTACCCTTAGGGTTTAGGGTTTAGGGGGGATCGTAATCCAAAATCCTTGAGTTTTTTGGGGAACCGCCTACATTCCTTGAATCCTCGCTTCGAGATCTTATCAGAACCTCCCTAATCCAGAAGCTTTGATAGTTAGAGCAAGGTTTTTGCATCGTGTTTTGATAGGGTTCTTTTTGAAACCTCTGTTCCTTTTCAGGGTGCGTCTTTACTCAGAGTTTTCACGCTCTATAGGCGCTCTCATCATTGGAATAGGGTTTCGGGGTATATGTAGATGTTCTTCAGGCGCCCTAGGGAAAGAATCTGCGAAATTATTCGAGCTTCTACAGTACTTCAAGAGCACACCGCTCGACGCCAAGGTATATCAGAGCTGGGGATTCAGGCTCAGGGTTAGAGGGCTTCTTTAGGGCCTAGTGTTTGGTGTTGAGGGCTTTGTGCCTGGGGTTTCGGAGCCGATTAGTGTCGCACTTCGAGTTCCCATCCCTTAGAATTGGGACATCAGTTTGAAAATGGGAGTCGGATCCCGGAACGCAGGAATGGCTCTGAAGGAACCGGGAGAGGCACTTAATGTAACAAGGCAAGCCCCGAACTCCGACCTTCAAAGCATGACCCCTAAAATCCTAAAGCCAGGCCATACCCATAGGCCCCAATGTAGTTCCTTTTTGGGGTTCATATTTAGAATTCTATAAGGTAATCCCAAAAAGGAACTACTTTGGGGCCTATGGTAAGCCCTAAACCCTAGGCTTAAGACTATTAAACCATAAAGCTCCACAGGACTAACTAAACTCAAATCTTCTGAACAGAACACTTTGGTCAGGAGTTCACATGGGCTTCATCGGGCCCTGCAGAAGATCTGATGTGTGGACCTTGCTTCGTGGTACAAAGTCGTCTTACATAGAAACATGACTTCTTCGCCTCTCTTTCGTACTGGGGAAATTATATTAATTTCAGAACCCGAATTAGGAAAGTGACGTCGCGCTTAGATATGAAACCCGAAACTAGTGACGTCGCGCTTAGTTTCCTTGCTGAAATTAGGGGGGTCGCGCTTATTTCCGAAACGGAAATTAAGAATCTTCCAGGTCATAACCCCAACCACACCCTAGAGTAGCAAGAGCACAGGAAGAAGGAAAAGGAGTGGCGTTTTCAGCAGCAGTAGCAGCAGCACAAGCAGTGAAGGTAGGCAAGCTGGACCAGCTTGTGCAAAGCAGGGTTGCAAGATTCCATTTTGAGGTTTTCAAGGCCTGAAAACCTCAAAAATCACGTTTTTGCAACTTTTTGAGAAGAAAGGGGAAGGGCACACGGCCAGGGCCAAGGCCAGGGCCAAGGGAAGGGCAGGGTGCAGGGCAGGCAGGGCGCAGGCAGGGTGCAGGGCAGGGCACAGAGGGCAGGGCAGGGTTGCAAGATTTCCATTTTGATGTTTACCTCAAAAATCACGTTTTTGCAATTTTTGAGAAGAAAGGGGAAGGGAGGGCAGGGCAGGGCTTGGGTTCAGAGCGTTTAGGGGCAGGGCAGCACAGGGGCCAGGGCCAAGGCCAGGGCCAGGGCCAAGGGAAGGAAGGGCGCAGGCAGGGTGCAGGGGCAGGGCACAGAAGGCATGCAAGATGTCCATTTTGAGGTTTTCAAGGCCTGAAAACCTCAAAAATCACATTTTTGCAACTTTTTGAGGAGAAAGGGGAAGGGAGGTCGGGTAGGGTTTGGGGTTCAGAGCGTTTGGGGGAAGGAGCACAGCTGACCAGAAGGGCAGGGCAAGGCAGGCAGGGCGCAGGCAGGGTGCAGGGCACAGGGCGCAGGGGCAGGGCACAGACAGAAGGCAGGGTAGGGTTGCTCAAGGCCCGAAAACCTCAAAAATAACATTTTTGCAACTTTGGGCCAAGGCCAGGGCCCAAGGGCAGGGCTGGGCAGGGCGCAGGGCAGGGGCGCAGGCAGGCTGCAGGGCACAGGGCGCAGGGGCAGGGCGATTCCATTTTGAGGTTTTCAAGGCCTGAAAACCCAAAAATCACTTTTTGAGGAAAGGGGAAGGGGCAGCAGGGCACTCGGCTGTCCTCGGAGTTTAGGGGTTTTAGGGTTCACGGTTTAAGGTCCTACCGCCTCATACGTCGGAGTTTAGGGGTTACGGTTGAAGGTCCTACCGCCTTATACGTCGCTCGCCTGTCCTCGGAGTTTAGGGGTTTTTAGGGTTTACGGTTTAAGGTCCTACCGCCTCAACCTCGCTCGCCTCTCCTCAGGAGCCTCAGGCCGCTAATTTCGTTATTTTGGATTAACCTGACGTCGCTAATTTCACATTAATTTCCAAGTGACGTCGCTGACGTCGCTATAATTTGTACAGTTCGTAGCTTACATGCCCAGTATCCTCTAGGCGCCCACGGTCAACATTTGGGATTGCATAGCCATATAGAGGTTTTAGTACCCCAGAAAGGTTAAAGGTTACTTATGCTACTACGATGGATGCCGTTGAACTGCAAGGATTCGGGATTTGGGGTGTGTGTGGGGGGGTACGGTTTAGGGTTTAGGGTTTAGGGGGCCGATTTCCTTTGGGTCCGACTCTCTTGCATGCAGCTCCCAAGCTTCGCGCTGGTTTTTGTCTGCAAGCCGGGCCCTTGGTAAGTTCACACAGCGGGCTTTTAACTTGAAAGCTTGCGTCGTGCGAACCTCTAAACCCTATAAACCCTAAACCCTAAGCCCTAAACCCGACACCCTCAACCCTAAATCCTACGCTCTAAACCCAAAATAACCCAAACCCAAAACCCCTACACCTTGGCGCTTTCATAGGATTTCCATCCAGTAGCCTAACTGCCGGGCCTTACTCCTAGAACCATAGTTTTGAGCCTGAACTAAGACGATCGAAGCCCCAAAGCTGGTTCAGGGTTCAGGGGCTTAGGGTTTATGGTTCAAGGCGAGAGAAAGCGTGGATCCCAATGATGGTCCCTACAAAACCCATTGGTGCAATCCGTACCTCCTCCCCTCTCTTTTGAGCATTACTTGGAGGGGCAGGGGACTTAGTAAGTAAGGTTATAAGTAGGGTTATAATTGCGGTAACTCCATTTAGGGCACTACCCTACTTACTAAGCCCCCTGCCCCTCCATGCAGATACCCTAAAGCCCGTTTTCGAACCCTAAACCCTAAACCCTAAACCCCTCAAACCCTAGACTCCTAGAGTCCCTGATGCCTGAACCTGTAAACCCTAAACCCTGAACCCTCATCCCCTAAACTCCTAGACCCCGGTCGGATTAGGGCTTAGGGGTTTAGGGTTTAGGGTTTAGGACTTGCGGTTCATGACTTTCGATCCCTCTCTCTCTCTCTCCCTCCCTCCATCCCTTGCTCCTCTCTCTCTGTATGCACAAATAAAACTGTCTCACACTTGCGTGCAAAGTACGTAGCTGTGTATGTGTGTTTTATATATATATACAGATACATATAGATAGACAGATAGATAGACAGATAGAAAGGTAGATAGATATATGTATAGATAGACAGATAGATCGACAAACAGACAGATGAGTAGACATACTAAGACTGTATGCATGTTTGTATGAAAGTATGAAATGAAATATACCTTTGGCTGAATGCATTGAATTGTATACATACATATGTATAGAGTTATATATATATATGTATACACATACATACATATATATATATATATGGATTTTAGTTTGCCTCATGAACCAAGGAACCCAGCAGGTGGCTTCTGGGCTGCGGCTTCGGCATCCCTCTAAAAGCAGCCGTCCCACTTTGACACCGGGGCTTCCTGGGGTTAGGGGGTCAGGGTTTAGGGCTTTGGGTTTAGGGATTAGGGTTTAGGGGTTTAGGGATTAGGGTTTAGGGTTTAGGGTTTAGGGCTTTGGGTTTAGGGTTTAGGGGTTTAAAGTTTAGGGGTTTAAGGGTTTAGGGGTTTAGGGGTTTAGGGGTTTAGGGCTTTGGGTTTAGGGTTTAGGCTTCGAGCTAAGGTTTAGGGCTTAGGGCTCAGACTAGGAAACCTTAAATCCAAACGTAGGGCATCGTTATAGGTTTGGCGTTTTTCTTGGTTGGGGCTTGTAAGGCCTGGGGTTTCGGTCTCTAAGCCCTAGGTCCCAAGCAAGGTCTGGGCAGGGCTTTGGGGTTTAAAGGGTTTTGTGCTTCGGGAGTTTAGGGTTGGGGGTTTAGGGTTTAGCCGGGTTGTAGGGCTGAGGGTTTAGAGGTTGGCCCCGGAGATATCTGCAGGATGGCAGTGAGAGCCAGTCCAGCTTCATACTGTTCACTGCCGGTGAGTCCAGGAATAAATAGCAAGGCGCTGCCTCGTTTAAGCACCTGTGCCCTATACAGCAGTAGCGTGAATCTCCTCCTCATCGGAAAGCACCTCAGACTGCACGTCCAGGTCTGTCAGGGGAATGAGTCCTCGCAGCCAGAGCATGAGCTGATCTTGACCCCTGATTGATAATTCCCCTTTGTCATAGGGATCCAAAGTTTACACAACCTTGCAGAAGGGGGATTTTGTTAATGAGGGACTAGTAGATGCCCTTCCCGATGCTCCTTACTAATCATCCGGAGAGGCGGATGTAGTACTCAAGGAGGTGCAATATGAGTCACATTGAGTCACTCTAAACCCCGAGCTTAAACCCCATCACGAAGTGGTTGCTTTGTCCAGAGATTCTTGTGCATGCCGTTCGCTACTATTCCGGACGCAGGACCTTCAAATTACGGGTCGCTGTTTGTGAGGTCCTCGGAGTAAGCATCCTACATCAGGGTCTCATGCTTCTGATTTTTCGAACATTTGCAGTGCAGGGCTTTGGGTTCTCGCGACAGAGCGACATGAAGTTTTCACGCGACTTTCGGCACGCCCCCACAGAATCTTTCACACGCTCCTCCGCCTAGACCTTAGAGAAGCTTTTCCATGCTGTCTCTGAGGAAAATCAACTTCCACGTCCATCACACTTTCGCAACATGCGACCGCAAACGCAAGGTCGCTTCAAGCTAGGCCGGGTTTGCCATTTACCGACTGCCGTAACGGTCCTTCTTGGTCGGCTGAGATTTGATGAGTGTCGCCTGAGATGCAGTCTATCTTCGCACGATTTGCGAACTCAGTTGCAAGCCCCTGAGCCTATAGACCATGAACATCGACCGAGTCAAACCAGAAAGTTCTTGGTTTCCAAGCTGTTGAAGTTGAAAGGCATCAAGGGTTTGCATAATTCAACTACATGAAGCGGCTACATCGAATTGAGCCGAGCTCTTGGCGTATCTTGTACCCCACTCGCTCGGACGACTTGGACGAGCATTCGGATTGAGATTTGGCTTTAAGACTGAAATTGCCGGCAGCAGCGACAATGACCACGACTGCCCAAAGATGACGATTCTCGTCATCAGCGAAGCTACCACCACCAACGGCAGCAGCAGCAGCGGCATCTCACCACTCCCATCATCAAAACCTTCATCACCACCAAGATCATCACCATCATCGTCATCATCATCGTGATGCTCACCATCACTATCATGATCATCATCATGATCGTCGCCATCATCCTCCTCATCATGTTCATCATCATGGTCATCGTCATCACCAGCGGTGACTTTTTCGACAAAGGCGGCACGACTGGCGCACTCGAAATCAAGAGCAAACCTGAACAGACTGGACTATAGAACCTGCTCGTTGGTAAAGATCCGATAAGATTGCCAAGAAGCCATCATCGTCACCACCTGCAGTCGCTTGCAGACTGGAAGCACTCGTAACCCAACATCCAAACATCCGACAAGCAACCCTCGCCCAATACTTGTTCCAGCTTTCTCAGGAAACTCTGTTTACGCATCCCTGACACGATAAATGCCACTGCGGGAAGAGCTGTCGCTCCTGCCAGTTTCAGTTTCGGCTCTTAAGCAAAACAAGGAACCCCCATGTGAAGATGCCAGACTTTTGTGACCACCAAATCTGATTGACTGACGGACCAAGCCTAAACTATAAGCAACCTTAAGACGTACAGATGTAGCTTCACAACCTCAAGCGCAGACACCAAGACCGCAATCCAACTCCTAAACCCTAAACCCCTAAACCCCTAAACCCTAAACCCTGAAGTATACAAACCTAGGCGGAACCTCCTCTGCCCCCGGGTTCCGACCCAATGATGCTGATGGCCTTGATGGTGCTGTTCACAACAAAGCCCCATGGTGCCCTATAATGTAGGAACCTGATTAAGAAACCCTAAGCCCGACAACCCTGAATGCAAACTTCAGGGTTCCTTTAAAGGGGTCTATAAGGGTTACCATAAGGGATCTATAAGGGTACTATAATAGTGTAGGAACCTGATTAAGAAACCTTGGGCCTTTATTAGGGTTCCTTATACGAACCCTACTATTTTGGGGGTTATAGGCCCAGGTTTTCTTAATCAGGCTCCTACATTAGATACCTCATGAAGTCCCACAAAGAACCCCATAGCACACCACAGACCCTGTGTAGCCATGCGGAAGAAAACCCATCAAACCAGAAACCAACAACCACACAACCTTACGCAACCCACAAGGCCATAATAGCACCAAGCGCCCTGCTGACGCACTTTAACCTTGTACTTAAACACTAAAAATTAAACCTCAACCCCAAACCTTACCCGAATGCCTAAAACCGCGAAGCCTTAACCTTAGCCTAAACCCAAGACGCTAAACCGAAACCCTAAACCCCGAACCCAAAACTAGCCTATCTAGTCCCCCCGCTACCCTCTACAATGCCCCAAATACCCACTATTGAAAGACCATAAGGGCTCTATTCGAGGGCCCTGGCAAATCCCCCAAAACCCAAACCCCCCAAAACCCTAAACCCCAACCTAAATCCTAGACCCTAAATCCCAAAACCCTAAATCCCAAAAAATCCCCAAACCCTAAAACCCCTAAGAATCCCAAAACCCTAAACCCCTAAAAAACCCACAACCCTAAATCCCTAAAAATCCCAAAACCCTAAATCCCTAAAAATCCCAAAACCCTAAATCCCTAAAAATCCCAAAACCCTAAATCCCTAAAAATCCCAAAATCCCTAAAAATCCCAAAACCCTAAAATCCCTAAAAATCCCAAAACCCTAAATCCCTAAAAATCCCAAAACCCTAAATCCCTAAAAATCCCAAAACCCTAAAATCCCTAAAATCCCAAAACATTAAAATCCACACCCTGGGTTCGGAGCGCCTTGGTCGGGTCTCGGCTTCTGGTCTTTCTCCCCCTGCATGACCTTGACCACCTCAGGGGGGAAGGGGGGTGGGGAGTTTAGGTTTTAGTGTTGGGGGGTTGAGGGGTTTAGGGGTTAGGGTTTAGGGGTTTGGGGTTTAGGGCTTAGGGGTTTAGGGGTTTAGGGTTTAGGGGTTTAGGGGTTTAGGGCTTAGGGGTTTAGGGGTTTAGGGCTTAGGGGTTTGCAGGTTTAAGGTTTCGGGATTTAGATTCAGGGGTGTGGGGGCTTAGGGTTGAGGGTTTAGGGTTTGGCATGGATAGCTTTCTGAACCCAGCCCAGAAAAAAAACACGACGAAGGCTCTGAAGAATTGCCATCACCCGTCTGGGGTTTAGTTTAGGCTTTATGGTTTGGGGTCTAGAGCTTAGGTTTTAAAGCAGTGCTCCATTGCAGGCTGCTGCCCTCCATGAAGAGTCGTATAGGTGGACTTGCTAGCGTGCTTCATTTAGAATGCTCGCAACGGGTGCTCATTATTGTTAGCATGACCTTTCCTGAGGCTAAGGCTACGATAGCCCACGTGCTGTTCACGCCCTGCCATTACGCAAAACACCACGGACTTGTCACACATGCTGTTCAAGCCCCGCCGCTACTCAAACTACGAACTTGTTGCTGTGAGCGCACCAAATTTTATGGTAACATAGCAAGTGGATCAATGTGATGAGGTTGCCGCAAACAAACCCCGAAACCCTCAACTCTGAACATTACCCAAACCCTTAACCCTACAGCCTAACCTCACCCTAAACCTAAACTACAACTTAAACTCTCACTCAACGAAGGTCTTCATGCAGTCGCGAATCAGAGATGCCAAACCATCTCAAAGCACACTCCAGACGCTCACCACTCACCACCATCAAGTACCCAATGTGGTCAAGGCAAAAAGCTTGAAACCCCAATCTTTTCCAAAATCCTCGGCCATGGACCCCAAACCCTAAACCCCCAAATCTCACGCACTATGCCCAAAAAGGAGTCGGCCTCAGATTTGGTCATGTCGAAGGAGTACGTTACACCCTCTGTTTCCACTTCCTGCCGCTTGGGTTTAGGGTTTAGGTTTTAGGGTTAAACCCAAAACCCTCAACCGTATTTTGAGTTGCTTGCCTATATTAATGTAGGAACCTGATTAAGAAACCTTGGGCCTTTATTAGGCTTCCTTTTATGAATCCTACTATTTGGGCGTTATAGGGCCAGGGTTTCTTCTATCAGGTTCCTACATTACCTTGGAAGTCGTCGGATAGCAAAGCACGATGATGCGGAACCAACAGTTACTTGCTTGCTCCGTGTCCAAGCAGAACTAAAGGGGTAGTCGTCAAAACCAAGGCCCCTTGACCTTTAAGGAACCCCATACTACTTTGCACTAATACGGCACCCTATAGCTTGGGAACCCAGAGGGGACCTAGTTTTTCACAATCATCCACATGTTATCCCTTCAATGCAAATCGGGATTATCGTATCCCCCATCAAAGGCTAACGTCTAAAGGCTACGGCCCACAAAGCTGCAAAGCGGGCCCAGATATTCCCGGATCCCAGAAAAGCAACAGGGTTTTGGTTAAGGGATCATGGCACTTCCTCCATAGGTTGGCGGACCTAGGCCTTAAGGCCCCAGGTATCAGTCAGATAACCATAGTATATCTATTGGAACTGGACCCTAAACCCTAACCATACTAGATCTATTGACGCTAAACCCTAGACCCTAACCATACTATTATATCTACTGGCCCTAAATCCTGAACCCGAAACCACTCCTAAACCCTAACCATACTATATCTATTAGCCCTAAACCCTGAACCCTAACCACACTGTTTTCATTGGGTCGTTTGGGCCCTGCGTTTTTGGTCTGCCACCCCTTGATGGTTCGGAACTTTGGATTTGGGTCTGCAGGAAGGCGGAGAGATCAAGCGGGCCCACATGTCTATGTCACGCAAACCTGGTACATATCTCCTCCATTGTTAGGGTTTCGGGTTAAGGGTTTAGGGTTAGGATTAAGGCTGATTAAGGGTTTGAGGACATCTTAATTAACCATGTACCTTTGCAAAACGCTCAAGCGAGCCAATCACCATCAAATGCGTACTACAGATTGGGGCCGTCAGACCCTCATCCCTAAACAAATATTCTTAGTAGGCTGTAACAATTGAATTGAGTCAGTGATGAGCTTGTGATCGCACGAAACCCTCGATACACCTGAAAGTCTGAGCCCCAATCCTCAGACCATAAGCCCTGCCCCGCAGCCCTCCATCCTGTTCCATTGCACCCTGCACTCTGAACCCTGTCCTCCGTGTGCGTAGTGCGCTCCACCTCCTGACCCTTGTCGTCGAGCGTCTTCTCTACCACGGTGATATGTCGCTTTTTAACCTACCAGGACACCGGACAACTAGCAGCTGAAACATGCATGCCTCCGAATCGCCGAAATCAGTGCAGGTGGGAAACTCCGGCTAATTTTGATATGAGCCTGACTGCAAAATCTGATTTAGACGACACCCCTGCCACCAAAAAAACAGGTATACCTGCATGAAGACAAAAAGAACCGAACCAAGCTAGGTAAGTGTTGAATCGGCATAATTGCCCGAAGCAACTGACAATGGCAAGATACTTAAAACAAGTCAAGATAAGTCAATAGATAACAGAATGCCACACTTCTGCACCGGGCAGCTAACTCGATGTACTTTCGCACATGCTCCATGCCTCCTCCTTGGCAGAGAACTAGCATGAAGAGTTGACGGTTAAGGGCTTGAGGTTCAGATTATTTTCAGGTAGGTTTGCTGCAGTTGAGTTAGGTGTGTGGGGCTATAAAGCTTGAACATTCAGTTCTTGAGGTCTGACTGTTTATCAAGTGTCTGCCATGTGAGGTAATTGATTAGGGTTCTTACTGTATGTAGCACCCGAAACCCCTGGCAAAAGGAAAGTTAAGCTCTGAATCCTAAACCCTAAACCCCTCATCCCGGGGGCGAAGGCAAACGGGATGTTGTGGCAGAGAGGCTGAGGCGGAAAACCTGAAGCCTTTGCAGGGCCGAGCGTTTTTTGAAGTACGCTTTCTAACAGATAGATCTTGTTGGTCCGGTGTCTGCATTACTCAATCCATCCTTGCACCCCTTTAGACCTGATAAGCCCGGCGAAACCCTTTAAAGTTCTACAGAACCCTATGCAACCCCACAAGCACAATGCCTAGGCCCTCAACACGAAACCATCCTTTTCAAGCAGGGGGTACAAATGTTGTGGAGTCAAAACTTTTACTTGCGGCGTAGGGTTCAGGGTATGGGCCTGAGTTTTCAGGGTGCGGGCTTCGGAGGTCAACATTTGGGAGTTACCGAAAATAGGGGTACCTTATTTTGGGGATTCTTATAATAAGATCCTACTGACTATATTGGGGTCCCCCATTTTCGGAAACTCCCATTTAGGGTGCAGGGCTTCGGGTTTACGGTTCAGGGTTTAAGGGATTAATCGGAGTAGACCCCGCATGCAGTAGGTTCAAGGGGTCTAGGACCCTAAACCCCACACCCTTAAACCCTAAGCTTAGCGTCAGGGTTGCTACGGTCACCGGATTCAGATCAGATTCAAGTAAACAGAAATCAGTGCAGTGAAGCATTCGCGGCACACAGTGCCCTGCAGGTCCAGGAACCCTGACAACCAGTGGAAACTTTGACAAAGTCTCCCAAAACCACTTTGAGGACTGAATGGGCTTGGGGTTTAGGGGTTTCTGTAGGGTTTTGGATTCCCACAACCATTGAATCCGGAAAAAAATGGAGAGTTTGCGAAAGACCAGGGCGACAAACCGTTAGTTCAACAGGACTCCAGTTGTGAAGATACACCCAAAGTGGTCCCCTTATAATTATTTTTCCAACCCCGCATGTACTACGTCGCGACTCAGGCCTGAATCCCTCAGCCTTTAAACCCTACCTTAACCCCAAGTAACCTACCTTTTTAAGGACTTATTTTAAAGAAATCATAAACCCTAAAATTTTAAAAAGGTAGGTTCCTTAGGGTCCAGGTACACCTTAAGACCCGCAGGGTTCAGGGTTTAGGGGTTTAGGATTCTAGGGTTTAGGGTTTAGTGGTTTATATACGTTAAACCCTGCACTACCCTAAACACCAAACCCTATTCCCTAAACCCTAAGCCCTGAACCCTAAACTCAAAACCCAAAACTCCTAAACTCTAGACCCAAGCCCTAAACCCTACCCAGAGAGCCCAATACCCCTTAATTAAGGAATATACCTTAAATCATTAGGGGGCTTCGTATTATGATTTAAGCTATATTCCTCAATTAAGCGTTACCCAGAGAGCCCAATACCCCTGAATTAAGGAATATAGCTTAAATTATTAGGGGCTTCATGATTTAAGCTATATTCCTGAATTCAGGGGTATGGGGCTCTCTGGGTATAAGCCCTAAGGAAGCCCCACGGCTCCCCCGAGCCTTACGAGCCCTTCCCTCGTACTCAGGGCCCTGCCCACTGTCGACACAGAACTGGCAGGCGAACGGCCGGGCAGGGGGTGTACTTGGAGGCCCTTTTGACTTAGTAAGTCTACTTAGTATCCCTTAGAAACCCTATTATAATCCTAAATAACCCACCTTACTAACCCTACTTACTAAGTCAAAAGGGCCTCCAAGTTGGGCTCGTGATTTAGGGTTTATAGGGTTTAGGGTTTAGGGTTGATAGGGGTGTTATGATTTAGGGTTTATAAGAGGTTCTGATTTAGGGTTTATGGGGGTTCTGGTTTGAGTTTTGTAGGGGTTGCTTTAGGGCTGGCGAAGTCTGCGGCTTGAGGTTTCGGGTATTTGACATCAAATTTCAGTTGTCTTTTTGGGGCTTGAGCTGTTTTCAGCTTCCTCATTAAATCTTCAAACCATGAGATTGGATTGGATAACAGTACACCCAGAGAGCCCAATGCCCCTTAATTAAGGAATATACCTTATCTTATTAGGGGCTTCATATTATGATTTAAGCTATATGGGAGTTTCCGAAAGTAGGGGACCCTAACATAGTACCCTAAATAGTAGGATCCTTATTATAGGGACCCCAAAACAAGGTACCCCCAATTTTCCGAGACTCTCATATTCCTTTATTAGGGGATATTGGGCAGGTAGCACTCCGAGGCTTCGTGGTTTGGGGTTCCAGGCGTATGCAGAGATTCTGTAAGTCCCCAAGCTCCCCAGAGAGCCCAATACCCCTTAATTAAGGAATATGGCTTAAATCCTTAATGATTTAAGGTATGTTCCTTAAATAAGGGGTATTGGGCTGTCTGGGTAAGTCCTAAACCCATACAAAAGCCCGCAAGCCTGCACAGGTCTGACAGAAGGGCCTGAAGAACTAGAAGACTTTTTTTTTGGGGGGTACATGATCGTATACAAACTTTGTGGTACCCTGAGGCTCTATGGTGTATAGTAAGTACTATTATAACACTGGATATCACAAACCAGAACCCTAAACCCTAAAACCGCAAAGCCATGCTAAACTATGCCGGAGCATATACTATTATCTGGTTCCGGGGTCTGGCAATCCGCAGTCCTCAGAGTAACTCCAAGAGTGGCCCTTCAGCAGTGGAGAGGCTTACTTGGGGTTGGGCTGGCGGTTTGGGTTTAGGGTTTAGGGGTTCGGGCTGAGGTTTTCAGGCTCAGGGTTTTCAGTGCTTGATTTGGGTGATTCCGAAAGTAGGGGATCCTAATATAGTAACCCAAATAGTAGGATCCGTATTATAAGGACCTCAAAATAAGGTACCCCTAATTTTCGGAAACTCCCATTTCGATGTTGGTAACAGGTTTGGAATTCATTAATTTGCTGGTGTGTGCTGATAGTATCCCCTCATAGTCCTGCTTTAGCGCGTAGTATACCCCTCAAAAAAAATCTTCTAAGGATTCTACTGACTAAGGTCCTAAGCCCTCAACCCCCAAACCCTGTAAGATTCTTGAGTTTAGGGTCTGTGGGATTTGCTCGTCAGGGCCTCTCGAAGAGACCGACTGACAGGACCCGGGATCTCTGCCAGCAGCTATGTAGGTTCAGGGTTTAGGGTTTAGGGTTTTCTTCCAATAAGGGTTTAGACTGTAAGGTTTCGGACTTATGACATTCAGGGTTTAGGGCCTGTAGGGTTTAGATTGTCCAAATTAACGCATATCTTTGTATAAGTATCCGCGTATGGCTTCGAGCTCTGTCGCCGCACATGCCTCATGTCAGAACCTGCATCCTACACAACCACACACCCTAAATCCTGAACCCCCGGACCCTGAAACCTAAACCCCGAACAGTATACCTGCGGCCTTTCTCCCAAATACAAGTCCTAGCCAAAACTCGACAGTCAGGGGGCCTCGTCGTCGATGACGACGAGGTTGAGGACACGCCAAGGGACACAGTGCCTCCTCCGTCGGTGAGCTGATGGAGGTGATAGGAAGCCTCCAAGCGGCGCGTGCTTATAAATAGGGAAGGGAGACAAAACCCAACTTGATCTGCTATCGAGCATGCGTGATTCAAAAGGTGCCGTAGGGTTTGTCGGAGCTGAGCTGACCAGGACAAACA
This sequence comes from Symbiodinium sp. clade A Y106, assembly GCA_003297005.1. NCBI lineage: Eukaryota > Dinophyceae > Suessiales > Symbiodiniaceae > Symbiodinium > Symbiodinium sp. clade A. Next base: position 279,342 of record BGNK01000063.1, read on the forward strand.
TCAACGCTTCCACACGCACAACACGCCCGCCAGGCAAAGACTGTATATATGTGTGCGTGTGTGTGTGTATGCCTACCTACCTACCTAACCGTTAGGTTAACCTAACTACCTACCTACCTATAGTCTACCTACTACTTGCCTATAACCTACCTACATGCCTACACATCTACACACAGACAGACAGAGAGATAGAGATATACAGCAATGCCTTGACTGTGCTTGCCCCTAAACCCAAAGCCCGAACGGCAACAACCCATACGTACTACATCAAAAGATCCCCTCGGGCAGGGTTTGGGTTTCTCGGCCCACATTGAAAGCCCACACCTCACAGACAGCCTCAAGCACTAGCCCGAAACGCTTAGGGGGTTGTTGGCCCTCTTCACCCGAGACCGATACCACAACTTCAGAAAACTAAGCCCTAAAGAACTCAAGCGCAGAATCCCTAAAGCCGTAACAAGAGCCCCAAAGCACCAAACTTCAAACCTTAAAACCCAAACAACCCCACACCACCCCAAAGCAGCAGCGCCTACCTGTAGTCTCCATTGTAGTTCCCTTCTGGGGTTACCTTGTAGGATCCTCTAAATATCTAAAGGGTTAAACCAATGGAGAATATAGGCATAGCCTCAGCCCGCTAAACCCTAAACCCGAAGAGCCCTAAGCCCCCCAAAGCACAAATGCCCTAAAGCACTAAAGCTCCAATGCGGAGCAGGACCCTTGACCCTAAACCCCTAAACCCCTAACCCCTAAACCCCAAGCCCTAAAACCCTAAACCCCAAAGCACCAACGCCCTGAAGCTCCAATGCTGAGTAGAACCCAAAACCCCTAAATTACTAAACCCTGAACCCCTAAACCCTAAAACCCTAAACCCCTAAACCCTAAACCACTAAACCCTAAACCCTCCAATGCGGAGTAGGGCACAACTCCGCGAGCGATGCTCATGTCCGTGGGATCTTCCGTATCCTCCTAAAATAGAGCGAACATGGAGGGAGCAACAGGGTTTCATAGGGTTTCGGAGTTTGGGGTTTGGGGTTTAGGGGTTCACAGGGTGTAGGAGTTTAGGGTTTAGGGGTTAGGGTTTTAGGGTTTAGGGTTTCATAGGGTTTGGGGTTTAGGGCTTTTGGGGTTTAGGGTTTCAGGGCCTTGTAGGCGTTTGTTTTGTTTAACTCCTTCGTCCCAGCAGAGTAGGCTGGACGGCCGAAAGGCCAGGAAATGGACCGGGTACTAGCAGGGTTCAGCGTTTAGGGTTTGGGCTTAGTGGCTTAGTGTAGGGCATAGGGTACGGCATAGTCTAGATAATACAGGGTTTAAATACAGAGTTTAAGGCTTTATGGAAACGGCTGAGGCGGTGTAGGGTCATTGGGTTTGGAGTTCCTCGACTCCGACACTGCGACCCCTAATGATCTGCTAATTCGCCTATGGGTCCATGTACTCATATAGTAGGTCTCTCTCTCTCTCTCTCTGTCTCTCTCTCTCTCTACATATATATATATACACACACACTGTAGGGCCAAAGGAAGTACTATCTAGGTACGTGGACCCATGGACCCTTAGGGTTCAGGTTCAGGAGGGAATCTCCGAACCAATAGACTCTCAAGTCCTAAAGCTCCACAAACCGAGAACCATAATTGGGGTTTAGGGTTTAGGGGTTTAGGGTTAAGGGTTTAGGGATGCATCGGATCGCATCTCTGCCACCACCACATCCTGCGATGTTGCAAGCATTGCTTCGCCCGAAACCTAAAGCCTGAACACCCTTGAACGACGACAGGCCGTTTTTCAGGTTCCCCAGGGCAGAAGGGCATGACAACCCTACAACCCTAAAGCCCGAAGCCCTAAACTCTACAAGCCTAAACCCTAAACCCTGGGGAACCTAGGTTGGCTAGGCTCACGGAGACAGAGAGAGTCGAAGACGGACAGACGCAGCGAGAGCAGGCAGCAACAGAACCCCGCAGTCGAAACCGTACCTTGCGGGTCATACCCGACCCGTCTGGGGGGGCTACCTACCTACTATTGTGATGAGTACCAGCTCCAATTAAAGAGAAAAGTGCATACGCTAAAACGGGGTAGGGTATAAACTTTGCGGAGACAGAGACAGGATGGACCACGACGTAACTCACGGGTTTCGAGATAATGTAGGGGCCTACTAGGGTTTGGGACTTCTTTACTATGGCATAGATTATATATATATGTATAAATTAAGGAATCCCAAGGAATAGTATTGGTAATTGTCTAGGCTTCTAGCGTATAGAACCTAACCCTACACCCCAAACCTTCCACCCAACTCTGCAAAAATCCGCTAGACCCTGCGCCAGCCTCCCCAAGGAAGAGGATCAGGAATCGGAGGATCACGGGGATGATTGCAGCAAGAGTCGCCACCACGACGAGCACTTCCGACGCTGTGTCCTGCTTGCGAGTTGTTGCTCTGCAGGGTATGGGGGCCTTAATGATTAGAATAGGGTTTCGGTGCAATCATCTTACACTATACTTTTGATAGAGACTGCAATGGAAGACTCCATCTACTGAGTCTGGACCACTGGTAGCCCCTGCACAGCTACCTTTCATAGGATTTGCAATGTCCACTTGTCGTCCAAAGACTCGAAAGCCCCTTGTCTTGAGGAGTCAAGGTCAGCATTCCGCTTGTAACCTAAGGGACAAACCCTAAACCCGAAACCGTGAACCCTAAACCCTTAAGCCCTAGTGTAAAAGTCCTTGACCCTAAATAAACGAAAGCCCTAAAAACCCCTAAACCCTTGATGTTGGGTCTGGCGGGACTTATGGCACCGACTCCTCCTCCGGACGTTTGTACCGGTGAGCGGTTTTAAATGCGTGCGTGAGTTGCCTTCATAAAGGGTATAGACGGTCTTGTAAGGTTTAAGATTATTAGGGACTTATTCATTAGAAGGAGGTTGTCTGAGGGGTTCCATAGAAGGTCCTAAAGGGTGCAACAAAGTTACATTATTAAAATACTAACTGTTCAGACTGCCTGGGTTCGCGTTTGAACCGGAAGCCCTCAACCCTGAACTCTGGACTACCACAACCTACTGTCTCTGTAGGTTCTCATATTGCAAGCCAATATATAGAAAAAAAATGTATATGTATGTATGTATGTATGTATGTATATGTACATGTGTATATATATATATTTATTTATTTATGTTTCTATTTATTGATTTAGTTACGGGCCTACATAAAGTAGATTCTTGGACCTCTGGGATCTGAGATTGCTTTCAAGAAGCCGACCATCCACTGATGACGAAGAGCAGGAACCTTGCAGAACCACACATCTGTTTAGGGGTTTAAGGGTTCCTTTAAGGGATCTATAAGGGGGGTTACTATATAGGTTGTACAAAGACTATAAGGGTGCAAAAAGGGTTAAGGGCTGAGGGTTTAGGAGTTTAGCCTTTAAGGGTTTAAGGCTTAAGGTCTAGGATGGAAAGTTTACGACGGAAGGCTTCAAGCCCTATGAGCTTAGTGACCTTTGGGACCTGACGACCTCAAATCATGGGTCCTTCGAAGCGTTTTGCTTTGACGCCCATTGGCCATTGGGGTTTGGGCCTTGGTGTCCTTTCGATTTAGGCTTGCCTACTAAACCCTGTCAAACCCCATTAAGAAGAACCCGATGGGATCCGATGTATATAGATGGCAAAAGAGCCCGGTAAACCACTATAAGCCCCGATGGTGTCCTGATGTCGGCTTTGGTTCCTGCAAAATTCCTGAACAAAACAATGTATGGTCCTTAGTAGTTAGAATAGGGTATTGGGGTAGCGTTTTGCACTGCGTACGGGGCCGAAGTACCTGGTATGTAGGATTCAGCCTGCACCCTATGACGCGTCCGAATCGTCCCTCAGCAAAGCGGCACGTAGATGAGCACATGTACAGTGACTTCCTTGGGAGCGGATCGTGTCGAGTTTGTCGTACAACTCAGTGAGAGGCAGTTAGAGTTCGTAAAGTCTTTGCAAGAAGGCTGTGTTTAGGTGCTTCTTCTTTCTTCAGACCTTTTGATTTGGGGCTTCAGTAATTTTCGGGGTTGGGTGCAGGGCAGCAGGAATTCGACGAAGCAGGATTGAAAGGTTCAGGAAGTCCACAAAAGAGGGGACATTTCTTGGAGTGCCAGAAAAGCAGTCACAAAGGGAGTCTCAGGGTGTAGAGGGTTAACGGCTCGAGCTGCAGGATGTGTAGACGGTGGGCTATAAGGCTGTTCAGATGTCTAGGATGTATAAAGCCAGTGTCTGCTTTCTTTGCGATGCAGACGCTCGCGTCAAAGCCCTAGACCACAGCAACTTGAAGACCCAGCTCAGACGAAGCCGCTGGAAACCAAACAAAAAGCGGTGTAATCGCCAAAGCCTCAAACCCAATCCAGTGGAGCTTAAGGCTTCCACGGCCCGCCCTCTTTCTCCTTCTCTCTTTCTCTCTCTCTCTCTCTCACTCTCTCTCTGTCTCTCGCTCTCTCTCTCTCTCTCTCTCTCTCTCTCCCCCTGTACTCCAAACTTTACATTACAACTCTTTAATCACAAGTTCCGTTGTAACTTCCAGCGACTAGTGAAGCTTCGAAGTCAAAAACCTGGCTCCCCGTTCCATGGCCCAAGCGGCCCAGTCGTTGAGGTAGGTCCACACATATGGCTGCAGAGTAGCTTCCAGGATGACATACCTCGAGGGCCAAGGATTTCGCGCATTGGGCTACCCAAAACCCGAAAGCCTCAACCTGAAACCCTATAGATCTGAAATCCTAAACCCTAAATCGTAAAACCTAAGACGCCGCTCACTGAGTTTGGGTTTAGGGTCTGGCGGTATGATTTCGGTGGGAGTTCGGTGTCTAGGTATTCGTTTCGGTGGTCGTCATATTCAGGATCCTTGTAGCAAGGCGCTGTGAAGCCTCCGGTAATTCTGAAACTCGTATGTATTTTACTAGAAATCCGGTGAGTGAAACTGACGGTGAAGGAAGCCTGAACAACCCTTTAGGGCTTAAAGTTTCTGGTCCAGAGTTAGTACGGGGGTTGGAGGGGATATGATGTCGACAGTGTCTCTGGGCTTGCCCATGGAGCCTCTACCGAAGCCAAAAACCCACAAAGCCTGTGTGGTTGCATTCTAAATTTAAAGAGTGGATAGGGTTTCGGGATCGGGATTGTAGGTTTCACTTACTTGTCGAGTTTCCTAGCGTAACTGAAGGTAAACCGCGGTTAACCTTTGGGATTACACGGGAATTGTAGTACCCCCCCAAAAGGTTAAAGGTTGCATTCTCTACTACTACCCGTAGCCGAAACGACCTACAGTCTTAAGGAACTATATATAGAAACCATCATACGGAACCCTAAAGAGGTAGGACTTTTCGGCTACATGTAGGTTTAGGTTTAGGATTACTGCGAGGCTGCGAAGGATCAGGGGGATCTTTGGTTAGGGCATGCTGGAGATTCAAGAGCAAAGCTCAGGGCAAAAGACACCCGGCAAAGACCTCCAAAACTTCTGCAAACCCCTCTTAACCGCGATGGGGCTTTCGGGCTTTAGGACTATAATTAAGCGATTATGATGAAACCCTTATAGAAGCCTCTTAAGCCCTAAACCTTAAACCCTATAAACCCTGAACCCCTAAATCTTAAACCCTGAACCCTCGTCAGATCCTCGGGTTCTGAGGTCCTCAGGATCCTTCAGGAACTCGGCTCTTAAGGGTCACTGAAAGGAAGCCTCATGGATGCCTTAATGGAACCCTCAAAGGAGCCCTTATAGATCCCGGGGACCCCATGATAGTACCCTTAAAGGGGACCCTATTATCGATATACTACCCTTGAAGAGATCCCACTATAGCATCCTGTAGTACCCTAAAAAAGGACCCTATTATCGATATACTACCTTTAAAGGAGCCCTTATAGATCCCGGGGACCCCATGGTAGTACCCTATAGCACCCTAAAGAAGGACCCATATTATCGATATACTGCCCTTAAAGGAGCCCTTATGGGACCCTAAAGGCCGCTCTTAAGGAACCCTTATGGAACCCTAAAGGCCGCTCTTAAAGAACCCTTATGGGACCCTAAAGGCCCCTCTTAAGGAACCGGCCCCAGTGTGATGAGCATGTAGACCAGGGGGAGGCCCGCGAGGTCTCTGCGCATCAGCATGGCGTAGATGATCACAGCGAAGCCTCGGATTTCGGTCTTCGGTTTGGGTTTAGGGCTGAGGGTTTAGGGTTTAGGGTTTATTGAAGGCTTCGGGTTTAGGGTTTAGGGTTTAGGAGATGATCACTTCGAAGCCTCAGAGGGCTTCGCTTCGAGGCTCAGGGTTTGTAAGGCTTAAGACGTCGGTGTACAGTAGGGTTTACCTTAAGGACGAAAAGAACCCTAAAAGGGTTTAGGGTTCATATACCTTTTAGGGATTCATGATATACTTGTATAGGGCCCCTTCTTTTAAGGGTCATTTGGTCCTTCAGCTAAGGCTTAGGTTCTGAAGGTTTCAGATTTGTTTGTTTTGCCAAGGGCTCTTTCTCAGGCTTCAAGGTTTAGGGCCTATGGTCTGGGGCCGAGGGTTTATGGCAGATGTAGACGTTGGGAGTCATCGGTTCAAGGGAGGTTGTGTTTTTGGGAATCATCAAATAAGGGCTGAATTAGATCTTGGGCACAAGGGGACCCTATTATAGAACCCTGCACTACCCTTAAAGCAGACCTCATTGTAGTACCCTATAGTACCCTTATAGGGGACCCCAGCCTTTCAGCCCGATTGTAGCCACATAATATAGGGGCCTTTATCATTGCCTATACTATTGGGGGGGGGGGCTCCTTATTAGACTTACTATATAACAGACCCCTCAACACCCTATTCTAATCATAAAGGCCCCTATAGTACATGGTCATCGTTTCCTTCCCAACTTGGAGTGACCCACCTTTTCGTCAAAAGGTCCTTCAGTACGTCAGTCAAAGAGTCTAGAATCGAATCCAGCACGATCTTGCTTTCCTTGCTGTATGCACGTTTTGTGCACACCGTATACAAAACCTGGTCGCAAAAGCATGTCCGATGTAGTTCGAAGCCATGGCATCGTCAGTGTCGTCAGAAGTGCTGCTTAATCCAAACCCCATAGGGGACTGAATGTTGATGATCATTACACTACAGTTCTTGAGTGTTTGCCCGTCATCTGTGTGGGTCTGCAATGGCGACACTCGATCAAGATGCTGCCTCTGCTCAGTCTCAGTCCCTCCCCTCCAGTCGGGGCACTTATCGACATAACATAAAAGCACAATAGACAGAGCTCACCTTCTTGCAGTCTTCAGACTACATCCTGTTGTTTCGCGAACGGACTCCAGGTCGGCCAACCCGAACTCTGTTGGAGAAATGGCAACCTACCCTAAACTAAACCGTAATTACGACTCTTCGGATGGGCTTGGCGTGGTAGTCCAGATAGATGATGGACGCAATATCAACCACTAGAATAACGGTTTGCGGTTTACTCTAGTGACTCTAGTTACTAGTTCAATTGTAAGGAGGCTTGAGGAATGGCAGTACTATTTACACGGCCTGTACTAAAGCCGGACAGACACCCTTACGAGCCCTTGAAAGGAACCCTGAGGGCTCGCGGCAAGCAGCGAGTAAGGAGCAGGATGAAACACCACGAGTAAGATAGCACCCGCCTCAGCTCGGCAAAAATCTCGGGGGGTTTATGGGAAACAGCTTGCGGGTTAGCCCTAGACGCCGAGTTACCTAACCCTAAGGGCCCATGTAACCAAATAGTATATACATTGGGCCCAATGTGCGTATAGAGGAAGTACTTTACAGCCAAAGTATCTACTGTTTGGGTGCATGAGCCCTTAGGGTACTGACAGGGGGCATACGGAACAGCAACCTTCTTTAAGGACTTCAGAGGTCAATGACTAAAGGAATTCGTGGATCTTGGGTGGGGGATACTACGTTGCAGCACCCTAGACCCTGGACCCCATAACCAAACCTAAACCCTAAACCCTGCAAAACCTAAACCCTAGACCCCATAAATCAAATACACTAATCCCTCGTGCATCGAGTTCCTTCAGATGAGTCTTATGGTAGAAAAATTTAACATGGACGTGGGATGATTCGTGCCCGGATCTTCTATACTTTACTCTGAAAGGGCGTGAGCATAATGACCCTGCTTTAGTACCGTTGGGGGCTTTGGAACGACGGGTTCCCTGATCAGGATCCTCAATTCAATTTTGTGTCGCGTGAAACCAGGACTCCCAGATTTTCCAGAAGCCTAAAAGTTCAGGGTTTAGGAGTTTGGGGCTTAGGGGTTTAGGGTTTAGGGTTAAGCCTAAACCTGATACCTTAGAGCCAAACCCCTAAACCACTACCCCCTGACCTCTTCGCCATACCTGTCTCCCCAAACCCTACGAAATAGTAGGTTATGACCTCTTAATTAGAGGGTGGAACCCTTAAAACGGTAGGTTTTCGAATCCCAAGGTACCTTAACCCTACGTAACCTACCTTTTAAGGACTTATATAAGGAAACCATAATAAGGAGCCCTAAAAGGGTAGGTTATTCAGGGTTAAGGTAAAGCTTACCACCTAAGCCGACCGAAGCTTTCAAATCAGAGGCCTCCTTTCGGAATTGCCTACATCAGACTCTGAAGACCCGGAGAGCCCAACACCGCTTGATTAAGGAATATACCTTAACTCATTAGGGGCTTCGTATTGTGATTTAAGCTATATTCCTTAATTAAGGGGTATTGGGCTCTCTGGGGACAGCCGTTTATGGATATGCGTAGCAGATGACAATGACGGTGTAGGGAGGGTTTCAATAGGGCTTAGGCATGCTCCGGCTTTACAGTGCCTGCTCGTATATACATACCCTTTTGAGGCCGAAGTATGTACTCTATGAAACCCTTTCTCTTCGGACTTTGAGAAACCAGGGTTCGGAAAAGCACTTGCTCCGGGACCGAACAGGTTCGAACGGGAAAATTAACACCGAAGCTGAAGAATCAAACCAACTCTGATTCAATCACACTTGTTGGAGTTCGGGGTTTAGGGTTGTTTCAAGTGGCCCTTCCCTCAGTGTCTCTGTGGACTACAAGAAGATCGGCAAGCAAGCAGGCACTGCACTTCGGTCTGAGTCGAACCCTGTCGCTTCAGCCCTGCTAAAGTGCCCCCGTTTAGGGGCCCGCCAAAGTACAACATCACGGCCTTCATTCTCAAAAGGGCCCTGGCATCAGGGTCTAAACCCGACCCCTAAAACCTAAACCCAAATCACGTATGAAGCTACTTCCTCAGTCCTCCACTACCGGAGCCTCTCGAATCAGAACCCCCCCAAAAAATCCAAACATCAAAACCCAAACCCGAACTGAGCCCTGAACCCTAAACATAGAAACTTTACCGAACCACACCATAGTCTCTTCGACCCATATAGAACCCTTATTATCGCACGCCCTAAGCAATCTCAGCCAAAGCCAAACCCAGAGGCTCCAAATATAGTACCATTATGGAATTAGGCCCCATAAGACCATCCTTATCTGGGTCTTAGGGACCTAATTCCGTAATTCTGGTACTATATATGGAGCCCCTAAACCCTAAATCCTAATGGTACTATATATGGAGCCCCTAGGGAAACCTTTCAGCTGCAGGGCTTAAATGCTCGAGCTCCCGGGATGGACCACCTCGGATGCACAAGTACTGTAGAAGCCGAAATAATGACCAATCTTATTCCTTGGGGTTCCTTATTATAAATATACTATAAATGAGCCCCAAACCCTATTCTAATTACTACGGCCCTTGTCTTAAGGACATGCTGACAAAGGCTGAAGCTTCAAAAGGGGTCTATCGCTTTCCTAATTTCAAGACAATTTAGGTACTGGGAATGGTATTACTAGGGTTTAGGGTTTAGGGTTACCACTACTACGACGACGACTACTACTACGACAACGATGTCGACTACTGCTACACTTATGGAGGGGTGTAGGCTGTAGGGATAGGTTTAAGTCTTGGGGTTCATAGAGCAAGGGTCCAGACTGCCGGTTGCAGGATTGGGGATTGTCGTGGAAGGGTTTAGGGTTGCGGGTCTAGGGTTTAGGGGTTTAGGGGTTTAGGGTTTAGGGAAGCATGGGAACTTGTCAAAGGGGCCCAAAAACCTGAGAGGATAGAAAAGCCGGCAGGCATGTTCCTACAGTCCGGAGCCTAAGCTGGCCATAGCATACTAACGTTCCTGGCTCCAAGGCTGAGGTAGACTCCTGTGGATGGGGTCAAGAGGTTCAGGGGATAAGGAAACCCTAAACCCCTAAGCCCTAAACCGGGGGTAGAGGGCTCTGAGCCCGACTCCTAAACAGGAGAAGACACCAATCTCTAAACCTGCAGCCCGAAAACAGTACTACATCATCTACTCTAAGCCCCACAACGAGAAACCCTACCTAAAAGCCCTAAACAAGCCCCAAAAGCCCTAAAAGCCCCAAAGCGCTAGAGGCCCCCAAAGCGCTGAAAGCCCTACATACATTCCTACACCCCTCGAAAACGCACCAACCGGCCGATTCGTCTTCCCAGTAGCTTCGCATAGTCGAGAAGGTTCTCCAAGGTCAACCTAGATTTTGGGGTTCCTTTCCTACTTGTCGGGTATCATGGGGAACCAAAGGTTAACCTTTTTCATAAAGTAAGGATTATATAGGGATTATACTACCCCAAAAAGGTTAAAGGTTACCTACTCTACTACTAGGCTTTAAGGTTCCTTTAAGAGATCTATAATATAACTATAAAGGTAATACTAGACGGGTACTATGAGGGTTTAGGGTTTAGGGGTTTGGGGGTTTGGGGTTTAGCAGGGGGCGGTTCGCGTTTACACTTTGTCTAAGGGTCCAAACCATGCTCCGAACCAGCATATACCTTACTGCCCCAAAATACCCACCTGGCATTAACCTACAACTGGTACTTGAATTTGGGGGTGACACCCTATCGCAATAAACCCAAGTGACTAGTTATTGGTACATGGAACCCTTAAAACACCCGTAAACCCATGTAAGAGAGCCTTTCATCATAGCGTACTGTGGCACCACCGAGATGTATCCCAAGGCCCAAAACAGCCCACCCTATAAGCCGTAAAACCCTAAGCCCTTAAACCCTAAACCCCGAAACCCCAAACCCTAAACCTTAAACGCCATGCCCCAAAGCCTCATCTAGACCAAAACCCTAAACCCTAAACCCCTAAACCCCAAACCCCTAAACCCCAAAGCCCCAAACTCTAAAAAACAACACATTAGAGCCGGAAGGCTCCTCCTACCCCCCAAACTCTTGAGTTTAGGGTTTCGGGTTTCTTTAAGGTTTCTGTGTTTCCGTTAAGGGATCTATAAGGGTCACGGTAAAAGGTTATACTAGACAGGTACTATGAGGGTTTAGGGTTTAGCGGTTTACCAGGTGTCGATTTCAACAATCCACAGAAAAGGTATTTAGGGCTATGGATTTAACAATGCATAAGGGAAACTGATAAGTCTCCCAAAAGGATACCTAGTTTATTGCTTTGCAAGAGCGAGTCCACGGTGACCGTCTCCACGGAGCATTTCCGTAACACCTTCCGCGGCGGGGAGTCGCCTGTTGGCGCCGAGGCTTCCGGAACAGGCAGCCAAAAAGATAGGCGTAGTTGTACCTTCCCACTCCCTGTTTCTCAACGCATACACTGCCACGGTCGACCGGAGCGTCGGAACCTGCGTGGCGCCCTGGCCGACGAACTCCACATCAATCTCTAAGTCCCCGGACGCCAAACCCAGAGAGCCCAATACCCCTTAATTAAGGAATATAGCTTAAAACATAATATGAAGCCCCTAATGATTCAAGGTATATTCCTTAATTAAGGGGTATTGGGCTCTCTGGGAACGTACCACTTGACGAGGCAAGACGCCAAACGTAGCAACCCCGCCTTCACCGCCGAAGGCGCCACCGAGGTGAACGTCACGCGCCCGTTGAAGAAGCTCTCCTGCTGAGGGACGTCCTCAAAGCCCAGGTAGTCTTTGGGCAGCAGATCCAAGATGTCCAGACGTCGGCTGGCACGTGACAGTTTCAGGGCGAACTTCGTCCGGAGAAGGAGCTTCCCAGAAACCCTGAAATCGAAATCCGTCCTAAACTGTCCCGAGCCCCAAACCCTAAACCAAACCCCTAACCCCTAAACCCTAAACCCCTATACCCTATAAACCCCTAAACCCCTAAACCCTAAACCCCTAAACCCCTAAACCCCCAAACCCAGATTTTGGGGGTACGGGACTCGGTCCTCCCGGGGAGCTCCGGGAGGTTAGTGGGTCGCTTGAAATGCGATTTTACAGGATTTCCCCAGAGAGCTAGGGTTCCTTTAAGGGATCTATAGGGTTTAGGGTTTAGGGGGCTCCAATACCCCTTAATTGAGGAATATACCTTAAATCATTAGGGGCTTCGTCTTATGTTTTAAGCTATATTCCTCAATTAAGGGGTATTGGGCTCTCTGGGTCTGTAGGGGTGCTACAATGCTTCTCTAAGGTTCCCGTATAAAGGTTCTACAAGGATCTATACAGGGATAGCTTAGGAGTTTCACAAGGGAAAAAGCATTAGTTATGTAGCTTTTGCTTAGAAGCCACGTTGAAAGGATCTTGGGGATTGAACAAGTCTGGGGAGTAGGGGGTTTAGGGTTTAGGGGTTTAGGGTTTAGGGGTTTAGGGGTACGGACTAGACAAATCTGAAACCCTCAACACACAACACAACCTAAATGCCCTCAATCCTACACCCTCCCGAAACCTTGAACCCTGATTGTCAGTGCGGAGACCGTTCATGGCTTTGGCTGCTTCATGCTGTAGGTGTGGTCAGCAGACTAGGGCCAACCAGGGAGGATCCCGAAACACATCCACGATGTCAGCAAGAAGCGTCACGTGGTGAACATCGGAGACCTGCATGCATTCGGCCGCGCTGGGCGCACACCCGACACTCAAAACTGGATCCCACCTTTAGCTTCCGCTACCCGTCTGCCAGAGCTTTCAAGTGGTACACGCATCAAACCCTGCACCCCCAAAAAGCGTAAAAGCCTAAAAACCGTGCTGAAACCTGCAACAAGACCCGAAAACCCTAAAGGGAGCCTCAATCATAGTGTTCCCGAAGGATCCACTTAAGGATTTGGGATCGGCAGTCTGCGATCTGCGCATTAGGGGTCTTCAGGTTTGGGGCTTAGGGGTTTTAGGGTTTCTTTAAGGGCTCCTTTAAGGGATCTATAAGGGCTACTAGAAGGGTACTATAGAGGCTTATGGGTTTAGGGCTTGGGGTTTAGCGTTTAGCGGTTGGGGGTTTTAAGGTGTGGGCCTTCGGCCCTAAACCCCAGAACCAGAACAACCTCATATAGGGGCCTTAATAGTTAGAATAGGGTTCCTTTAAAGGGGTCTGCAAGGGCTACTATAAGGGCTACTGTGATATAGGGGCCTTAATAATTAGAAGAGGGTTTAGGCTTCCGGGTGTTCAGGATTCCAAAGTTATCATTGCAATAAAGAAGCCCGGAGAGTTACGATATGAGTTTCCTACAGCACAGCCCCAAACCCACTCTAACTATAAAGGCCCCTATTTCTTACCAGGACATCGCTGCCCCCTTCGAGCCTGCTTCGTGAGTGACGATTTTCACAGTTTAGCTTGCATTCTGTACTGACAATCAGAAAAACCATGTCTTTCCACAAAGCTACAGATTTTGGGCAGTCAGAGGAGATACCTTGGAGCCTGGGAAGAAGAGCTGCACGAATGCCAAAACGAAGGGTTGGAGTTGCTGCCAGTGGCAGGTCAAGGGTTCAGGACCCTATCTTCGAGGTGCCCTGTTCATAAGCGCAGCATAACAGCCCTTGAAACAAGCCTAAGCACCCTATTGAACAACAAACCGTTCTCAATGCAATCCACTGCCTTTAAACAGACCTAAAACACGCAAAAAAAAACTGTGTGAAACCCTTCAACCGCCTCCAATGCCCATATATAGCAAGCCCAAACACCCTAGACCCTAAACCCTAAACCGTACAGTTCCTCGGCCTTCAGGTGCTCCCTCGGCAATTGTGGCAGAGGAGGGTCATCAGGCGGCTCTGGAATCGGATCATCAGGTGGAGGATTGACCTCCGGCTCCTCCAGGGGATCTTTAGCGTTTAGGGTTTAGGGTCTTTAGGGTCTTTAGGGTCTTTAGGGTTTAGGGTTTAGGGTTTTAGGGTTTCAAGAAGACCCTGAACCCTAAATCCTCATAATGTGGTCTTTCATGAAAAAATCACGTTGAGGGAGGGCTCTTGTTCCTTCATTTGATGTAAGGTTTGAAACAATGGGCTTGTTGTTCCTTTGAATGGTTACCGGGTTACCGGGGTTTCAAGATTCTAGTCCGTGAAAACAGCCCTAAACCTAAAGCCCTAAACCCCAACTCCAGAACTCTAAAAACAAAAAGAAAATCCTGAAGCCCCCACCTGAATAATTCCTGAGAGCACTTGCCCAAAGGGCACACATACTCCTCATTGTAGGACTTTGGGTCCTTTTTGCCTGGAAGAATGACTGCTTGGGTCCTTAGGGTTTTTAAAAAACACCATAGACCCTTTACAAAACCTAAACCCTGGACCCTAACCCCTAAACCTGTGAAAGCCTAAACACTAAACCCCTAAAAACCTAAACCCCCGAACCCTAAACCCCAAACCTCTAAACCAAAAACCCCAAAACCTCAATCCAAAACCTCTAAAACCCTCAAGCCAAAACCCTAAACCCATTAACCCTAAACCGTTAGGCCCTAAACACCTAAATCCCTATAGTACCCTTATAGTAACCCCTTAAAGGAACCCTCAAAAGCCCTCTCTAAACCCTAAACCCTAAACCTAACCCCTATACCCTAAACCCTAAACTGCCGGGAGCGCCGCTGACCATTTGCACGGGCGCTCGAGGCTCCGACCGAGGCCCCCGGCCGAGCGTCCCGTCAGAACGGTGAGGGAGGGTAAAGCCTATCGGTACATGAGGGCTGAAGTGCCGCCACCCCGCGAATACCCGAAACAGGGCCCTAAGGGAGGTCCTCAGGATCTGGGCCATCTGGCCGGGCTGGCTGCGGCTCGGGAGGCGCCTGGGGTTTAGGGTTTAGGGTTTATGGGTCTCTTTTTGTTCTTTGAGTTTTAAACATTTTTTCAAGGGTCTTTGAAGGCTTTTGAAGGTGTTTCAGCGTTTTTAAGGGGTTTTAGAGGCTTTAAGGGGTTTTAAGGGTTTTTAAAAGTTTTTAAGGGTTTACGTTTGAGGTTTAAGTTTAGGCTTTAGGTCACCTGCTTCTTTGTTGTGTTGCTTTGTTGTTCTGTAGGGTTCAGGGTGTAGCAGTTAAAGGGGATACGAATGTCTGGCTTTTGCAGGACGTTGTAGGGGAGGGGGCTTTGTAGGGCTTGATAGGGGGACCGCGTGTATCGGTTCGTGTGCAGGGGAACTGAGATGTGTTGTGGCACCAATAACTCAATGACATATCCTACTAACTCTGCGCAGAGCTGCAGGCTACAGGAAACCAACGTGACCCTACCAGCCCCACATCGTAGGATCCGGTTTGGGCACAGGAACGCAACTCCCACGCCTTAAATCCGAAGCCACGAACCCTCAACCCACCTCCTCAAGAATCAAACCTCCAATCTACACCCCCCTTGGTACCAACTGCAAACTACACCCTAAACGTAAACCGTTGTACAGGCAACCTTCAACATAAAACTCTGAAACCGCCCACATGAGCCCGGAGCAAAAACACGAACGATGCATCTCGGCACCTCCCCGCCAGCGGGTACTGCAAGGCTTTCGGTCACGATGTCTGAAAACTGTGACTCCTGCCGGCAACTCGGATTGTCAAGCTAAGGATTCTCCAGAGTTGGAGTAGAGTTCAGTCCTTGGGTTTAGGGATGTTAAGGATTTGATTCAGGGCTGAGACGGAGAGGTCGTGTGGTCTTCTTCACTATGTCTGATGCTTTACGTTAGCGTGGCTTCCACTTCTGCCACAAGCCAATCTTTGAGCTGTGTGAGAGTAAAGCCCACCAAACGTTTAACTTTCAAAAGAGTATTAACTTCGCATTATAGCGGAAACATCCGAAAGCTTGGCAACAACAAGCTACCTGTGACCCCAAACCCTACAAAATGGTAGGTTATGACCCCTTAATTAGAGGGTAGAACCCTTAAAACGGTAGGTTTATGGATCCCAAGGTATGACATGTCCATTTTGCAGACGGGTTTTACAAACTCCCCGTTCAGGCCTAGAGGCTTAGGGCTTGGATTTTGAGATTTTCGGACATAGGGATTAAACTCTAAACCCCAAACCCTAGAGCCTAAAGCCTAAACCCTAAATCCTACACCCTAAAACCTAAACCCCTAGAGTCTTATGGTTTTCGGGTTGCAGAGCTTTGGGGATATTCGGACCTCGGTTTTAGGAGGCGTGGCGGCTGTGGTGACGGTTGAACTTACCTTTGGTTAGTAGGGAAGGGAGGAATGGGGTACAATTATGACTACTATTACTACCATTCTTCCATTCCCTACTAACCAAAGGTAGGTGAAGCACTCACAGACTTCAGGGACCTTAAGGACTCGAACATCCTCTAGTTAATGCAAGAATATCCTCTAAACGATATGAAGGATCCTCTCGAGTTTAAGGTACCTCTGGGGGTTCCTTATGTACGTCCCTAAAAACGTAGATTATTTTTTTTGTGGGGGGGGGGTCATGGTATGTGGCTTGATTCCGAGTCTCCGAGGCTGTAGGTCTGGAGACCTTTGGGAGGTTCATGGGTAGTTGTAAGTGAGGTTATAAAAGGGGTTTAGAGTTCCTTTAAAGGGTTCTGTATAGGGTTTAAGGTTTAGGGTAGTTGTCAGTAGGGTTATAAGTACGGTAACTGTACTTACAACCAATATTCGGCGACTTCTAACCCCACTTATAGCTACCCATGAACCTCCAAGTAGGGTTTGGATTTTGGGCTCCGCATCTCGTATCCTGTATGTAGGGCTTTAGGTCTTTTGCGGCTTAGGGCTTAGAGCATTCGGATCTAGGATGAATAGCAAATGCACCGGTTTTAAGTCTAGGTCTGGGGCCCCAAACCCTGAAACCTTGAACCTCGTTCAACAAGTAGTTAAGCCCTAATCCTCGAAGCCCCACCTCAGACCTCTAGACCCTAATGCCTGCAGCCCTCTTTTCAAGGATGCTCTGTAGAACTTGCAAACCTTCTCAGCTACGAGAAGGCCCTGACGAAATCGAATTTTCCGAAACCTTAAACCCTGGCCCTTTTCGGGTTTAGGGCTTCGGGGACTTCCCCTCGAAAAAACCTGCTAGAACCCCTCGTAGTACCAACAAAAAATGACTTCAGGTTACCTATTCTACCACTGAGACTTCTTGCCAGGGTTTAGGGTTGAGCATTTCCTGCTAGGCTTCCTTTTGAAGGTTCCTTTAAGGGCTGGGGTTCAAGGTTTCGGGGACGTCTCCTCATCATCCAGGCGGGTGATCTTCGCCGGAGACTCGTCCGAGTCGTCGTCAAGCCTCCCACGGGCCCGGTTAAACCCTAAACCCTAGCAAATGTTTTCAAGTAATATGGTCTGATGTGGGTTGTATAGTGTTGTATAGGGCTCTATATAGGTTTATACGACTTCATAGTGCTGTAAGGGCTTTATACGGTTTTTACTTGGTGTTCCCAGTTTCCTGACACTCATGTGCCTAAATCGTATATACTTTGGCCCTAAGGTAACTACTGGAGAGACTACTTTAAGGCCAATGTATAAGGGGTTTAGGGTTTAGGGTTTACTGGAATACATGGCCACTCCCAGGGCAAACCAGGGCAGGCCCCAACTGGCGCTGTTCAAGTTATATCTCGAGTTAAAACCTTCTGTCTAAGTCCCCTAAACCCTAAACCCTATAACCTCTGAACCCTAAACCCCAAACCCTAAACCCGAAACCCCTAAACCCTAAACCCTGAACCTGAAAACCCTAAACCCCAAACCCTAAACCCTTGAACCATGCCCTTCAAAAGCGAAAGCCTGAATACAGGTCCCTGCCTAACGCGTGGAGCCCTGCCGGAAGCCCGAAACCCTGAACCTCAAGTCATAGGTATAGGGTTTAGACTGCAACTTGAGCCACCAACCGCAGACCTTCGCGCCTAAACCCTGAAGCCCCGAAATCCCGAAAATGACATTCTAGCAGCACTCACTGGTCAGGGGAGGCACTTGAGAACCTGCGCCGTGTGTCGGCCGAGGTTATCGGGTCACTCAGTTCTGAGTCTTTGACAAGATACTGCTTGCGCGTCAAGGCGAGCATCGCCTGCAGCCACTCCTCGAGGAGCCAGAGTCTGGCTCGGATCTCGCGGAAGGCCAGGCGAAAGCGAAAGCCGAGGTGGTGGAGGATCTGCAGGGCCTAAAGCCCAATTGCGGTACCTTCGCTATCAGCGGCATGACTGTGCCACCTTCATTGATGGTGGTCGTCAGGTAGCCGCCGGCAGGCGCTTTGAGGAGGTCGTAGGTGCCGTTGATGTGCGCCACTGACGACAACAGGGGCCGGAGGGTCATCCCCCAAACAATTCAATGGGATGCTCGGCCGCAGCAAGCCGCATATTCTCAAAGCCGAAGGAACCTGGATACACGCCACGCTGGCAACTCCCGGGCAGAAAAGGGTAGGGGCCATAAAAGCTCTGTTAGGTCTTACTTGGGCTATTTGGGGGCCCTAGAAACAAAGGCATATGTTCCAGCCGTGACCCTGCCAACCGACCCATGCATTCATTAAACCCTACTGTAGAAGCCATTACCCGCCAGCAAGTAGTACTTCATGATTATGAGTACTGTAGGGTTGTATGTAGGGTTTAAGGCGCAGTAATTTACTTTATCGGTACGTCGGCAGGGAAGAACCTGCCACCAACCCCTGCTTCGCGCTGGGCGCTGAAGCGCAAACCGACGATGGATAGTGTATGGGTTTAGCGTTTAGGACACATGAGTTCTAGTTGCTATAGCATTGCATGACTCCGACAGCAACCTTAAACGAGCTTGAGGTCTTCTATAAGCGCTCGAACCGTAAAGTTGTGCAGGGGTTGGCAGGGGATTTCTATCTATGACCTAGGCTCGCTTGAGATATTTAGTTGGAGAGGAATGCTGCCCCTAAATCATGAGGGGCCTGCTATACGATTCACTTTCCCTTGCCATAGCCCCAGGACCATTCACCCCAAATGCGCTCACAAACAACCGTAAGCCTACAGCCTTAGGGCCTTAACACGACCGAAACACTGCTGATCCCGAACGGCCGGACGCTCAAACATTTTCAGCCCCGTACACAAAAGCATGTTTGACACCAAAAAACCCTAAAATGCACGCGATTTCGGGACTCGACCCGGCAGAGCCGGTAACAACACACACACACACAACACACACAAACACCGCCCAAAACCCTGAAGCCCTACGCCTTGCCTATAGACGCCAAAAGACTAAATCCCCCAAACCCTACACCATACATGCACCCCGGCGCACCGGGTGATCTTCTCATCTGGAGGCTCTCCCGTCTCAGGAGGTTGGTGTTCGTCCTGACCATTTTGGAGTGCTTAAAGTTTAGAGGTTTTGGGGCTTAAGGTTTAGGGTCTAGGGTTCAGGATTTAGGGGTTGAGGGGTTTAGGGTGTATATAGGGATTAGTCTTGGACAGTCGCTTATCAATTACGGCATGAATACTTTTAACAGGGTTGTGAGGTCCAGCATCGCAGAATGATATTAACATGGGGACGGTTGTTGGTGTGTTTGGGTGGGTCTTCTTGCTTGAAGCTGTGCGGGTAATTGTTCGTCTTCAAGAGTTTATGGTTTAGGGGCCATTGAAATCGTGCAGCCTCGGCGGCTGAAGTATAGAGGTGGTGGAAAACTGATCCTTTGCTGCACAGGCAATGCAGCCACCCGCGTGGCCGCATGCAGCGTGGGGCAAGGAATCTTCAAGTGCTCTTCAAAGCGCCATAGCTTGTAAGATTGCACGTGGAGTTACGTGAGCATCTCTGAAGTACTTGCAAAGCCATGTCTGCGGAGGGCCACGTCTGAGAACAGTGGCGGTTCAACTGCGCACCTGGTAGTGACAGAGTCGTCGACCTATTTTCAGCTATGCAAAATAGAGGAGCAAAGATGCTTCGTACTTTTCAGACAACTCGATAGGACCGATATTCCGAGACTGATATTGACCACTTCATTTGCAGTAAGGCCGTTCGCCCAGGGAAACCAAACGGACCCAAACCCCAAGAGCCAAGACCAAACATCACTCGCGAGAGCGTGCTGACGGGTATTACCCAGAGAGCCCAATTTCCCTTAATTAAGGAATATACCTTAAATCATTAGGGGCTTCATATTTATCATTTAAGCTATATTCCTTAATTAAGGGGTATTGGGCTCTCTGTGCTTTTTGAGTCTAGGGAGTGTCGTGTAGAGCATACCCAAAGCTTCAAGAAGAACCCTTTTAGCAAAACCGTTTCGGGGTTCAATAGGTTGCACAAAGCTAAGTACTACAAGTGTCACCGTAAATTGCAACATCAGCCTAAGTACAGTAACCGCAACACCCTTTACTTTGAACCCAGGTTCTTGAGTAACCCCTTTATAATAAGGGGACCCTAAACCAAAAAGGGCAAAAGGGTACTACTCAGGAACCTAGGAACCCTAGTCCTACTGCACGCCTGTATAGTATATGTGTACCCAGAGAGCCCAATACCCCTTAATTAAGGAATGTCGCTTAAATCATAATATGAAGCCTCTAATGATTTAAGGTATATTCCTTAATGAAGGGATATTGGGCTCTCTGGGTACACGTGTGCCATGCGTATGTATGCATACACGAACATGCACCTATGCAGGGGAGGCGATTCTGTGGTTCCCTCTCATGTTCGATGCTCAGCCTTTCCAGGTAACAGGAACCCCAAGCCCTGAAGGGTGTATTAGGGGCCTAGGGTTTAAGGCACATCTCAAAGGCAAGGATACTCAGTGACCCTAAACCCTAAACTCTAATACTCAGAAGAAACTCTGAGCCTTGCCTGTTGCTTATAATAGGAACAAACCCAGAGAGCCCAATACCCCTTAATTAAGGAATATACCTGAAAAATATTAGGGGCTTCATATAACGATTTAAGCTATATTCCTTAATTAAGGGGATATTGGGCTCTCTGCGAAAACTCGGCCTGACTTTGACCTGCAGCCCTTCTTCTGTGATAAGCGATGAATCCCAAGCCCTGAGTCTCAAAGAAAACCGTCGAAGCCCTACCTTAGACTACCATAACCTAGTTTATTGTCGGTTCCTATTTTAAGCCCGAATATGGAATTTATAAGGACCCTGCAAAATAGTAGGCTTTGGTAGTTTAAGGTACACCTCTTAACACCTTAAACTCTTCGCCAACACCAAAACCAGAAAGCCCTAAACCTAAACTTTGTACTGTAACCCCCCCCCCCCAGACCTCTCTGAAATGAGAATCTATGAAATCCGAAAAGGCACCTCTTCAGGCGGAATCTCATTCCGATTCTCTTCGATGGGCGGTAGTAGGCCCTCGGCAACAGCAGTGTCTGCATTATTGCTACGGTTCGGGGTTCAGGTTTTAGGGGTGCAGGGTTCAGGGCTGTTGTTTTGAGAGCTTCCTTCTACACCGCAAGGTACAGAGAGTCTCGTTGTGGCAGGCTGCAGGGTTTAGGGTTTGTGATTTGGAAGTTTCCGAAAATTACGGGTACCTTATTCTGGGGTCCATATAATTCGGATCCTACTATTTAGGGTGCTACATTTAATTTAGGGTCCCTCATTGTCGGAAACTCCCATTTAGGGTTTAAGGGTTCAGAGTATCTTTGCTATTGTGTTGACCGGGACCGGCTCTAATACCTTTCACTCAGAGGCCATGTTATGGATCCTAATCGTGGGCAATACAGGGGCCTCAATGATGAGAATCGGGTTGGGGGGGCATATTATACTATTACTTTGCTTATAAACAGGAACCCCAAAATACCCTAATCTAATTACTAAAGCCCCTACACTATTCAGGGCACCCTAAACCCTAAACCCTAAAGATAGAGGCCAGCTGAAGGATCCCGGGAGACCTTCGGGTTTAATATAGGGGTCTTGATAATTTGAATAGGGTTTTGGGGCCCATTATACTAGAATTATAGCAAGGAGCCCCCTGTATAGTATAGGTAATTGTTAATAGTGCCTATATTAAGGGTTGTTGTCGTCGGTCTTGTGATGACGAATGCAGTCTTCCTGCTCGCGAATTGTGATTCTTGCAGACGGCAGACCCTAACAGTTGAAGCCAGCCAGCTTTCCCCATTGTTTGCGCTTAAGGCGTCAGGACAACGAGCTGGTACTTCAAGGCCACATTATATACTACTTAGACACATTGGCATGGACCCTTATCGACTTATACATGTTCCAGAAGTCACCCCTCCAAGAGACCCGACAGATCCCCCCAAAGCCAACACCAAGCTCCTAAAGCCCTCAAGTCCTGAACCTTTGAACCCTGAGGGTTTAGGGTTTAGGGGTTACAGGGTTTTAAGGGTTTAGGGGTTTAGGGTAAGGCCGCTGTGCCCTCGGCTGTGCAATCGAAGAGCCAAGGTCAAGCCAGTACCAAAATGGTTGGGAGGCGTGCTCTGTCCAACGATGTAGTCCCTGGGAAGTCTAGACTTTAGCATCATGGTTTCAGAGTCCCTAAACCCTAAACCCAAACCCAAGATCCTAAATGAGTGCGTGGTTTGTTTGTTAAAGGCTCCCTTTTCTCCCAGCGTGTGATTTTCGGGTTTAGGAGAACTCCTGCTTCCATCACCTGTTGGCCCTGACGAAGAAACCCTAAACCCCCCTAAACCCTAAATCCCTAAACTTATAGTAACCCTTATAGATCCCTTAAAGGAATCCCTCAACAGAGCCTCTTGACATGAAGCTGAAGACGGAGGTCGTGCAGCCGATGGTGACTTTGTGTAATGAACAGAGGCCCCGGGAAGAACCCTATCAGCCCTAAGCCTCGAAAGGATAAGGGGTTTAGGGTTAAGGGCTTAGGGTAAACATGATCGTGTGCATTGGGGAGCTTTTAAGACCAAGTTTGCGATGAAAACCTGTCTATAGAACCCTACACGCTCTTACACCCGAATCAAAACTCCAACCTGGACCTTAAAACAAGTACGCAAACAGCACACAACAAACAATCATCACGCCTGGACATCCCGTATGTCTGAAAGCTGTTCGGTTCCTGACCACACAAGCAAAGTTAGTTTGCAGTGCGCTTTCCTGAGTTTGCAGCTTCTTCTTTCACCCGAGAGCTTTGGCCATTTGCTGTAAGCTTTCAAAAGTTGCAACCGGTACTACACAGGGCAAATTAGTGCTGCAACTGTGGAAAACCCCATAAATAAAACGCTCACGAACCCCTTCAGGAACCGTTATAGGAGTCTCAGAACGAACCATTCAATTCTTGGAGACCCTTTACAACGAGAGAGCCTCGGTGAAACCTTTGGAGATTTGCGGGGAGGCTTACTATACAGGTTTTAGTTTAGGGTTTAGGGCTTGGGGTTTCGGGTTAAGGGTACTATGTGGGCTACCGCGTGAGATCTTTTTTGGGATATGGTTTGTGCCTTGAGGGATTCGGGCTCGGGTTCTGGCGCTGAGGGGTGCAAGGTTATATGGGTGGTTGTCAAAATTAGGGTCCCTTTTTGGGGTCTTTATTAAAATACGGCACCTAATATTTAGGGTACCCTTTAAAGGGGCCATAATTTTGACAACTACCCATATGATGTAGTGGTATGCGTTGTGTGAAGGTAAACCGGGTAAACCCTGCATCAACATGCATCGCCCCTTGTTGCTTCCATTCGACGCTGCGCCCTACCCGCCCAACCCCAAATCATCCGAACAACTGCCCCAAAGCACCAAACAGCCAACGCCCTAAACCCCAAGCCCCAAACCCTCTTTGGTACCCTGTAGATCACCGTTGAACGAAGTCATGTTGGGATTATCACTGCCGGTTGCCATGAAGTCTTCGAGGGTCGTGTAGGAATATTCCAGACACAGGTGGAATCACATGGGCTTACGATG